>JAKTWH010000026.1:0-119001 GCA_030560905.1 Saturnispora diversa
TAGGATGATTCAGCTCTATCCTTTTGGTCATACGTCATAAGTAAGTTCTCTCTTTGACGTCATAGACAAGTTCCCTTTTCGACGTCATAACAAGTTCCCTTTTCGACGTCATAACAAATTCCCTTTTCGACGTCATAACAAATTCCCTTATACTTGGAACCACTTTGAAGACCCTGAACTCTAACAACACAACAATAAGCCGTTCTAGTATAGTGGTTAGTACAAGTCGTTGTGGCCGACTAGACCCAGGTTCGATTCCTGGGAACGGCATTAATTTTTAATTTTTATTTTTATTATTATTAATTTGAAATGAATGTGGTTGGCTTCGTTCCCATCTAGGATCACCCATTTCGTCTGATTAGATTTGAGTAACTCTCATAAAGAGCATAGACTACTTGATTTCCAATCATGAATTACTGATTTTAAAAATATATAAACGAATCTCATCTTTGTTTCAGAAATATAGATCAATTAAATAATCAATCAATTATTTACGCCTCCTTCATAGATAATGATGATTGAAGGCTCCCCTCTTTCCACTTTCTACATGGAACCTACACAGGATTCTTATAACGATTTTTATAAATATTTTGAAGAAGGGGAATTGAGATGAGGTCCTCGTATAGCTTTTCAATATATGTCCCTTCATTCACCCATAATTGTTTTGGTTCAACTATTAATGAAATTAGTCCACTTTTGTGATCGTATTTCTTTTTTTTCATTTGATTTGGAATCTCAATATTTTTATTGAAAAAACTCGGGTGGTTTGGTCCGAAATTTTTCTGAGTTGGGTGGACCCTTTTCCCGCTAGCGCTATTCTTTTAAAACAATGTGGCAAAAGTTCAACACACATATGAGTCTTATAAAGGCATATTGGATATTGCTTCAGGTTTGTTAACATTTATTATAGCTATTTTTTGTCTTTTAAACGTCAAAAAATCAGGGAGCTTGAAAACAAAAAATTTGAAAAAGAAACGGTTGCATGCTTCCGAAAGTCCGGATAAATAAAAGGGGGTGTAGAAATTTTTCTAATTAATCCGCTATCGATAAAGAAAAGGCAAAGAATGAACGAAACACATGAATACGATAAGGATAGCTCACTGTCCAGCTTGGATGATGACTATTTACCATCACAACTACATGATGATCCATCAGTAAAAAGTTTACCACCGTTGGGGCTTTTGGATTCCACACATATCAATGGTCTTGATTATACCATATTGACAAGAAAAGAAATGACATTTCTAACATTCATTCTAGGTGTGGTTGGACTATGCTCTTCTTTTTCTATGCCTATTTATTGGCCTGTGTTACCGGAACTACGGAAGGTGTTCAATACAACTGAGGAGAAAATCAATTACACAATTACAGCATATTTAGTTTTCCAAGCTGTTTCTCCTGTTTTTGTTTCTTCGTTGTCAGATGTGTTTGGGAGAAGGCCTGTGATTATATCATGTATGGTTGGTGGTATTGCCATCAACGTGGGATTGGCATGTACGAGAGCATATTGGTTGCTTATATTTTTAAGATGTTTACTTGCAGCATCAGTGGCACCTTTAGTTAGTATCACTGCAGCAGCAGTTGGTGATATGTCTACAAAGCAGAATAGAGGTAGTTTGACAGCATTTGCTGCAGGCTTAACATTAGCTGGTCAAGCATTAGCGCCATTTTTAGGTGCTGTTATGGATACCGCGTGGGATTGGCCAGCAATCTTTTGGTTTTCAGCAGCAATGCAGGGCTTCATTCTAGCCATGTTTTTCATTCTTGCACCCGAAACTAATAGAAGATTTGTTGGTAATCTCGGAGTGAGACCAAAAGGTTGGATACACTGGTCACCAGCATTATGGTATTTGAAAGATCGTTTAAGCGTGAAAAATGAGCCAACTTTAGAGTTAGGGAAAATTACATATAACCCATGGAGACCACTGAGTCTAATTAGAAAGCCATCAGTTTTCTTAATTCTTTTACCTGCCGCAATCCAATTTGGTTCTTGGACAATTGCACAAACTTCAATGTCTGTTCATTTACAAAATGACTACAATTATTCAGTTTTAGACGTTGGACTTTGTTTCTTTGCTCCTGGTGCTGGTACATTCCTGGGTACAAATATAACAGGGAAAATTCTGGATTTGCTTTATCGTAGAAGAAAACAATCATATATTGAGAAATATAAGGAGGAATTGGAACACGGAGGTCAGATACCACCTTTCAATATTATCAATTGTCGATTATTACCATTTTTCCCATTTGCACTAATTGCTGGGATTAGTACACTAGTCTTTGGTTGGTGTTTACAATATAAAGTTCGTTTACCAGCAATTTTGGTGTTTCAATTTCTCAATACTTTATTCACAATGTATCCGTTAAATGTTGTGAATACAGTACTTTTGGATATGTTTCCAGGAATTTCAGGGGGTGTTACTGCATTGAATAATTTGTTTAGATGCGGGATGGCATCAATTTTTGTTTCTTGTTTAACGCAAATGGAAAGTTCAATGAAGCTTGGTGGATTATATTCATTAATGATGGGGCTAATTATTGTTAGTGCTTTGCTTGTTTTGGTTTTAATGCAAAAGAGCCAAAAGATTTTGGAAGACAATTTGTCTAATTAATAGCTATTTTGGATTGATTTCTGTGAATAAAAATAGTGCCTACATTATGGCCATTGTGTGGTATTGCACTGTTTTTTAATCTTTTTAATAACGTTAATCTAGTATACTATATACTTATTTTTTGCTAAATAAATAATCGGGTCCAATAGGAAGTGTTTTTACAATTTAAAACGGTAATAATTTATAAAATGATAGTATTTGAGTTGCATGAATACAGTAAATATTGCACTTACATGGTTCGATTATACAAACTTTATTTAATTTTTAATTTTTATTTATAATAACACTATAAGAATTTCAAGAAAAAGGCAGAGCGTCATTATGTCTATTTCATTGTTAAGAAATAGATGAAGAATAATTTTTTTTATATATTAATTATCTTGAATAGAATGGAACAAGCCTTAAAAGAAAAGACCAAAGTACATACCTTTTTAAACCCGTAATCGTTCAATAGTTTGCCCTTGCAATTGCTTAGCCTTCAATCTGGAAAATATGTGATAAGAGACAAGAACAAAGGCCATTTTGGAATAGTTTAATTATTCACCTGCTTAAAAAATCAATTGCTGATGGAGCTTCTTTTAAAGGTGCCAGAAAGGAGAATTTGTTGGCATTACAAAAAGTTAAACTATTATCAAATGCTCACTCCTACTGCATTGAAATTTGAAACATCCGCTTACTTTAATCATATAAATTTAAAGGGTTAGATACTAGTTATCCTGTTGGTGAGTATAATTTGCCCTTAGATAACATAGTTTTCAAGTAATAGGGCTTACCACCACATCTTGATGCTAAAGTCTCGATATCAGCCTTCTGTTTTTTAAATAATGATAGGAAACTCTCAAATTTTAATTTCATTTGGTTTTGGGGGTCTTATGATTAAACCACCTTTGGCCTTGCACCTACTGTAACTAAACCCTCCACTTATTGTAAATAAACAATTATAAGTTTGACGGATACGTGTTTCCGAAACAGGGGTGGAAACAGACCGGGCCGGAGCAGTTGCACGCACTCCGGCAGTGAAGAAAACCGGCAGGGAGAAAAAAAAAGAGGAGAAAAAAAAAAAACAAGAGAAAAGAGTCACGTGCCAACAAAACTCCGGAAACAATTTAAAAGGGCCGATATCCCTCTCTAATCAGTCTGTTGCCGATAAAGAAATTAGACAGGATGAATGAATCAACCACGAGGCATAAGAGCTCTACGCCCAGCATATGTGAGGGCGGATCTCCATTACCTATTGAACACGATTCTTCACTAGAAAGCTTACCGCCATTAGAACTTCTTGATTCAACGCATGTGAACGGTGTTGCTTATACAGTCTTGGCAGACAGAGAAACAACCTTCTTGGCCTTGGTTTTAGGCATAGTTGGATTATGTTCATCTTTTTCTATGCCTATTTATTGGCCTGTGTTACCAGAACTACGGAAAGTGTTCAATACAACTGAAGAGAAAATCAATTACACAATTACGGCATATCTGGTATTCCAAGCTGTTGCTCCTGTTTTTGTTTCTTCATTGTCAGACGTGTTTGGTAGAAGGCCTGTGATCATATTGTGCATGGTTGGTGGCGTTGCAGTCAACGTGGGGTTGGCGTGTACGAGAGCATATTGGTTGCTTATATTTTTAAGATGTTTACTTGCAGCATCAGTGGCACCTTTAGTTAGTATCACTGCAGCAGCAGTTGGTGATATATCAACAAAGCAAAATAGAGGTAGTTTAACAGCATACACCTCTGGTTTAACATTAGCTGGTCAAGCATTAGCACCATTTTTGGGGGCTGTTATGGATACAGCATGGAATTGGCCTGCAATCTTTTGGTTTTCGGCAGCCCTTGAGGGCCTTATTTTGGTTATATTTGTTGTTCTCGCCCCTGAGACGAACAGAAGATTTGTTGGAAATCTTGGACTCAGGCCAAAGAGTTGGATACACTGGTCACCAGCATTATGGTATTTGAAAGATCGATTGAGTGAGAAAAATAAACCATCCTTAGATCTCAATGAATTTACATACAATCCATGGAAACCATTGAGTTTAATTATGAAACCCTCTGTGTTTTTAGTTCTTCTTCCAACTTCAATAGAATTTGGTTCATGGACTATTGCTCAAACGTCAATGTCTATCCATCTTCAAAATAAATATAATTATTCAGTTTTGGACGTTGGACTTTGTTTCTTTGCTCCTGGTATTGCAACCATGATGGGTACATACATGTCAGGAAGAATTCTGGACTTCCTGTATCATAGTAGGAAACAATCATATATTGAGAAATATGAAAAAGAATTAGAGCATGGAGATCAAGTTCCACCTTTCAACGTCATTAATTGTCGATTAATACCATTTTTTCCTTTTGGATTACTTTCTGGCCTTTGCACATTGGTTTTCGGCTGGTGTTTACAATATAAAGTCCGTTTACCAGCAATTTTGGTGTTTCAATTTCTCAATACTTTATTCACAATGTATCCGTTAAGTGTTGTGAATACAGTACTTTTGGATATGTTTCCAGGAATTTCAGGGGGTGTGACAGCATTAAATAACTTATTCAGATGCGGAATGTCTGCTATTTTTGTTTCTTGTTTAACGCAGATGGAAAGCGCTATGACTATTGGTGGATTGTACTCATTTATGATGGGGCTAATTATGGTTAGTGCAATGCTTGTTCTTATCCTAATGAACAAAAGTCAAAAGATACTGGAAAAAAATATAGCTAAGTGATTATGATACCTAATAGACGCAACAAATAGATTGATAAGATTGATCTTGGAATTGCAAATTAATATTCTAATTAGAAACTAATTTTTAATCTAATATAACATATTCGTGTTTTCAATAAATGATCCTTTGCATCATGAAGAACATTTATAACCAGAAATTACGCCGGAAAACAATATAATTTATTAAAAACCCAGTGAGCAAATAATAGGTTTTGTTTTAATAGACCAGCTTAACAGTAAACTATGTCTGTTTTAGTTTAGCCTAGAAATGTTATTAGGTTTTTACTCTTGAAATTGGCACTTCAAGTTGGTCCCAAAGCTTTAACTTTTAAGAAGTGCAATTCAATCGTAAAGAAACAGATAACTAAAAGTGAAGTACAAAAAAACAAATATGGAATGCTCAAAAAATGACGTGAAATTTACTAAATAATTAGGCCCATTTATTTCTAAATCACACACTCTAAAATATCAATACTATGTAATTGATCATATCTAAAGAAAAATAGAGAGGCCACCCCACAAAAATCAAAACTAATAACCTAAAAAGAAACAAAAGTAATTTTGTTTTTTAGATTCTACGATAAGAGAGCACTTATTAGCATCTGATCAAAATGCTTATTGCTAATGATTTAGTTCCCAGATTTTCCCAAAATAATTCAAATATAATTATTTTTGTTGCTTATTAATAATGAAATTCACTATTCTATAAATTGTCAACTAATTGTAGGAAATCTAGTTGTATTATAAAGAAATTCTTTTTTGAATAAAAACTGGATACTTCTGTCAATGTTTCATCTTTTTGAATTCCAAAAGCTGCATTAAATAGACAAGAGCTGAAACCTTTTCCTCCAGGCCAGATGAAATAGCATGTTCTTTGGATCTTTTAATTATGCGTCAAAAAACGGCTTAACGCCGTCTTTGATGCTCCTAGTTTGCATATCTATTGACCTTTTCGATATATTATATTTTCAAAAAGGACATTGGTCTTTGTTTCCTTTTTTTTTTTGGGGTTATTGAATTTAGTTCCACTATTTTAATACAAAGATACATTAGCAAGGCAACAGAGGGATAGGTTTCTAACTTTTGACACTGGTTTAAGTTGATGGCAATAGGTTTAAAAATTTAAGTGAATTTTTGCAGTTAGTTAGTTAACGGCAGAGTTGCTTTGACTTTATATGACGGCCAAATATTTCTTTGAAATCAAGGGTACCATACTATCTTTCACGATAAGGAAAACTTTTTGAATTTATAAAGCAACAAGGATGTACCAGTCACAGTAACTTATCTGATAGATTGTTAAAAATTCAAATCTTTCACCTTTTTCCCCCCTGCATGAAATGCGCAATGCGACCTGCAACAATTGATAGAATTGGAGAATAAGTAAAAAATTAAAACCGGGGGATAATCAGATTGGCTAGAAACATTTACAAGAAATTGCTGAATAACTTTAATACGACGCTGATTTAGCTTAGGATATCGTTCTCAATACTTGATGACTTTTTATGCTTTTTCGCTCAACAGGTCAGACCTCCATATAAGAGCTAATATGCTATAGGATGAAAAATCAGCGCCAGATAAACACATAATGTAAAGCAAGTTTATTCCCAATCCAGCGAAAGAAATATCAATTCATTGTCTTCAAAGAAACAAAATTTCTTTCATTGGTATTGGAAAGACAGGAACATCAATAGCTAAAAACATTGAATCGAGTTTTGACATCATTTAAGTAAGAATTTAATCTTTATAACCAAAATTTCAACAATCTACTACTTTGTATCTCAAACATTGGAACCATTTTATAGCTGCAATTAATGCCTAAGAGACATAAAAGAAAAAATCATAAAAATGGCAAAGTGATTAAAACATGGTGATTAATTGGAACAATAAAGAAATACATACAAACTTTATTTTATGAATATAATATTTACAAGGGGTTCCAATGACTATGTTTGGCTTACTTTAGATGCATAAGCCAGCAAAGCTAATTTCAATATTATTAAAATTGTTAGGCTGTCCAATAAAGCACCATTTTTTTGATTAATAATCAAATAAGATATTTTTGCCACTGTCTTTCCCAACTGTGGTGTACCCAAAAGTAGCAGCCATTTAAATGATCATATTAAGTTTTTAGACACGCCGGAATTTTTGAGGAAAAAAACCACAATTCAAAGGGTTGTGGCTCGTGCTCATGCTGGAGCGCCACATCAAGTGATTTACTTTAAATTGAAGAGATGATCCACCTATTTCTACTCTTAAGAAAAACGGTAAAACCCGACCAAAGAAAATGGCTGCCACTGTTACCATTAATACTGTCACTGGAAATTTACCTGTCACTGATGACATTCCAATTGACCAAAAAATTGAAAAGCTCATTAGAGACAGCAATGATTTGAGTATCACTAGATCATATGGTAAGATATTTAACTATGCTACAGGTAGAGATCCATTGGGGCTTGAAATTTTACCTGAACACTCCAGAAAGAGACTTGAAGATGATGGCATTGATTTAAGCCAAGGTTATCCTGAAATTCCAGATAGATCTGACATTCCACTTTTTGTTGATCAAGCATATGCAGTTAGAGATGAGGACGTTCCATATGTTGAAAGAGCAAAGAACGCTGACCCAGAGAAGAGAGCTTTGCTCAGTGCTGCCAAGGAAGTTATCAATTTGACAGATAAGATTGGTACTGAGATTGTTGGTTTACAATTGGCCGATTTGACAGATCAGCAAAAAGATGAATTGGCGTTGTTGGTTGCAGAGAGGGGTGTTGTGTTCTTTAGACATCAAAAGTTGCCACCAAGAAAGCAATGGGAGCTTGGTGACTATCTTGGCAATATTGAAAAGCATCCACAAGCATCACATGTTCCGGGGTTAGAGGGTGCCACTGTTATTTGGTATAACTATGCCATCAAGCGTGGTTTAGATTTAAATTATGCCAACGCTAATCTTGGTAACTGGGATAAGAAATTTGCCAATCCAACTACTCAAATCTGGCACACAGATTTAGTTCATGAAAGACAGCCTGCTGGTTATACTCATTTGCATTTGGATGAAGTTCCAGATGTTGGCGGGGACACCATGTGGTCATCTGGTTATGGTGCATATGACAAGTTGAGTGATGAATTGAAAAGGTTTTTGGACGGCAAGGAAGCCGTTTATGTTTCTGCTCACAGTTATTTGAACAGAAATGATCCATTTGGTAATAATGTTGCAGTGGAACGTATTCATCCATTAGTGAGAACCAACCCAGCAACTGGTTGGAAGTCATTGTTTATCAACAGAGCCATGACCAAGAGAATCATCGGGTTGTCACCTGTTGAATCAGATCTGATTTTGAACTATTTATTTGATGTTTATGAGAAGAATGCTGATATCCAAGTCAGATTCAACTGGAAAACAGAACCGGGTTATGGTACATCTGCTATCTGGGATAACAGAAGTACGCAACACAGAAATGTTTGGGATCATGAGGGTGCACCAAGACATGGTACTAGAGTGACCTCGTTAGCTGAGAAGCCATATTTTGATCCAAATTCCAAGTCACAAAGAGAGGCTTTAGGTTTGCCAATTCACAAGTGGAATTGAGTGACTATATTATTTAACTTCGGTAGTTTTTCTTTAATTATTTTGATTTATGTTGAATACACAGGGAATTACAAGGTAAGTAAACTTACATATGATAAACCAAACGAAGTTTATGGTATGAGATGGTAGAAACAAAGGGCTTCATGGTTTTTGAATATAATTGAATTATTTCAGTTTGTAAAATTTTATTTACAGTATTTGGCTAATCTTTTGAATATTAGAAAATGGTTATAAAGGTTCATATTAATTAAACAAAGCCAATGTGAGCTGAAATGTAGGGGAGCAAGGTTCTCGCTCAGCATTTCAAATTTCTTTTTCGAAACCGGCCAGTCAATGATGCAAATCAATATCTACATATTCAGCACACAAAACTCTCTGAGATTCTTCTATAGAAAAAAGTGGAAATGTGAAACGATTTTAATTGAAGGGGGTGATCTATTTGTTATGATGAGTTCCTAATAAAATCTTGCAAATGACTGTGTTTGTGAACTAGAACTGCCAAATCGGACGACTTCATAGGTTTAGACATCAAGAAAAAGTTGTATGAGTTCGTACAATGCCTTTAGTAGCATGCCCTCTGATAACAGTTTAAATTTAAATGAGAGTAACAAATTGAGGGAACTGATTCAGTGGCATTGAAATGCTTATTTTATTCCATATCTTTGTCCCTGACAACTGATACAAAAGCTTATGTTTTAGACATGAAATCTGATCTTCCGAAATTCAAATCAAATAAATTCATTAAATATAAACCATAAAAATATGGTAGCAAAGCAAACTAGTTTGATATTCACCAGGTTATAGTTCTTGTGTTTAAGCTGCGGAATCCAAGTTACCCAATGCATACAAATTTGAAAACAGGTGACAACTTTATAAAATAGCAACTAAGTAAACATTTTGGTTTTTTGTTAACAAAACCCACAGTAGTGTCCATGCAAGGCTTTAGCAATGTTGAAATAACGTCAAAGAAACTGGAAGCATGTTGACATTAATTGAATGCTCAGCATTACAGGGCTTCTCCAAAATAGCAAATGATACATAGAAAACATCAATGATGATAGGACTGACATATATCCGCTCAGCAGGAAAAAAAGACAACAAGCTAATTGAAAACTTCAGTGAGCCATCATCATTTTATCAGTGGACAACCAACCAAAAGAAAAACTAATCGGATCTGTTTGATCAAGTGTCGCCATAATACAATCTGGTGTTCTGTTGAATGAGGTTTTCTAATTTTCAATATAAAAGGAGGTGGAATCTGATGGGAACCAACAGAATATGTTATCAACAAGTAGAAACCATTAATGACGGTGAATACTAAGATCCAAGAGTATCCACTAGAAGAAATCCAACTAAAGCAGAGATCCTCAATTTCAAGTTACAACGAGACACGAATTGAGCAAGAAGATTTTGAAGATGTGATTAGTTGTTTTGATTTAACATGGATATGGGGGTTGTTTATTTTAATTATTGGTGGGTTTGTTACGATGTGGCTTGTTATATACGTATCTATTTAAGTAGAATGTAAGAATATTTAAGGAATATAATAAATGGAGTTGTTGATGATGATGATGATTATTAGGAGAGTAAACTATAAGGTTTCCTTTTTTTCTTATGGATGTATTGAATTAATGCATTTGCAGTGTAACTAGGGGCAGGATGTAAGGTAAGATATCACACGGCTGATAACAATAAATTTTGATGAGGCGAAGGAGATAGGCGGATAAATGGCCGGTTTTAAAGCCGATAAATCTCCCGTTTCCCCGGATTTTTGCTTAGCTTTAATTTTAATTTAACTTGATTGCTTTGCTGTGTCTTGCCATCTTTCTTTCAACCAAATCACAAGTCAAGACAATATGGCAACACAATTGGCACCTACAACAACAACAACAACAACACCACCATCATCAAGCAATTGCGAAATTAATATTGACGTTAGAGCCACCCCCATTTCGCATACCGGTACACAATTTACAATGGTGAAGGCACCAAACTCAGATTTAGAATATTATATACCCATCGAAGAGGATTACGAATACGACGACGAGGGGTTTATCCCCACCGTGTGTTCACTGGCCGCTGATGTGAATTCCTTTGGCTGCAACACCTTCTCCAGCTAAACACATAGATAGATAAATACATAAACCAACCTCTTTTCCTCCGCTTTTTTTAATCCAATTAGTCTAATCTATTCATCCGATTACGTAACCGCCCCCCATGCCATGCCATGCCACGCCATCCCTCCCCTTCCATTCCCCAGGTGCCGTTCATCCATTTTATCCCCGAAACACACAAAACAATAGTAAACCAACAAACGCTCCCTCCTTTCTTACCTCTTCTTCTGCCACCTCTATATTTCAATTAATTATGGCAACTATTGATAAGCTTAAACAAGAGGAGATGAAACGCGTTCCATCCCTCCACTCTATTTATAATTCAACCTCATCACAACATGGATCCCATACAACATTGGCATCATTGGATAATCAACACACATTATTCACACCTAATATGGGGTTGATTCCAAAGACAACTGCACGTCAAGTGAACATTGTTGGTGAAGATTATGAGGGTCAACAGTATGATCATGAAGATGGATCAGATGACGAAGACCTACAATTGAACTGGCAAACTATTGTTTCGACTGATAATGATGTTTCAATAACAGGTCATATCAGTAAATAAATACATACATACATCAGTAGATGAATTTATAACTTGAAATGGGTTTAAATGGAATTTTAAAGTAATTTATTATGTTAATAATCTATATACAAAATATTCTTTTACAAGTAAAATGAATCACTAAATAGATAACCAATCCACTCACCTTGACATTGAAATTGACTTTCACCTTTACTTTCTAGCAGCACCTCTTGGTCTATCCTTAAATTTATTCTTATTTTGATGTTTACCAGTTCTAGTTTTAAATCCACCCTTTGCCAAAACCCCCCATGGAGACATTGATGGTTTATTGGATTTAGATTTACCTCTACCACCACCCATTGGATGATCACATGTATTCATAGCCACACCTCTAACAGTTGGTCTAATACCCTTTAATCTATTTCTACCAGCTTTACCAAGAGATTCATTATGATGAGCGGCATTGGATGTAACACCTAAAGTTGCACATGCTTCAATTGAAATATAACGTTGTTCACCAGATTGTAATTGAACAATGGCTTTACCAGTTTCTGGTAATTTAGAAACAATACGACCAAATGAACCAGCAGCTCTACAATATTTTGCTTCACCAATTTTATGTTCACCAATATTATGAACAATTGTACCAACTGGAATCATTGAAATTGGTAAACAATTCCCCTTTCTTGAAATTTTAACAGATAAAAGTGCTGGATCAATAACACCACCCATTTCTTTAATAAATCTTTTAGGAATACCTGATCTAAAGGATTCAACTTCATCCCCCTCTCTAAGACCCTCACATGCAATAATATATGATTTATTATTTGGTTCATCCTTTTTATAAATTAATGCAATATGTGCAGTTCTATTTGGATCATATTCAATTCTTTCAACAATATGTGGACCGGGGGTCTTTCTTTCATAGTCGATAATTCGGATTCTTCTTTGAACACCACCACCTTGATGTCTAACAACAATTCTACCACTATTATTTCTACCTGCTTTAGCAACTTTAGTAACTGTTAATGGTTTAAATGGTTTGCCCTTCCAAAGGTATGGATATAATGGTTTTCTCCACCATCTTAAACCTGGTGATGTTGGTTTAAGTTTCTTCATTTGAACTTTTTCCTTGGATAATTGAAACTGTCTTGCAGTTAATTCATCTTGTTTTTCTAAATCTGTTAATTCCATTTCACGTTGTGTAATAATAGTTGAAGTTGAAGTTGAAGTTGAAGTTGAAGTTGAATTTGATGTGGTGGATGCAAATCTCCAGGTAGAAGTTAATGGTCGTATACTACTACCAGCAGCACTGACTCTAGTTGCGGCCCATGTTCTTTGACAGGCACTAGAAAAGAACATTATAAGACCAATGGATTTCCCAACTTTAATTAAAGTTTTCAACTTTCAGCTTAAAGATTTTTTTTTTTCTCTTTTCTTCCTGTTGATGGAAGAGCACAACTCCCACAACGGGGACCCGCGGTGCCACTTGTGCCCAGGTCACGTGTACACAGCACAAGTGGCACCAGACCCCCCGCCGCCAGCTTTATGCTCAGCAAATCCCCTCGCTTCTTTTCAGGGAGAAAAAGCCAAAACCCCCATTTTTTTCCACGGTTTTGAGGGCGATTGACAACGACAACACCAGTTTATTTGATTTGTATTAACCATGGTTGCATCTGTTCAATTCATTAGATCTCTTGCTACAAAGGCCGCTTCTACCGTTAAGCCACCTGTTCAACTTTTTGGTTTAGACGGTACTTACGCTACTGCATTATTCACAGCTGCTGCTAAGGATTCATCTATTGCAACTACTAATGCCTCTGTTGAAAAGCTTGCTGATGCTCTTTCAAAGGATGCTAAGGTCTCCACTGTTTTAGCTAACCCTGCTTTATCATTAGGTGCTAGAAAGGAAATCGTTTCAACTTTGGCTTCTCAATTGAAATTGGAACCTGTTACAGTTAATTTACTTAATGTCCTTGCTGAAAACAACAGATTAAACATCTTCCAAGGTGTTGCAAGTCAATTTTCCGTTTTAAACGCCGCTCATAATGGTGTTGTGGAAGCAACAGTGGTGTCCGCTAAGGCCCTTGATTCAAAGACCTTGTCTAAATTAGAAAAGGCCATTTCTGCTTCTAAGTATGTTGGTCAAGGCAAATCTTTAAAGATCTCTAATGAAGTTAACCCTGATATTCTTGGTGGTTTGATCGTTGAAGTTGGTGACAAAACCGTTGATTTGTCCGTCTCCGCTAAGGTTTCTAAGTTGAACAAGGTTTTAACTGAAGCCATCTAATCAAACAATTGAAATTCAAGCTGAAATTGAAATGTTAACGACAATTTATTATTTATTTATTACATTAAATATACATTTATTCTATTAGGAAGAATCCACTGTATGTGTCCATTGTAACTTAACGTAAAATATCTACACCATAATAATAATGTTTTTTTTTATTTATTTATTTCATGAGAAAGAAGAAGAAAAAAAAAACAACCTCAAAGATTGTCTTCTCCAATTCGCCCTTCTTCTTCTTCTTTAATGTCCAATTTATTAACCTCGTCATTAAATGAATTGTCCATATTAGATTCAGATAATGGTTCAAATGCAGGTAAGGATATAACTGATTTGTTTTTTGAAACAACAGCTAAAATCCCTTTTGGTACAATTGTCAAATCTCCATCCTTCCCACTTCTTCATGGTACTCATGCATTGGAAATGCTTAACCCAAGACTAGATTCTTACATTTTGAAGGAAATCCATTATCAACGGAACCCATTGACAGAATCTCATGCACTGGGGATAGCAACTGGCCTATTAAGAGCACTGGCTTGCTGGTTGGGTGATAATGTTAGTCTAAGTAACTCTCTCTTTGGGTATGAACCCGTTTGTGATCTTTTAGATCAATATGAACAAAATGGGGATTTGGGGTTTCTTGAAAACGCAACGGGGTCTTGGGATGATGTCATTAATCATTTAATAGTGGGAGTTATAGGCTGTGTTAAATTCATTTTAAATTGTGGTCTTCAGGGTGTTGTTTATGAAGATGAAGATATCACTACAAGAACGATGGATTTTAATTGTTTACATCAAGTCCCAACTGATGAAATCCTAAACCATTTGTCAAGGATAAATAAATGGACTGAAAATGAAGCCATTTTAAAAATTTCAAATATCTTAACATGTTGGATCAATTTCGAACAAATCCTGACATGGCAATTAAAACCATTCCATTCTTCATCTCTAGTGAAATCCTTTCAAAATCAAATCTCCAATGTCTTAAAGGATCTTGATTTCTTAAATGATTTAAACGATATCGGAGACGCACCGTTAAATTGTTTTAACACTAATGCATTAAGAAAATATAATAATTTCATCCCACCAAAACCCGTTTCTCAATTACCATGGGGGGAAACAATTGTTAATTTGAAACAAATGTTTGAAGATACATATGATGTTCTTGAACTCAATTCAATGGAATCAACTCTTGAAATGCACGAATGGCTGAATTATTTAATGAATAAACGTCATAACAACGACAAGAACCCCGATGAAATCTTAGGAATTTATGTTGTCTCTAGAATGATACTTCAATTGTTTCTAATCAGGGATGATGAATCGATTTTCGGAGACCCTAATTATAAAATCTCCGATTTACTTTGGAGTTGGATGAAACAAATCAGTTTATTAAATTCATCATTAGATATTCATAAAGATCATTTTCATAATCAAATCAATGATATTCTAGACAATTTGAAAATCCCATTCAATCAAGAACTTACATGTTATTCACAAAATCCATCAAGACAAAGACAAATCATGTGTAAGAGTGTTCTCTTTTGGGACAAATTTCAAGCTGAATTACCCCCAGTTGAAGGTGATATGAATAAGGTCATTGCTGATGTTCACAGTGAAACTCAAAAGCCATTGATGCCCCTATTGACCTTCATTTATTATCAAAAATTAGAAAAGATGATTCAAATCATTTTGAAAAGTATTGAATTGAATTTATATAAGGATGTTAGAGAATTGACTAATGGATACTTTGTATTAATTTATGAAATTGATCATTTATTGGAACATTTGAATAGATTGAAAGATTTATATAATTATAGAATCGATCAATTGGGGGGGTATCCAAAGAAAATTAAAAAATTAAGTGGTGAAAGACGATCTAAATTGAAAAGAGAATATGAATTAAAGAAATCTCAATTGGAGTCAATTGAATTGACATTGAAATATTGGGATTATAAAATCAATTATTTCACTATATTGAAATTGAATTCTGAATTAAAATTGACTTCACTTCAAATTCTTTGTTCCTTGGGGTTTAATAAATTGACCCCTCTTGCTTCAAGGAGAGTTTCAATGGATATTCTTTATAGATTACAATGGAAATGTTTTAATTCTATTGGGATTCCAGCCTTACCAACATTTGATGAATTGAATCAATCATTACAGTCTTTTAAGGGTACATTTGATTTACTCAAGGCAGAGGATAAAATTAATAGAATCAATATTTTAGTTCAAGATCATATGAAACAGGTTTCGTCATTGATTAATGATTCTATGTCGCTGATAAATCAAATGGGGTGGACATCTTCATTAGTGGAGGTCTTTAATGAACAATTACAAGCATTGAAAAAGGAAGCCGTTACATCCCAATTAGAGTTATCGCAAATGTTGAAATTGATTAAGGAAACAACAATTAATGGTGGTGAAACAGAGGAAGCGAAATACAAAGTCCAAATTAATACAATTGGTAGACATGCCTATTTCCCCGGATTGAAATTGTTGTTAGAACAAGGGAAATCCATTGCATAAAATAAAACTTGTTTATACATATACCAAAGCAAAACAAAGCAAAGCAAACCAGCTTTGATTGATTAGTTATGATTTGTTCTAATAGAAAACAACAACAACAAAAAAAAGTTATTGGACGGTGGCCTTGTATAGAAGCAGGCATCCGCTAAGGAAATTGTTACAATTCACCAATGCTAGATTGTTTTCGTTAGATAGAACCATTTATCCAACTGTAGTTGAAACGTAGACCTTGCAACATACGCTGAGCAAAACAGAGAAAAGCCCTCTTTTTCCAGTCACGTGCGCACACCAAGGGTTGTCCGCAGTCACGATTTCCCCATTAGGCGATTTTTTTATTCCCCCCCTCTCATTTGGCGTCTGCTCGATGCGCCGCAAACCGCAAGCAAAATGAAAAATAAAAATTGAACATTTTCACTTGACTTTTCACTGTTGAAGATTCAGCAACTTTCAAATCAAAAATGCCTCCAAAGTTCGATCCAACTGCAGTTAGTTACATTTACTTGAGAGCCGTCGGTGGTGAAGTCGGTGCCTCCTCTGCTTTGGCCCCAAAGATTGGTCCATTGGGTCTTTCTCCAAAGAAGGTTGGTGATGATATCGCTAAGGCTACTAAGGATTACAAGGGTATTAAGGTTACTGTTCAATTGAAGATTCAAAACAGACAAGCTGTTGCCTCTGTTGTCCCATCTGCTTCTTCTCTTGTCATTGCTGCTTTGAAGGAAGCTCCAAGAGACAGAAAGAAGGACAAGAACGTTCCTCACAATGGTAACGTTTCTCTTGATGAAATCATTGAAATTGCTAGAACCATGAGAGAAAAGTCTTTCGGTAAGAACTTGGCTTCTGTTGCCAAGGAAATCTTGGGTACTGCTCAATCCGTTGGTTGTAGAGTTGACGGTAAGCCACCTCACGATATCATTGATGCTATTAACGCTGGTGAAATTGACAGTATGTTTTCTTTTTTATTTCATTCACATTCACATTTTCATTCCCATCTTTCAAACTTTTTACTAACATTTCATCCCCCCCTCTTTCAACAGTCCCAGAAAACTAAGCATTCTTTTCTTATGTATAATTTGTTAATACAGGTATCTTTTGACATATATCCATCATCTTTATTATCAGAATTGGGGTTAATTTCAATAACATTAACAATAACACTAACAATAAAAATAACACTAATATTAATCATAATAACTGATGTTTGCTAACACTCTGTTCCCAAGTTTTGCTCCATACTTGGTACCAATTTTTAATGCAAACTAGATTTACAGGCCATTACTCAACTGCTTGAAGATTTCCTACTTCTTGTGGTTCCTTTTTCCGGCTTAATATCCCCCCACCTAAATACTTAAATTACTTGTAGTACTGTAACACTCTACTTAGCTTTAACTGACTCCATCCCCCTTATGAACTCTTATAGGTAAATCTCACATCCGTTCCTTCTCTCTTTAGTTTTTGAAATTTTCTTTGTTTACATAACAAATTAGGCAAGAACCCATCTTTGCTTTGCTTTGTTTGCTTTGCTCTACTTTGTTATTCAATACACACCTAAAAATGTCTGCTTATGGGAACTGCGACGAGTTGTTCATGCAGGCGCTGTCCACAATTAAAACTCTGACTCATTTATCCTCTTCTTCTGATGTTCCTAGACCCCCCCTAGTTGATCGAATTAATCTTTATGGTATTTACAAACAAGCAACAGAGGGGGACACCAATATCCCCGAACCAGACCCACTGATTGACCATGCAGCGTATACTAAATGGCACGCTTGGAAATCCAATGACGGGTTGTCCCCCAATGAAGCAAAGAAAAGGTATGTTCAACAACTAATTCAATTGCTAATTAGTTATGGTAATGAGTACACTGAAGTGGTTCAATTAAGACAAACGATGCAGTTATATTGGGATAGATATAATTCCAAACCAAATAAATACGGTTCCATATCATATATGTCGCCACCAACACCAACCCCCCCAGCAGCTGTGTTGACATCATCTTCAATTATAAGATCACATTCACCTGCAGCTTCATTATATAGAATAGCCTCCTCTGGTGTTAACAGGAAAGTCAATAGATCACGAAATGGGAGTTTGAATGGGACTACAGCATTGAACGCTTCATCAACTACATCAACTACCCCTACTTCAATCAATGATATCAATGCTTGTGATAACAATAATTTAAATATTCAGGAATTGAATAAATGGCAGTCGGATATTAACAAAACTCTTGGTAAAATAAGCAATGAGTTGGCCAATTTCAAGAATTTCACAACCTCCAATTGGCGGTCATTATCACAATCCACTACACCTTCATTTAATGCCCTAATATCTAATAAGGATGAAGATGACAAAAATAATAGTGGAGAACGAAAGAAGTCTAATCGATGGTTACTAAGCAAGATTCAAATGGTGCTAAATTATCTTCGAGAACAAATGTTCAACGCCTACGGCCTCTGGTGCAAGAATAATGGTATATTAAGAGACATGATGATTGTTTTAATTGTTATATTGGTTCAACAATCACCGTTTTTAAAAAGAGGTGTTCAGAATCTTGAAAATTTCACACGAACTTCTATGAACCTCATTTTAAATACAATTAGAAGAATACAGTGATATTATTATTATTAGATTTTTGTTTGATGGTTTAAACACACAGCTAGATGCTAAGCATTTCGGAGTATCTTGTCGGGGATAAATAATTTTTTTTTTTTTAGCAGTTGAAAAAAATAAAAAGTTAATTACTAATCGTACGCCCTCCATCTCTTCATACAAGATGTCTACAATGGAGCTAGAAAAGCCATCGAGTAAGCCTGGACGTAAGCCATTAACTTCAGAGCCTAAGAACAAGAGAACTGCTCAAAATAGAGCAGCTCAAAGGGCCTTTAGAGAAAGAAAGGAGCGGAAAATGCAAGAACTTGAAGATCGTGTTAAAATGCTAGAGAATGAAAAGACCCAAATTGTTAATGAATCAGAATTGTTAAGATTGCAAGTTAAGACGTTAATGAATCAATTATCCCAATATAAAAAGGACGTTTCAACAGAATCTTCAGATTCATCTCCAAGTGATTCTAATGCCATGTCTCATAGTAGTGTTTCAAGTATATCATCAAATGATAATAATTGGATGAGTTCAAAGGCTTCACCAATGTACAATAGAAACACCACAATGAATGTTTTGAATAATGCCAATTTCAAAGATTCTTATGATGAGGAGGTGTTTTGTAATAATCTGGGTCAAGCTTGCGGTACGAAGGAGTGTCCTCTTCCACAATCAACAAGTGCTGGTGCCAGTCCATTACTATTGAATACAATACCACTGGGATCCACATTAGCATCTACTCCAGGATCAGGATCAGGATCAGGTTTAGGATCAGCAGCTGCGTCTGTATCGGCAACATCAGCTATGGGAGGGATAGGGTTATCGCCATCCTCATCACCATTTGAAAACATTGTTACAGGTGGTTCTCTGAATACCAACACTGAAATGGGCTTTTTATTTGATGAGGGGAACACTGCAATATTTGACAATATTGCTGATACCAATTTGTTGAATGATTTGAATATGTATACAGGACTGGAAGTGGATTTCGATAAGGATGATGTCTTTGATGATTTATTAAACCAATCCATTAATGCCTCTCTTATATCGAAGGGTAAAGAAGAGGTTAATAAGGTCAATGTGAATTCTAATTCTAATTCTAATCCTAACACTAGCACCAATACATACCCAGTTCAAATCAAGAAGGAAAATGAAGAGGGTATAGATATCAGTGAGGAGATTGTTCCTGATAATACGCTGTCCTTAATGGGGTGCTCACAGATTTGGGAAAGAATAACATCACATCCGAAATTCACTGATATTGATATTGATGGACTTTGTGAGGAATTGAAACAAAAGGCCAAATGTAGTGAACGTGGAGTTGTTGTTAATGGTACTGATGTTGGTGATATTCTCAAGACTGCTGTGAAACAACAACAAAATCTTGCAAGGAAATCAAGTGCCATTAGCGGTGGTAATTCTTTTTTAGCTGGATGGTGATTTAACAATAATAACAGATAATTAGTTGCTTTCTTATCTTTTGGTTAGGTGGGTACTTCTTTATTTTTTTTTTTCTCTCTCTTCTTTTGATTGCTTGTTTGTTTGTTCTTTGTTGTTTTGTTTCTTTTTTGTAGATACTTATATTCATTCCTATACCGATCGATATACAAAGTATATTATTATTATTATTATTATTATTAAACTTTCTGTATTTTGTTCTTTGCAGAAAGGAACACGTTTTCCATCAACATTGTGATTGTCATTGGACCAACACCACCAGGAACAGGTGTTAAATAACCAGCAACCTCTTTGACATTTTCATCACAATCACCATAAATTTTGTACCCCCTCTTGTCGGTGGGGTCGTCAACATAATTGATTCCTACATCAATGACAACAGCGCCCTCCTTAATCCAATCCTTTTTAACTAAATTAGGTTTACCAACAGCACTAATAACAATATCCCCCAATTTCACCAAATCCTTTAAATTTTGAGTTTTAGAATGACAAATTGTAACAGTACAATCGTTTTTCAACAAGAGGGATGCCATTGGACGTCCCACAATATCACCTCTACCAATAACAATGGCATGTTTGCCCCCTAAATCAATACCAGTTGATTTAATCAATCTTAAACACCCCTCTGGTGTACAGGGTAAATATAGGGGGTCCCCATGAACTTTATTCAATTCAGCCAAATTGTATCTACCGAAACCATCAACGTCCTTTTGATGATCAATCAATTCAATCACTTCATGATCAATATGATTTGGTATTGGTAATTGAACTAAGATCCCATCACATTGACGATCCTTGTTTAAATCAATCAATTGATCTCTTAATTGACTAGTCTTGGTGTCCTCTCCCATTTTGATCACGTTACAATCGATTCCTAATTTCTTAGCTGCATTGGCCTTCATTCGAACATAATTCGAAGAGTCTTGTTGTGAACCAATTTGAATGATCGTTAATGAGGGCTTGAGGCCTAATTGTTCGATTTGTGATTTGATATTATTTTTAATGATATTAGCAATGGATTTCCCATCGATTAATGAGGCTTCATATGCCATTCTCCTACTACTTGTGAATGATCTTGAAAAGAATGATGATTTAAACATCTTTAAGCAGGAAAGAAAAAAAGGGTAAAATAGAGAGAAGTCAATTATTTTCTCCACCTTACTCTACTTTACTTTACTTTACTTTACTTCATTTCATTTCATCATCATAAAATCATCATCATTTAAATGAAAATAAATAGAATAAATAAATATATAATATAAAGGGGGTAAGAGGGGGAATACAGTTTTCTTTTCTTTTTTTTTCAATTATTAAAAAAAAACCAGATTTAAGCCTTTTCCAACTTAGCAACCAATTCCTTGTACTTTTCAGTAGAGAAGGACTTTGGTCTTTCAATGGACATACCTAAACCTCTATCAATGATCAATTGAGGTAAAACACCAAAGGCTCTAGCAACACCAAACAAAACAGTGTAGTAAGATTCTTCAGTTAAACCATAGTATTGTAAAAGAATACCAGAGTGAGAATCAACATTTGGCCATGGGTTCTTGGTCTTACCGTGTTCAGTTAAAACCTTTGGAGCAACTTCGTAAATGTTTGAAACCAACTTAAACATATCGTAATCTGGCATGTGCTTAAGAGCAAATTCTCTTTGAGCAGTGTATCTTGGATCGGTCTTTCTCAAAACAGCGTGACCATAACCTGGGACAACACGACCAGCGTTCAAGGTTTCCCACAAGTACTTTTCAATCTTCTTCTTGTCAAAGATATCATTACCAAGTTCCTTCTTCATACCAACTAACCATTCCAAAACTTCTTGGTTAGCTCTACCATGAAGAGGACCTGCAAGACCGTTCAAACCTGCAGCAAGGGACAAGTAAGGAGATGACAAAGCAGAACCAACCAAATGAGTGGTGTGAGCAGAAACGTTACCACCTTCGTGATCAGAATGGATAGATAAGTACAATCTCATCAATTCGATGAATTCCTTGTTTTCACCAAAACCTAACATATTAGCGAAATTGTGACCGTAATCTAATTCGGCATCAACCTTAGCAACCTTACCATCCTTGAAGACATTTCTGTAAATTTTAGCAGCAACGTTTGGTAACTTGGCCAAAAGATCAATAGAATCTTCATAGGTGTACTTCCAGTATTCCTTCTTGTTAACACCATCAGCGTAAGCCTTGGCAAATTTAGATTCGGATTCTAAAGCGTTAACAGCAATAGAGAATTGAGCCATTGGGTGTAAAGTAGCAGGACAAGCGTCTAAAAGATCAATAACGTGTTTTGGTAATTCTGATCTTGAAGCCAATTCCTTAGAGAAGGCCTTAGTTTGTGCTTCAGTTGGAACTTCACCTGTTAACAGCAACCAAAAGAGAGCTTCTGGAAGTGGTTCTGAACCACCTGGACCCTTTGGCAATTCCTTTTGAATATCAGGGATAGTCTTACCTCTGAATCTAATACCTTCAACAGGGTCTAAAACAGAACCTTCCCAAACGAGACCCTTGATACCTCTCATACCACCATAAGCTTGTTCAAGGAGAACTTCACCAATAACGGTTTTACCGTGCTTTTGTTTAAGTTCCTTGACTTCGGCTTGCCATGCAGGTAATAATTCTGCAAATCTTTCCTTAAGAGTTGGTTCAGCGGTGGAATAGGCTCTAGCAAAGGCCTTTTGGAAGTTTCTAAGAGACATTAGGTTAGAATATTAGAAAGTAAGAAAGAAGGGAGGTAGGCCCCATTACGCGATCATTCTTGGGGGGGGGACTACCTTTTTAAATGGAACGGTCACGAATTTTCACATCCGAGCAGGGAAATGTCGGATCC
This sequence comes from Saturnispora diversa, assembly GCA_030560905.1. Taxonomy (NCBI): domain Eukaryota; kingdom Fungi; phylum Ascomycota; class Pichiomycetes; order Pichiales; family Pichiaceae; genus Saturnispora; species Saturnispora diversa. The sequence goes on from JAKTWH010000026.1 coordinate 23,258, forward strand.
GAGGAGAGCGAACTTGGCGTTTGGCTGCCTCCATTGTTGTTGGTGTTGGGGCCATTTCATTGGAACAAACCATGAGTATCTATGTATGGATCAAAAGAAGTTTTCGTTACAAGGGCTACTGTTTTAAGTGTAATATAGAGTCTTTAATGTGATTTGAGCACTTGCAAAGCAAATCAAGAGTTGAGAGGGAACAGAGTGAAAAAAAAACAAAAAAAGCCGCAAAAACGCTCAGCATTCGCTCCCTCTGGTTAAAACAATAGGAGGCCAGTGTATCGGTAAGGGTATGGGTTGGGTTCGGCGAGGTTCGGTGAGGTTGGAGCAGCGTGTGGTGTATGAGCAGAGTGGGACTATGCTATTTTAATATATTTCAATGCAATTCAACGAAACTCAACTCAGCTTTTCCTTGGTTTAGCCTGTGCACCCTCTCCAGTCAACCCATAGGGGGTGTGGTGGGTTCCCATCATCCGACACTTCCAGTGCCACAGAAAGAGTGCACGGGACACTCGGACAACCGCCGTCGCCGTCGCCTTCACTTGGGGCCCTTCCGTATCAACCTGTACCCCCCCCATTCTCTCTGCAACTGCAACTTGAAGTCTGTCATTGCGTCGATGTCACGTGCCAGCCGCCGCAGCATTACGTAACACTCCTTCTTTATTTTGTCCTTGAGCTTTACAGAGTTGGCCAACTGTGTTTGTAGGTCCCCCCTGCTAGCACTGGGGTTGCTTTTCAACTGGATTGGTTTGTTGTAAATGAGTTGTTCCAATTCCTCAATTCTAGCATCCTTTTCTTTCAATTGACGTTCGAGCTCTTCAATGCGTTGATCTTGATCTTGAGCCATCTGTTCGGGGCCTTTCAGGGATGTTGCTGTGTTTTGGCTGAAAGAAAGAATAAACACCAGAGATCAGTACAAAATAACCCTCTTATTTTGTTTTGTGCTGCCCCCCCACTTTGTTCTGTTGGGAATGCTCTCTCTCTCTTTGGCTCCCTCTGTGTTCTATTTTTTTTTTTTTTTTTTTTTGCTTCCCCTTGTGAGGTTAAGTGAGGTGAGGTGAGATTATCTAATATTGGCAATCACTCCTTACCTTTTTACCTCTCCTCTCCTTTCCTCTAACTCTCACTCTCAATCTAATCTTATATTACCCCCCCTTAATTAACTCATCCACTACATATACACAACTCAATCAATGTCTATTCCGAGAAATTTCAAATTGTTAGAAGAACTAGAAATAGGAGAAAAGGGTCTTGGATCTGAATCTTGTTCTTATGGACTTTCTAACCCTGATGATATAACAATGACTAATTGGAATGCCACTATATTAGGTCCACCGAATTCCGTTCATGCCAATCGAATCTATTCATTAAATATAACATGCGATGATAATTACCCCCAACACCCCCCAATAGTTAAATTCACTTCAAAGATCAATTTACCCTGCGTTGATCAATCCAATGGTTGTATAATTATTGATAAATTCCCCACTTTAAGAGACTGGAAGAGATCATATTCATTAGAAATTTTATTATTGGAGTTACGTAAAATGATGGCTGCACCTTCAAACAAGAAACTGGTGCAACCAAAGGAGGGCGAAATGTATTAAAATAGGCGGCAGGCGGCAGGGGAGATGGTGATAAATTATGTCATATATTCATGCTACACATTATACTCTAATTGTCCATTTCATTCCACTCTACTCTACTTATACTTATTATAATATTTCTCCATTTGATTTCTTAAAACTTCATCTGCTTTTAGAAATTCTTTAACCTCCTTGTTTTCAATTAAATATGTATTGTCTTTAATTGCTGTAATCTCAACGTTTCTCCATCGGCCCCCCTTGGTCGTTGATTCCGATTCACTCCTTCGATTGCTTTTATGCGAAGGCGTTAAATGGTATCCAATAACTTCATTTTGGGGGGCTGTATCCCAACATCGTAAAAATAACCTTTTAAATGGCAAACAGTATATTTTATTCCCATCAAATGTACATTGATTTTGCACCAGTTCGTTTAAATGACATCCATCTCCCTCTCCCTTAAACATAGGACCAAACATCCTCTCCACTTCTTCTCGTGTGTATACAGGTATTGAGGGCGACATCCTATTAGTAAACGTGTATCTGTTATATACACACTGTCAAACGGCTAAGGGAGAGAGGGGGGGGGGGGGGGGGTGGATATATAAAAAAAAATAATTACTTTACATTTAACCTCACATAGCTCAGTACCTGGCTTTATTCCATTTGGGGTATAAATTAATTCAATATATAGGTATATTCTATATGATTTCAAAGCTAGTTATTAATAATAATCCGATGCTCTTCTCCTTCTTGTTCAAAATGATGACCATACCCAATCACTTGGAACATCAATAGAATTCTTTCGATCGGCCCCTGCATTATAATTCGATCCATCACCACCACCACCACTTCCACCATACCCCCCCTTATTGGTTTTAAGAAACGTAATATAATCCTCATGACATTTGTTACAAATCTTACTAACCTTGGTAATGAGATCATTGTTGGGTCTCTCGAATTGAGCCAAGATGTTTAAATTCGCCATCTGATTAAGACAATTAAAACAAAATATATCTCCACAATGTCTACAATGATGTCTTCTAAGAAAGATCCCAAATGGCGTTTCACAATCGGCGCATTTACTACGACTTTCATCCAATTTCCAATGCGATCTACTTGGTTCATTGTCCCATTTGTTATTAATTTTAGGTGGTATCATCATTGTTGTTGTATTAGATGATGATGATGACGACGACAATTCATTGGGCCTTAACACTGGTGGAATGTACCCCCCAATGAGTCTTGCGGGTTCATTGATCTGTTTGATTGGCGGTGGAGGGGTGGTTTGCACTGAGGTGGTGGAATTAGAATTCACTGCTCCTGGCGTTATTTGGTGAATCCCATCATTAACATTAGACGGTGAAACACTTATACTAGATTTCCTCATCACTGTTGGTTGATTTAGTTGGAAATTATTGTTCAATAATGTACTTGCACTGGGGGGGGTATTATAATTAATATTTCTTAACCCCTTTGTTAAATCATAAGATGCTGGTTTATATGCTGCATATTGAGTTGATTCACCCTCTTTCAAACTATTCAATCCATGCTCACTACCTGTGCTTGGGATCATTGGTATTGAAGTCGAACTGCTGCCCTTCATACTTGACGTTGCGCTTATTCGGGATTTACTTGATTCCCTTGAGTTCTTGGATCGTTGATGAAATAATGTACTTAGAGACATTCTGGGCACTCGAATTCGTTCATCATAATCCCCCCCAGTGCCACAAAATGAAACCCCCCTGTACCGTTGATGGATTCGTTCATAATCTTCATCGTGATCAACAATATCAATACTTTGTGGTGGATAACCTGAAATTGTTGACATTTGTGACACCCTTCTTAATTGTGATTTGGAATAGGGTCTCTTGTTAAATGAAAGTTTTCGTACCATAGTGGTGGAAGATGGATCATCGATTGTCGTCATTGCGTGCCTAGATTTGATGTGAGTTGAACAAAGACAAGGACAAAGACAAAGACAGAGAACATTTTTTTTACATCCCCTAGATAATGCTGGGCTCGTTGGTTGGCTCTTGCCAATTTCACTCTTATCTTATCTTTGCTCTTCCCATTTGGAAAAAAAAATAAAAATTCAGAAATTCAAAAAATGCTTCTGTGCCGATGCGCTACGACGGCCCAAACCCCGTCTGACATGGCGGCTACAAGTTGGTGGAGGTTGGTTGGTTGACCAGTGCGTGCTGAAGTGAAGTGGAGTGAAGTGGTGTGATGTTGGCCTCTTATTCATATACCGTGCTTTCCCTACTGTTGAATCAAATTCTCTCTCTCTCTCTCTCTCTCTCTCTATACGTTGTCAGCACAGCCGCATCGACATTATTATGGCACAATAAATCACAGTGGACTAAAGTGACGTACTGTGAAGTGAAGTGACATAGCGATGCTTAAAACACACACACACACACACACACACACACACACAGAGTGTGATACACACAATTCTGCCCCTCTCCCTCCCTCTCTCTTTCTTCCACCATTTCATCCGGTTTCCACCACCTTGTAATGATTAGGGGTGCTGATGTCACGTGATGGAAACACTCTATAATCCTTACAGTTGGCCAACATCAAACTTCCCCTTTCCCTTTCCCTTTCCCTCCCCCATTTTCACCCTCTTGTTCTCCACACATGCAAACCAACATTGCATTAGTGTCTCAATAATTCACTACACATATCCCTGAACTTCTCATCTTAAATGCCACAAAGGTCCACCCCACCCCACCCCTCCACCGTGCTGAGCTAAACCACACTGGAAAAAGTTCAACATCAAATTGATGCCACTTTATTAATCACAAACAAACATAGCAAGACCCAGGTCATGATCTATCCACTAATAATCACATTGATTCTATTGGTGATTAGTTCCCTTCTCATGTTCAAAAAGGGGTTACTATCACCCAAATCAAGATCATTCATCATAACTGGACCAATGGGTGTTGGTAAAACAAGTTTATTTCATTTATTAAAGGGTGATCAATTACCAGCATTGACATTAACATCAATAGAATCATCTAAGGGGACCCTTGTTTTAAATGATAAGGATTATCATAATCATTCAACATTTCAAAACGTCTCCATTTGGGATTTCCCCGGTAATCACAAATTGAAAAATTTATTAATGTACCCCTATTTAAAAGATCATTTAAATGAAGTTATTGGGATTATTTATATTTTAGATGCAAGCTCCCTAAATGATGAAAAGGTTAGGGAGATTTGTAATGATTTAGTCAGATTATTACAAATAACAGAGGGTAAACCAAATGGTGTTGATTTATTAATTCTCTGTAATAAATGTGATTTATTCACTTCCAAAAAGAAACAAAGAGTTAAAGATTTATTACAAGAGGGTATTAAACATATATTGAAGATGAATAAAGGTGGATTGGACAAAGTCGATGATGAAGATAATGAACAAACTTTTATTGGCGGTGATAATTTCCAATTCCAATTCTTAGAGGGTAATGTGACATTTGAAGAAGCTAATATTTGGAAGGATAATAAAAGAAATAGTGTGTTAGAATGGGTTTTAGAAAAGGTTGTTAATACTTAAAAAATCCCACTTGTTAAAATTCCTTATGATGTAATATCTTTTGTGCTTGTTGTGTATTCTTACTCACTTTGACACCTTAGTCATTCAAAACAAATCTAAATGATTTAAACAGTATGCATTTATCTAATTGGGCGCTGACGTAATCCACACACCCAACCATGCGGGAAATCATAATAAATAAATTAATATTCCTTATGAGGGAGACACAGAGCTGTTTGGGTTGCATCGATTAATCCAGTGATTCTGCCCCCCCCCCCCTCCCTTCACTCTCCCCTTGAAATTATGGAAATCATTGTGGAATTTGTCACCTTCATTTTACTGGTAGGATGTCATTTAATACTATTCAAAGCCACCCAACTCCTTTTACGACCCCATTTACCACAATTGCTAAATTTAAATATCAATTCAAATAAGGACACACAGCTCAACAGGGTTAATGTCAAATTAAAAGATTTAGATTACCCCCCTCTTCCAATGAATTTGATATATTCAAACTCTCAGAAAAATGAAGTCAGTCATTTAAAGAACGTTGTATTTGATTTAATGGTTAGCAACTCAATTCATTTAATATTCGTTTCAATTCTAAATACCATCATGCCAACTGGCTCAATCAAAATAGATCAGATTATTACAGTTGATCTACTAGTGGGATGCATACTTTATATAACCCCCATGGTGATGCTTTGGACTCATTTAAATGATGAAATCGATCATAAAATCACTTATTTGGTTCTTTACGTCATTGGTACATTTATTTTCAATTATGTTATAGTTAAGGGGATCCTTCAAGAATCTATTAATGATTTGACCCAAATGGGGGTTTATTTAATTGATATTTTGGGTGTTTCGAGTATTGCAATCATTAATCTTATAACGTGTAGTCTTGGTGTTAAAGATGCATATCAATATTGGACAATTAATAATATTCAATTGTATGAAATGAAATCATTGGAATTGAATGATATCATAAAGAGTAATAGAGAATTCAATTTGATTGAAATTGATCAATTATGTGATGAAGTTAAATCAATTAAAAATCCTCCCAGTATCTTCAAAAGGGGGTATTGGGGGTATTGTATTATTAGAAGTGGTATGTGGATCAATACCATCATCTCCTTTTTAAATCTTAGTGTTCAATCATTGAAAAATCATAAAAGAGACCAACGAACCAGTGATCTATTGAATTATTTCTTTAGCTGGGATCAAAGTCGTATTGATGTTATAGTTTCATTAATCTCCTTAATTATGAATTTAATGTCTACATGGAAATTAGTTCAAATGGGGGACCATATCATCATTATGGCTTTAATTTGTGGTATTTCAACACTATTGGCGCTTACATAAACCTAACGATACAGATACATACATACACACATAGAGGTTTAATATTAAATCTTACTCTACACATTTACAATCTTACAGATATATATCAAATTTTTTATAAACATCAAATGGCTTATGCTTAAAATGGCCTTAACTTGGACCCTTTGGTTATCAACAATATTAACAGGTTCCCTGCTCTTGCGGATTTACCAGTTACGTAATCCCCTTTTCTCATTGGCTCTGCCAACTGCAACCGAAAAATCCAACCCAATCGGACATATCGGTAGTTGAAACTTGAATAAGTATAAAACGACATGGGGGGCCATCACCCAACCCCACAAGGAAATAATCCGTATAAATAGTATTCAAGGGGTACCTTTATTTGGTGTTGATAATGGTTAATTTCTTGTCTATATTGCCCCTACTGGGTTTATCCTTTGCCGCTGACCATTATTATCAATGGAATGCAACTTATATTGATGGTAACCCCGATGGTATGCATGAAGTTAGTGATCTTATCGCTTGTAATGGTGAATATCCATGGCCTAATCTCTTTGTTAATAAGGGTGATAGAGTCATTATTGAACTTTATAATGGTCTTGGTACCGCTAATACTTCAGTTCATTTCCATGGTTTATTCCAAGAAAACTCAACACAATTTGATGGTGTTCCAAACTTGAATCAATGTGAAATTCCTCCTGGTTCAAGTATGATTTATAATTTCACAGTTCCTGATCAAGAGGGTTCTTATTGGTACCATTCCCATTCTAAGGGTCAATATATGGATGGTATGAGAGGTGCCTTCATTATTCAAGATGAAGATAACAATCCATATAAAGGTCAATTTGATGAAGAAGTTGTTTTAACTCTTACTGAATGGTATCATGATAATATCACAACTTTAACTTCAACTTTTTTGAATCTTTATAATCCAACTGGTGCTGAGCCAATTCCTCAATCTTTGTTATTTAATAGTACTATGAATGGTACTTGGTCTGTTCAACCTGATACCACTTACTATTTAAGATTAATTAATATTGGTGGTTTTGTTTCCCAATATATCTATTTAGAAGATCATGAAATGACTATCGTTGCTGTTGATGGTGTTTATGTTGAACCAAATACAACTGAAATGATTTATATCACTGTTGCTCAAAGATATGACGTTTTAATTACAACTAAAAATTCAACTGATAAAAATTATGCTTTCATGCAAGGGTTTGATACTAATATGCTTGATGTTGTTCCTGATGATTTAATTGTTAATGTTACTAACAATATTGAATATAATTCTTCTCTTCCATACCCTGATGAATATGTTACTGATGTTGATTTCTTAGATGATTTTTGGTTAACTCCTGTTGATGAAGATTTCTATGTTCCTTACGGAGACTATGATCTTCAAATAACAGTTGATGTTATCATGAACAATTTAGGTAATGGTATTAATTACGCTTTTTTCAATAACATTAGTTATACCGTTCCAAAGGTGCCAACTCTTGGTACTGTCTTTTCTGCTCCAGAATCTGAATATATGAATGCAGAGATTTATGGTCCAAATGTTCATCCATTTGTTCTTCAAGAAGATGATATTGTTGAAATTGTTCTTAATAACCAAGATACTGGTACACATCCTTTCCATTTACACGGTCATGTTTTTGAAGTTTATGCAAGAGGCCCTGATTATTCTGATGCCACTGATCCTGTTGGTTATAACGAATCTGCTCCTTACACCCCAAGAGACAGACCGGTTTTCAGAGACACATTTTATGTCAGACCACAATCTTATTTTGTCATTAAATTTAAAGCTAATAACCCAGGTACTTGGTTCTTCCATTGTCATATTGAATGGCATTTGTTACAAGGCCTTGCAATGGTTTTTATTGAAGATCCTGCCAATATTAGAAAAAATCAAGAATTATCAGATAGCTGGAAGAGTACTTGTGAAGCTTTAGGTAACCCATATATTGGTAACGCTGCTGCTAATACCAATGATTACACTGATCTTACTGGTGAAAATGTCCAAGTTGCCGCTTTACCAGCAGGTTTCACTGCTAGAGGTATTGTTGCACTTGTTTTCTCTGCCATCACTGGTATTTTAGGTGTTGCCGTTATTTGTTTCTACGGTATGGCCGATGCACCACCAAACTTGACTGAAAAGGTTGCTCATGAATTACATTTGAACGAAAGAGAATTATTTGCTGAAGAATTGTCTCAAATATCTAGAAACGCCAGTATGGATAGAGCCTCCCTTAGAAACTCTTATGAAACTCCAAGTGATGAAATTCAATTGGACGAAATCAATGTCGCTCCAGAGAAACGTTGAGTTATTCATTGAGTTATATTTATAATCCTCGTTTTGTTTTTTAATTTAATTTACAGTAATATAATGCTTGACTATAAGTATGAAATTAAATTTTGTGGCAACCTTGTTGAAGTGTGATGATATTGAGGTACTTTGAGGGTCATTTTATAGTAAAAGTGAACTTTTTCAAATTAGGAAATTAATTATTTGCTCATTCTATTAATAGTGAATGTCACATTTTAAAGGGTGAATATTTGCTCGTTTCCTTCTTAGAGGTAACATTGGCCTACAAGGAGCTTTTGACAAAGACTGAAAGTTATAGAAAATTAAATGAAGTTGGATTAGTTTATTAAATGTCGTCCCATTTTATACAAATATGAATTGTATAATAAAAGAATAATCTTCTTAAAGTTTAGAAATAGAGTACTTGAAAAAAAGTATATCATTTACACAATTATCAATTGAGTCAATCCATTATCAAACTTCAACGTCGCCATATACTCCTTCATACAAGGCATTAGGATTGGCGGGTTTTTAAAACTAGTATCTGCTTCTCTGGGTATGTGTTAGTCATCACCCATCATGAAACTTCATTGACGGTACTAACTAGTTCCCATGTGTAATGGATAATGAGACTACCTTTTGCCAAATGAAACTAATTGTACTTAGTTAAAAAACTGTCTCTACACCTTGAACTTTATCAAACGATCAACAGCGTTATGTGCAACTTTCGTGTAAGTAAATAATAGCAGGTTGCCAACAGTACGCAAGTTCAACACGATTCTGGGGTCTCATTGACAACTAAGTTTGAATCACTTGTCCTAATACTGCTTCCAAAGCTTTCTTATTGATACAGTCAACGCACATGAAAAATGCTAGTTCAGCGTAATGTATCTTCCTCAAAAAAGTAAATCATAGTTGCCCTTCATCAATACCAGTGAGAGTATGTTATGTTTTGATTCAGTAATAAAGGAAGTAAAGATTGGAAATCTGTGTTAAAAAAAGAGTTGGTAAGGCTAGTGAAGAACAGCTTGATTTTGATCAACACATCAGTTAATGGAACCAATATTTAAAAACAATCTTGTTTACTAGCACCTTGTTTGATAGTATTATTGCTTGCCAATGGTTCCATTGATAATTGTGTAAACGATTTCATTAGAGTACTTATTTCAAGTACCAAATATATAAACATTAATGAAGATTAATAAATAGTAATAATAGTAGCAGTAATAATAATAATAAATTGATTATTTAACATCCAACAAGACCATTACCAGCTGCACTTAAAACAAACATTGACCTCATTTCTCTCTCCCTTCTTCTTCTTCTTCTTCTCCTCCTTCTTCTCTCTCGTCCACCAACAACTGCAAACAGTAGCCCCAGTAAAAATTTTCCAGTTGGCCCTGCTCCAGAACCAGAGGCTCGTCCAGTAGGCATTGGCTGTTCAACGTAAATCGGTGGTTGTTCATCAACGGGGTATGTCATTATGGTTCAATACTGGATTTCAATGACAACTAATCGTTATTACAAAAAAAAAAGGGTTCACCCCCTTCTTTTTATAAGAGTTGAAAGAGGCGAAGTCCGAAGTGTTAAGCCTCCCTCTCGTGAGAAAACAATAGCGAGCACGCTTTGCTAATCAGGTAATCGCACTTTACAAGGGACGGGAATACATCAAAAGATAAGGTTGAATAAATTGGTGACATTAATATTAGTCAAGTTTTAAATCGTATCAAAAATAAATACATACATTGTATAGCAAAGGAATAAGTAATGGATTAAAATCTTCTTCTTCTTCCAGGAGGCCCACCAAGGGGACGATGACCGCCAGCAACAATAACTGTTTGTGGTCTTCTTCTTCTGCTACCAATAGCTGATCCTAAAAGGGTCCCCATCAACAGTCCACCAGCGGCCCCCATACCGGCACCACCAGATGATCTTGTTTGCTGAGTTGGGGCTTGTTGGACGTACACTGGTTGTTGTTCAACAATCACACGTTCAGTAACCACTGGGGTTGTCTGTTGAGTTTGCGTTTGTGCCTGTTGTCTTGGAGGCGGACCACCAGGTGGTGGCGGTGGTTTGGGGAAGGTTGTACCCTGGGGGGCTTCCCATTGTGATTCCCCCGACTTTGTATTCACATAGTACCATTCTTGGTATTCTTCATCCCAGATGGCTTCCCATCCTGTGGGGACAATTGGCTTTCTTGAAGGTTCTGGCATTTGAATTTATATTAGTCAAAATGAATGTGTTTTGTGAGGTGGGCTTAAAGTGGGTAAGAGGATATGGTGGCACTTTTTTATAACAATGTAGTAGCCGTCTCCCGGGGGAAAAACGTGATTGGGAGAGAATCTAGGCTGATTCCTCGCGTTACGCCTGGCGGCTGGCGGCTGTGGCCTGGGGGGCCTGGGGGGACAGCGGAGGGAGCTGTTTTGGCAAAACAAACAACCTTAGACTTTGGAACAACTAGCGACCAGAAGACCAATAAATAGAAGATAAAACAAGAAAAGTGAAGGTTCTACCAACAAATATTATTAAACTGCATGCAAATGGGGGTATATTGAAATTTGTATACAAATTATTATTTATTCTGGAAAAACTTGAAATCTTTCCTATATTCTCTAATGTATCTAATGGAAAATCAATGTGATGTAAATAGTTTCCAGTGTAAAATGTGTAATAGTGATCCTTATCACTATTCTTGCCTTAATAAAAATCATATCAACAAGTTCAGAGGTTCTGGATTTTTCAAAACAACTAATTTCCTATCACTTTCATTCTTGCCGAAAACAAATCTTTTGCTCATCACAAGAATGTTGGTAGGCAGGACCAATGTCTTACGTAGAACCCCTCTTTTACCTCTTCTTGCCTGGTTCCCACCAATATAGTACACTGTTTTAATGTGTTTAGATTTAGTGGATGGTGCATTAGATTCAAAGCTGGTCCTTGCGTCTTCTATTGTAGAACGATCGAACTTCGGAGCTGTATTACCGGCGTTGTTCTCTTTGTCATTTTTACAATCACAATAGGTTATAGACTCTTTCTGTGTCATAATTCGTATTGTGTTTAATACAGTTGGTGCAAGAAACACCTTAAATTTCTTTTGGGGAATGGGGGGCAGTTCAAATCTTATTAATAGCAGTTTTTCTTTCATTGGAATAGATCACACTTTTCCATAGAGGGAGGCTTCTTTCATAAGCTTGAAAAAAAAAAATGACAACCTTAATTTAGCCCCTATCAGATGCTAAATTATGAGAAGGAGTGGTGGGGGTCACTACCATGTTAGATGGCTTAGCTTTTTAATTAAAAGAGGGCAGTTATGTCTAGATTAGGTGTAACCATAAACATGGAATCTCTTGAACTACAATAAAGAATCACACAAATTCAACAAAAGTAATGAAGTGTTTTGATATTATATAGATAGCAAAAATAGAAGGTAAAGCAATGTAGAAAAGTAAAAAGGGAAAAGATAAAAGAAATGTGGTTATATTCATGTTGAGGTGTTCAATGGTCCCATGTTTGTAATCACTATAGCATTTCTATCGGGGTTTTTCTGAAGGAATATCTTTTTCCCTATAACCAATTCAAAGGAATTGAACTTCCCCAGTTCTCTGGGACTAAGACTAGTGTCCTTCGGCATGCTTGTTTGTGAATGGTGGTGGCCATTTGTTGGTATTAAGTTGGTGATTAATTCAGTGTTTGCTGTATTTGACTCTTGTTTCGACTCGAGAGGTCGGGTGTTGGGTATTGGATGTGTGTAGCGTTCATCGGCAGCAATAAGAGGTCTTTCATTGGTGAAAAGCATCAAATCAAATACATTAAATTTTTATACCAAGTATCGGCAAACAAAGTGGTTCTCAACAACTTTGCTGCGCTTGCTTTTCTTTTATAGAAATCCCTGCATATTGCAGAGCTACGGAAAAATAACGTGCTTTATGGAAAAAAGAAAATGTTCACGCCGAATTGGGAAAGTGAGTCCACAAATTATGCATGACGGCTAACTAGGCTTCTAAATCGTTGACGTAATATTGGGTCCCAAACATGAATAAATAAACCTCTAACTGGTCTACTGAGAAGAACGTTGATGGAATTCAAAATAATTCTCTCCTTAACGGCTTCATGATTATGAATATTTTGACGCTTCTGGAATCCCGCATGGTCATCATATACACTAGGGTTTAATTTGATTCCGTCATTAGATTCATCATATTGGACACAAGGCCCCAAAATAACTCCGGCATAATTCAAGTCAAAGCCTTGGATCGTATAAACTGATCCAACTTCTTCAATAGTGTCTTTCCGTTCAGACCATGGTAGTTTTGCTTGTGGTGCAAATCTATCCCAACGTAATTTGAATCCTCCAGTACTGGTCACATACCAATCCTTTGGTCCAATTCGATAGGGGAAATCATATGTTGATAACATTCTACATTGTCCATATTGGTCATTCAATCTTTGAATTTGTTCATACATCTTTTGACAGTCATCCCAAATTTGAAATTCAAATGTATCATTTGATGTTGGTATTGGTAACAATTTCTTTTGGGTTGTCAATGCTTTGATCCATTCTTGAACTTCCTTAGAGGAATTATTCATTCTAAATTGTGTCTTCAAATGATAGATCTCATATTTGGAACTTTGATTTAAAAAATGGTGTAATTGTGCACCATCCTTTGGACCCCAAAATTGATCACATCGAAGACTTTGCTTTTCATCAAAGACTAATATAATACATTTACATGATTTCATGATTTCCTCCAAATGATTATCTTGCATAAACCTTTTAAACCCATTCTTACTAGAAGCCAATAAATGTGCTTCATCAATAATCACAACATCATAGATCTCCTTACTTTTAGCTTGGGAATTAATATGAGAGGTGGGTCTATTGATGTCCGATTTCAAAATATATGGGAATGATTGACAAATACGATGATATAATTTCAACATTTCAGGATGGTTCACCAATAATGTATTCTTAGTATTGACCCAATCCTTATCCTTTTCATTATTTGCCAATCTCTGAATTTCATTGAATAAGGAATTCAGAATCACAGATTTACCTGTACCAGCATCACCTTCAATAACAAACATTTGAGGTTTCCCCTCATCTACATTGTAGTTTTTAATTGCTTCAACAGCAAACTTCAATATCTTATCCTTTAACTCCACTTGTTCCACAGATAATGTCACATTCGCAATCCGATCATCACTAACACAATCATCATATTTATCTGCATCAATTGATTTAATAGTAACAGTAGTCTTGTCATTATCTCTTTTTTTCAATGGCCTCTTAGGCGCCCTCCTTGTCCCATTGGTCATTTCTTTAATATAAAGGAAAAAGTTGTATGTAGAACTAAACGTTCTTAACACCGTTACATGAAAAATTTGTATAAACTTCATATTTTCACTATTCTGTCAATTCTATCCAATTGAACAAGCCAAATTCTATAAAATCAGTTATAATGGCTCAAGCAGGGCCTAGTTCCTACCACATTTTCAGTTGGATATCTTATTCTGAGTGAATGCGCCACGTTTCTTGGCAGTGGATTGATGTGGCGCGTGCGACGCGTCCTCTTTTCTTTTCACATCAAAAGACGAGAAAAAGATGTAAATATACAGTAAATTCATAATTGATATTCTTTGCCCCCAAAAAAGTGTACCAATAAACATAATTGATGCTTATTTAAGACTATGGAGAATAAAGTTCCAATTGCTAAAGATGCCATGTCAATTTTAATGGGGCGAAATCCCAAAAGGATAAAAGATGCCCCTCAAATTGTTCCTACAGAGGAAGTGAAGCAACCAAACAAATCTAATGTCAACCTTTCCCAATTACTTAATGGATATAACAAATCACAGGATCATGAACCATTGGATATTTTAGAACTGGAACAACGCGTACCTTTGACATTGAAATACGAAAAAAGGAAAAGTTCAATGGCAGGATTATTATCAAATGATGGGAAATTCAATTCCAATCCAGCACAACCTAAACTGATTGTCAAACTTCAAGTGCCCAATTTAAAAGAAATTTTGGAACCAAAGACATATATGGTGAAATTGAAAGTGGATAAAATAAAATTGAAAGATATCATTACCCCTAAACCGAAAATCAAAGCTAATGAATCATCACATCCATTCTTTAGAGCAATTAAATCAAAGATGGAATATGGATTGGTTAACAAGGTGAAAAAGGAGGAACAAAAGGAAAGAGAACTACAATTATTAACGGAACCAGCATTGAACAAAAATCAATTTATTTATAAATCAACCTCATTAATTGAAAACCAAGCATTAAATCAACTATATAATAACTTTACACATTTGCATTTATCTAAAAAAGTCCCAAAACATATTGATGAAATTTATAGATTTGATTCTAATGAATTTATGGAATTTTATGGATCATATTTAAATACAAATAAATCAATGAATAATCAATCGTCTTCAACTTATTCAATAACGTCGTTTGATGGTGATTTTAATGCTTTGAAGAAGGAAAGATATTCAAATTTAAAAGATGATAGATTCAATAGGCTTATAGAGTCATCATTTTCTGATGACAAGTCAATACAGTGGTGTGATTTATACAAGCCATTGAAAAGTGGTGACGTTTTACAAACCCCTGCTATCACTAAAGAATTGCATAAATGGATAGAAGAGGCATTTACTAAACTTAAAAAGGTTGATAAACAAAAGAGAACCGAGCGATTAAAAAATAAGAAAAAGAAACCCATGTCAAACCCATTAGATGACTTTATAGTTTTTGATGATATTATATTAGATGACAGTGATTCCATGGAGAGCAATTTTGTTCCCTCATTGATTATAGAGGGGCCCACGGGTTGTGGTAAAACAAGTGCAGTTCACGCTATTATAACAGAATACCATGGAGGACACGTTTTTGAATTGAATTCTACACAGTCAAGAGCAAAGAAAGATATAGATTTCCATTTAAAACAAATTGGCACTACCTCAATGGTTAATACAATTGAGAATTCTGTTATTTTATTTGATGATGTTGAATTAATCGATGAAAATGATACCGATAAGGACTTTTGGCAGGGTGTATTGGAACTCCTAACGTATTCTTATAGACCGATTATTTTCACAACAAACGATATATCTAAAATACCCCTGAATATAGTGAATGAGTCAATTATTTACAAATTTTTCAATCAACCTTCAAGAATACAAATGCAGTATTTGGATTTACTGGCAATGACCCAAAACATGGAACTGGATACCGATATATTGAAATCCTTATCAAAACTTGATTTGAGAAGATCAATAATGCAATTACAAATGATATCAAATCAGTATGATGGTAATGACCCCGTTAAAGTCTCATATTCCATGCCACAACAAAGTCCAATAAAACCTTTACTAAATTCCAAGTTAACCCCATTAGAGTCCCATTTGAGGAAATTGGATTTGATTTATTTTAAAGATCCGGAATCAGCTCTAATAAATCCTAAAAGATACCAAATGGATTTACAATCTTGTGTTGAATTTTATTCATCAAAGTTGATGAACAATAGAAGTAGAATTAGATTTGAGGGAGGGGGGTTTGAAGATTATATGAGCAAAAACACCAATAGTCTATTCATGAGATCGTCACGATATCAATTATCAATGGATATTTTACCACTTATTAAATCTATGGCTAAAGTAGAAAGTATGAAATTAGAAAACAGGAGAAACTTTGATAAATTATATTTAAATGATAAAGCTGCATATTTAAGATCGTCATCCCCTATTATACCTGAGCGGAAGTTTGCATTAGATCCTAAGGACATTTTTGATGATTTATAATTAAATTTATACAACATGTATTATTAAAACAAAATTAATTCATTAATTTAATTAATTCATTAATTCATTGATTTAAAGAATCTCTAAAATATAATTGTACATAATTATTCAGATTGTTTTGGTTGCAGAGCACAACTCAACTTCCAACTTCTGTCATCATCTCTATCATTTGTTTGTTTCACCTTCCAAATTTCCAATAAAATCAGTTCCTGTAATAATGGTAAACCCTTAATGTCAAACATTTCATTAAATGACACATCATCATCAACGTTCAACTGCTGTTGCAAATTCTTGATATTTTCATATCTTGCAATATCTGCCCCTTTATCATTATGGAAAGCACCAAGTTCACCTGTGTCATTATAAGACACTTGTAATGTTTGCAAGTCACCGATGATTTGTGTGATTTTGAAATATTTGTCAATATTAATCAATTTTTGCTCTAAAAATGATTTTGGATTGGTACGATAGTTTGGATTACCATCAACAATAAATGTCAAATCTTGTAAAAACAATGATAAATATGGTACAGTAGGAATATCCAAATTTTCTTGAAGATTGGATTTAACAAAGTCTCTAAGTTTCTCTCTGTAAACATTATAATTCTTATTAGGGTGAATAATTGAGGTCAAATAATTGAACAGTTCCCTATATTTTTCAGAAATACCATCCCAGATGGCAGTAACTCTTGTAATAAGGAAACTTTGTAAAGATGTCATGATTGATGTAAGGGAATTAAAGTTTCTCAAATAAAGACATGAAATGGCAATCTTCAACCAGGATTTAAATGCATGAATTCTTTGTTTCATATCTAATTGAGGTCTTAAAACACTTTCAATAACATAATCACTCAATAAATTGGTGAATAAAATAGACCTTTGAATATTTGGTGATAAATTCAAATGAAGTTTCTTTGTAGTGAAATTTTGGTTTAATAATTCACTAACCTTAATGGAGCAAAACATTCTATTTTCAATAAGAGTAAGCTGTTTGGCTATTTCTAACCCATTAAAATTCAGTAAGGACAGATCATCATTCATAATCTTCCAAGTTTCTTGGGATGTACCCCACCATGAGTCGATCAGTGTTCTAGTATCCACGGGATTAACCTTGGTGGTAGAACTACCATTTCTCAACCAATGGGTACCCAACATCTTTCTATAAGATAAAACAATATTTGAGATCATGTTTGATTGTTTTTGAGTTATCAGACTTTCATTTGAATTATCAGAATTCCTTAATTCCAAATTTAAATTGATACTTTGTGAATTTCTAAAATCAAAGTCATCATTAGAATCAATTTTGTCTAATTCAAAATTATTAATATCTTCCAAAAATGCGTTATAAGTTTCCATTTCATTAACTAAACCCTTACCTGTGATCATCATTGACATTCTTGAAGCATGTTTTCTTTGTAATTTTGGAGAAATTTTTCTTGGAATCAATTGTTTATCGTTGTCGATATTATTATAATAATTTAAGTTATCTCTATGATGCTCAAGTGGTGGCTTACCAATTAATTTAGAGGTCA
Organism: Saturnispora diversa; assembly: GCA_030560905.1. Lineage (NCBI taxonomy): Eukaryota > Fungi > Ascomycota > Pichiomycetes > Pichiales > Pichiaceae > Saturnispora > Saturnispora diversa. The sequence goes on from JAKTWH010000026.1 coordinate 41,371, forward strand.
AAACCAATAATTTGTACCCCTCCACTGGTAAGGCCTCCTTCATAGCTTCATTGAAAAAGTTCATCAATGGTGCTAATAAAATATAATCAGAGCTTGGTTTCCAATATGATTCTAACCACATTTGGAAAGTTCTAGCAATTAGTTGTCGACGATTTCTCATTTGAGATTCATTAAGCTTATCACCAAATTTCCTTTGATAATCATTGTTAACATCAAATCGTTCAATTAACACTTCTAAAAGTATAGAATTAGTAGCAAAGATTCTGAATGTTAAAAAGAAAGTTGAGACCAAAAAGTAATCAGGTGGATTGTTTTCATCTGTTAACAAATAGATCATAGCCTTAAAGGAAACACCAAGCAATTTATTGTCATTGGATTTCATGATTTCATCTTCTGGATTATAATCAAGATCAGTGCCGTTATCAAAAATAGCATTTTGGTTCATAAATGGAGAATCATCATTTGGTTCAGTATTAACGTGAGAAAGGAAATCCAATCCATCATTACTAATTTGAACTTCATTTGAATTCCCTGTTTTAAACATAGAAAATCTCTTGGATGCCATAGCAGGATTATTCAATTGACTTTGAGGATTTAAGGTGGATTGCTTTTTAAAAGCATTGACTTGTTTCTTGACATTTTTGTTCTTCATTAAAGCTTGAGTACCTTGTTTAATAAATTCCTTTGAAGAAATGGCCATTTTAATATAATTTGGATATTTTCTATTATTAGGAAGTTGAAAATCATCCATATTAACCATCAAATTTTTCAAAATTCTATAACAAACAGATGACAATTCAATCATTTTACAACATGAAACTACAATGGCACCACCTTCTCTTGAATAGAAATAGGTGTTTTTATTATTACCATTCTTTCTTCTCACGCTACCCTGTTTTCTTGGATCGATCTTTGTGGTCACTTCAGCTCTTTTAGAAATGGTATGAAGAGAACTAACATAAGAATTCAAGTCTTCCACTGTAGTTTTCAACTTTTCACCAGTAAGATCAATAGTTGAAAGTTGTGAAGATAATGTTGGCATATTTTGTTGTTTCAACTTGGATGGATTAATGGTTTCAGGTGTCATTGCTTTAATGAATTTCATAATGAACAAATATTCACTAACAAGTAAATTAATCTGAGACACAATAACTCCCATTACAGTGAAACTTTGGACATTGTGTTCCACAAGATCAATTCTACCGGCAATCAACGCCAAATATGAAAGCAATTGATTATACACTTCATTGATTCTATAATTAGCAAATGGTGGTACATCTAAATAATTGATATCAACTTGAAGATTTTCACTCGGTTGTTTTACTAATGGCAATTCTTTATCACTTTCATCTTCAATTATTTCTTTAAATTCATCCTTGACCCCATCACTTTCCAGTCCCCAAATATCTAAAAATACCACACACTTTTGTAAAACTTGGAATGTCAGTAATTGTAAATATTCAATTTTTGCAGTATCCACGGTCCCCATATAATCCTTTGCCTTTGCAATTAATTCAGCCCAACCTCTAAGTAATTTCTTTCTCATTTTTCTAACAACTGGTTTCCTTTGAACAACCAAACTTGATCTTGAAATACAATCTGTATCAATTAATAACTTTCTAATACCATCAGTCATACCATTAAAGCATTCCACATCAAATGTATATCCCTTAATCTCACCATTTATTGAAATTGGTTTGCAATGTGGGTTTAATAAAAATGTACCAGCATGTTTCAAAAGTAATTTAAGTGGTAATCTAGTATTTGCCAATTCAGTAGATTTCATAGTCTTGATGGCCTTTAAATCCACATCTTCAACAACTGTGGATCTGAAATAATTCATAGGAACCCATCCTCTTTTTAATGTAGATAAAAGAGTCACTTCACCCCAACCTGAATCATCCAATTTGTAAGTGAATGCAACTTCATTTTCATCAAATGAAAGACAAATAGCAGAATCATTTTTTGACTCCAGTGTTTGAGAATTGAAATCGTAAAGAGATGTAACAAATAATGCTGAAGCGTCATCTTCATCGATTTCAGATTCATTAAACACCTTTTCATCTTGGAATTCATCAATAACATCCTCGGGGACGAATTTGGAGTTATTATTGTTAGCCACCTTGTCATGTTTCAAACTCAATTCACCTGTTTCGGGATTGTAGTAATCTTGATATAATGATTGGTTTCTCACTGAAACTCTCATTTTAGTAGGTGAATGATCCTCTGGAACAATACTCTTTGAATTGAGATTAGAAGCTGTATCTATATTTATAGTTGCTAATTTAGAAGATGAACCATTTTGACCATTGTTGATAGACCACAATTGACTTGTGTGATTGATATTTTGACCCTCTGGTATAGAATTCATTATGAATGAAGTGGGCTGTCTCGAAGCAGTTCTTGGCAACTCAGAATAAATACTGGATGTAGTACTAGTGACTCTAGTGGAATTAGAATTGACGTTTGGTGGTGGTAAGATGAAATTAGATGAAGGTTTGAATTCGTCACTAGTGTTAGGGTCGATTGATAAAGAGGATAAATCTTCTACTAAATTAGAGTTCCCAATATCAAAGATATCCTTGCCCTTCATATTAGAGAGGGATTCCGTGTGATTCACAACTGGAGTCTTTTCTAAATCAAGGAGTTCATGTTGTTGAATAACGGGTGTGGAATCATCGTCTTTAATCTCTTTAGATGGTTCCACCTGATAATGGAGTTCGTTCTCTAATAAAGCTTGGGTGTGAATAGAAGTGTTCACAAGAGATGAAGTGGTGGTGTCCAATCCATCATAGGGACTCTGTTTCTTGATATTTAATTGTGTTGTTGGTGAATTCAATAAATTAAAACTTGAGCTATCTTTAAAGGAAAGGTTACTAGTATTATCCACCTCATCCTCATATAAATCATCGTTTTGATTATTTGAATTGAATTGGAATTCACCTTGTGATTGATATTGATTGTATTTCACTGGAGAGGTGTTTCTGCTCTCATCAAGCACGTCGGTAGATGGGATAAACCCGATTAAATTCTCAGGTTTAATTGATGAAACCTCCCAAGTATTAGGGTTTGGACTCAATTTTGAAGAAAGATATGAAAAGTCATCCTTACTTGCTCTAATATTAGCCTTGCTAATTCTAAGTGGTGAAGTTTCCTTTGAATTAGGAGATTCTTGAAATGAAAACCTATCTACGTTAGATTGGTTCAATTGTGGAGTGAAATTGAACTCCTCTGTGTAATCAGACATTATTAAAACGCGTATTAACTGTTTGGAACGTTTTTTTTCAAACCAGCAGAAAACGATTGCAAACCTTTTATAAGATTGTTTTAAGAAACTGTTTAAAGAGGAACACGTCGTGTTACGCGGCGGTACACGAAAATCACGAAAAGCAAAGCAAAGCTTGAAAAAAAAAATTAAAAAACAATAAAAAAATATATGGAGGTCTTGATATTACGTCAGCAACACATATACGCTCAGCAAGTTTGGACTCTCTTGCTAAAAATTGAAGAAAGCAGGTTCTGTGTTTAGTTAGGATGAACTCGTTTTGACCAACTCGACCACAGCTTCACCAAGTTTTTCACACAGTCCAACGGTGGATGCTTCAGCATACACTCTCACGGCATCCTCGGTACCACTTGCTCTGACAAATGATCTTCCTTGAGATTGGTCAATGGTTTGCACCAGATGATCGATTTGTGATTGAAGGCCTCTAGGTTCAATCAATTTTCTTTCAGCATCAGTAGTCTTAAAGGCAAATCTGTCCTTGACCAGGACCTTGTACAACTTATTAGGTAAATCATCATACATATGATACCAATCTAATGGAGTGTTATTTAAATATGACAATGCAACAATGACTGCAAGTAAATCACTCAGAGAGTCCCCCACTGTTTGATTGATTAGATCCGCTAAAAGTAATAAAGTATCACGGGGACCACTAGCTGGCAATTCAGATAACGCATTTAGGAAATCAGGTTTAAATAAAACGGTACCATGACCATTTGCTTCAAAGTAAACACCAACATCAAAAGTAGTGGCAGCATGATGAAGATGTTTAACACCTGTCTTTGTACAAATGACTGGCAAATTCAATTTGTCTTGAATGTAACTTGTAGAGGCCCCATTGGCATAAGCAGTTTGAATGATCCCCATATTAATTTCCAAACCATCTAAATGCTTAATCAATACTGAAATGAAATTAGCTAATAAAATAGCAATTCTATCACCATCTAATAAATGAAAATGACCATTCTCCATGAAATAAAACACAATTCTATCGGCATCACCATCAAAGGAAGCCCCCAATTTTGATTGCAAATGAGACCCCATTGGTTCTTTTTGATTTGTTTTAACATAATCAGCACCACAATCGACATTTAAAGCTTGGGGGTCCTTGACGTTGTCATTCACAATTTCAACATCCCAATTCAAATTATAACAGGAATTCAATTTAAGAAACATTTCTAATTGAACAGATCCAATACCGTTAGCACCATCAATACTAATACGATTAAAAGATTCGAAATGGTTCAATTGTTTGAGTTTACTCAAAGTAGCTCCCAATTTCTTATGATAACCCTCAACAGAAGGCTCACCAAATGATGGATCATTATAACATCTAGTGATGTAGTGTAATTGGGGGGTTGTGATTTCACCAGCGTCTTCAAATTGAACAAATTCACTGAATTGAAGTAGAGTGTCCCTACAAATGCCCACCAAACGTGGCCCACTATCCCTTGTATCTCTACCTAAAACAAGATGAGCCCTTGTGGAACTCCCCTTATAATATTGTGACCATAGGGATGTTACCAAATTGAGTAATTCATTATTATTATTTGATGCATTAGCAAGATCTGTGGCCACTTGTTCCCATTTAGGATCCAACATTTCACCCAATGGTTCCACCACCTTGACACCATTATCATGTGGGGGGTTATGACTAGCTGTGATCATCACACCAACTGTGGACCCCCCATGACTGAAGGATCTCAAAATGGCGAGTAATGTGACTTTGAATGCAATTGAATCAAGCAAATCAGCATTCATTCTAAATCCAGCTGTACCATAAACGTACTGATGCCCATCGATTGGTGGATACTTTGATGCTAGGACATCAATTACAGTGGAAAGATCACTCATGATTAATTATATGAAGAAGATTGATTTCTTGAGAGTAAAATTTGAAATCTCCCTCTCTTTAAATGAAAAGTGTATGCGTACTATTATTATTGATGTACATGCTAGATGTATGTATATATACAGCGTTGATTGACGCTTTTAATTACAATATATATTTTTAAAAAAATAAATGATACAAAATATGTAAATAGTACCGTACCAATAAACTTTAAATTTTGGGGGAAGGGGAGGGGATGGCTGATTAAGCATTAGTACCAACGACCAATTTAGCCAAATGAGTAAAGAAAGTTTTCAATGAAACATCCTCTGTATGAACCACTGTTTTAGCATCACCACCAAAGTTACCCATTTGACCCATACCATTACCCTCATCATTTTCACTTGGATTTAATTTAGAGTAAAGGAATCTAGCTTGGGATTTACCCTCATCACAAGTGACATAACGAGGTAATGGGAATCTATCAGCAATTAAAGCAGCAGCTTCCTCTTGAGCACCCTCGATCATTTCATAAACACCAGGATATTCATCTCTTGGATATTCAGCATCTCTCCATTCAGCAGCAATTGAACCAAAATAAATAACAGTGTAAAAAAATGCATCTAAAAGTAAAACAGCATCAGGTTGAACAGAAGCAGAATCAAGAAGAACGGGTTCAGGTTCAGAACCATCAGCTTTGAATCTAACTAAAGTCGGTTGAATCATGACTAAAGAATCTCTAACATCAGTTCTCAAAACTGTATGATGATAAAAAGCAGTTTCATCTGGGGAACAATTGAAAACTTGTAAAAATTGAGATCTTCTTAAATGATAAATGAATTGAGGTAAAAGTGAATATTTATGAGATAATCTAAAAGAAGATGCGTCATTTTTAGAATAATCACCAAATACTGAACATAATTTAACAAGGGACTTATCGATCCATCTTAATAAATCTGAATATTCACCACCATTTTCTAATTTATGAACAACCATTCTAGCATATAAAACAGCAGCAGCTTCTTGATCGAAAGAATTACTTAATTCACCCTTATTAGTTGTTAATCTATTCAAAGTAGTGACTCTAGTTCTAAATGTCCCATCAGTATGTCTATAAGTTGTTTGGAATTGAATATAAACATCTTCACCAACAGAATATCTTTGATCACTAGCACCCACAGTTTGCATTTCAAAAAAGACACCATAAGTATGTCTTGAAGAGATACAATTCATTTTGAATTGATTAGAAAGTCCATCACCAATTTGAACATCACTAACATTTTCACCACTCCTTTTCATTGATTGGCAATGACCAATAACACCTGAAACTTTCAATTTATTTGATGTGAAAATTTCCATTTTACCATCAAAGTAATTAATTGGGTAACCATTTTCATCTTTATTGAAAGTAGATAAGAATGAATTTTTGAAAATGGCTGTTTGGAAAGAATCAGTAACAACACAAACACCACCAGTTTTATTACTTAAAGATCTCATTTCATAAATTCCAACTTGATCATAACAACCAGCAAATATATCAACACTAAAAGTTGAAGTTGAATTATTATCAAAGAATTTATCACTAGTGTCCTTATTCAAACAAATAGCCTTTTGCGCCAATTTTTTATAAAATTTATCAGCTTCCTTATAATGTTTAGCGGACCCCTTTTCAATATCACTATGAGATCTTAATGGTTCCTTTAATTCAGTACCGACTATTTGACCAGAACCGAAGGTACAAGCACCTGCTGCAAATAAGACTATTTTGGCAGCACATTGAACATAAGATCCCTCGATAATAGATGAAGCAACATTAATAGCTGTACCAGTAACTCTAACAGCTCTTGAAGCATTTTTAACAGGCCATTTAGATGGTAATAAGGAATTAATAGTATTAATAATGATTTGTTTTGAATCTTCATTTGCTAATGGTAAAATGAATCTATTGATAGTATTTGAAGAGGAAATTGAAGAAGATTGTAATTGAGAATCCCAGGTTTTAACACCATTACCCTCGATATTTAAATGAGATTGAATTTCTAATGAGTTTAAAGAGGAATTAGCTGCAAAGACATATTTCTTAGAACATTCAACAAATGATAATTCATGAACATTAACAACTGAATCAAATGTAATTAATCCAACAAAGCAACCAGGAGGATGAAGATCTAGAGATGAAATAAGAGTTTGTTTTAAAGATTCCAGATCTTCTAAATCTTGACAAAGATCAATGACATAAATAAAAGTTGGAGGAGGAGGAGGTTGAGACCTTTGTAAAATGTATTCAATTGTTGAAGATTGAGGTAATAATTCAAGTGGTACATTATCAGCTGAAATTGATTGATAACCATTTGGTAATTGATTTCTTGTTGTACAAAGAGGGCAAGACCATAATTTATTATTAATATCAATTTGAGAAAAGATATTTAAAGTTGCATGACACTTTCTACAGAATTGGGGGTCATAATTTGCAATTGGTAAATCATTTCTTGAAACTAAAGGAGTATAAAGGGCACCCAATGGAGTTGCTATATTTTCTGCTTCATTTCTAGCCACGGGGAATGTGTTCCAATTGAAACGGACACCATCAATGTCTTCGATGTCGTAAATATCGGCCATTGTTGATGCAAATCCAAAAGTTGGTGGACGATGTTGTTGTTGGCGTTGGCAAAAGGACAGCGAGGGGTTTCCCGGTTTTTTTTTTCTAGTTTTTTTTTGTTGTGGTGGTTGTGGTGGTTTTTTTTTAGGGGGGAGGAAGAGAAGGAGAAGGAGAAGACTTGACTTGTGGTTTATTTAGCAAGATTAGAGGCTATTGGAGGGGCATTATAAACGATTCTGGGGGGATTTAGAAAAGTGGTTTAAATGATTTTGTATCATTTAATTTGGTGGAAGTTTGGGGGGGGCCAACTGGTTTTAAATGGGATCGTATAAGCTATCTGCTCAGCACGCCAACTCAATACTTGCCTGTTGTCTATTGAATTCAAAGGACACGAGCCTGCTCCAATTGTGTTTAGTAAGAAAAGAAGCTATTTAGTGTTGACTATATGAAATGTGATTCACCAATTTGACTTCTTGATTGTTGATCTCTATTTATTAAATGATTAGAAAAGGTTATATCAAATACACACCCACATCCACACCCACACTCACACTCACAATTATAACTAACTCAGTTTAGTTGATCTTGAAACGTTTCTTCTAATACCAGTGGCTTCACCAACATAGGGACCTTGTTGACCCTCAAACACCCCCCTCTGAGATTTCAATTTCATTTGGGCCTTAGCATACTTATTTCTCTTTTTAACTCTGGCGTTTCTATTTTCCTTTTTACGATGTGCTGTTAACCCCTTGTTCTTTAAAATGTCATAAGAAATCTTACGTTTATCACCGGTATTGGAGGCAGCCGCAGCAGTGGGACGATTGGTGGTGTTAGTTTGTCGCTTTGACTGTGTGGAAGGTGCGTGTTTCCTCTTGGAAGGCGTTGATTTTGAAATGTACGCTTTCAGCTTATCCTCTGAGTTCTTGAACATGCCGATACAAGTGCAGATGGCCGGGTTTCCAGTTGAAGTTCAAATGAAATTGAAGTTTTGTCAAGGTTGGAATTTTTTTTTTTTTTTTTTTAATTTTTTTCTTGGGGTTTCCTAATTGGGACGAGGTTTTGCTCATCATGGAGATTTGTATCCTCCCCTACTATAAGAAGATCTGAAATGAGGAACTGATACCCGTAAAACCAGCTATTAATCGTACCTATTTAACTTAAACAGCACCTGTATAAATTTACATAAATTCCTTCCCTTTCTCCTCCCTCCCTGTATGTGTGTTTTTTTCTCTGCAATAACATAACATAACATAACAAAACGAAACGAAACAAAACTTAACTAAACTTAAGATAAGCCAAAAACCAAATCGAACACAAACTCAAACTCATTCCTCATCTTCAACATGCTCTAATTTCAGAACCATGTCAATCCATTCTTCACCTCCATGTTTACAATTCGAAACCCCCCTTTCCTCAAATCCTAATTTACTATAAAATTTAACCAATTCAGTTTTGGCCAAAATAGTAATAGATTGTGCTACATCTTGTTGAGACATTCTTTGAATATAATCTCTCATAATTAAAGAAGCCAATTTCAAATCTCTATAATTTGGATGAATGACTAAAGAATGTAATCCAATTATTTGACCATGTTCATCATGACCACCAATATCCATTGATTCATTTGTGATGGAGGTGGTGACCATTTTGGTTGCTAATATATGACCTAATAACTTTTCATTCTTAATACATGAATGTTTTGGATTCGATTCAAATGATTCAAATTCTCTATGAAACAATCCTATACATAATTCTGGACATGTTTTAAGTCTATAATGAATGTTCTTAATGCTTGCTCTTTCGTTTTCGGAAAACCCCAATGCTTCGAGTTCAGCCACTGCCTCACTATCTGATAGGGTCAATGGTCTAATTGCTATATTTTCAAGCGACATATGGTAGGAAGGGAAGCAAACGTGGGAGAGGAGGGAAGGAAGAAAAGAGGGAGAAGCACCAGTAGAAAAAATGTCGTGTCACATTGAAGGAGGAGAAGAGGCAAGAGAAGCAAGAGGCAAATCGGTGTGTTTGCTGTTGGTTACTGGGAGGGAGAAGGGAAAGAGGGGGGGGGGTTAGTTGTGTTTAGCGGTGTTTGACAGTGGTTGGGAGTACTGGAAAAGGCCTGGAAACACAGGACCCTTTTTATGCTTTTGTTTTCTTTTAAATATGTATATATATATAAAAGGAGCCAAACAAAGGCCCCTGGCCCCCATAACACACTCCAGTAGGGGAGACAGTAGTGCAAGTGTTACCAGCCAGCCAGCCAGCCAGCAGGGGGGGCATCCCAGGTGGCCATACGACGACGACGGCGACGGCGACGCGTCGATTTCTCATTTTTAAGGCTCTCAACCTCCTCTTGTTTGTCATTTGCCCTTCAACTTGAACTTGAAAGCGATAAATGAAGTCAGACACCGAAACCAATAGCTCCAAAATGCAACTCCCCCTCGAAACTCTTGAAGCATCGATCGGTAAACCACTTCGAATCGTGATGGCTCAGGGTACAACATTCCAGGGAACACTTAAAGGTTATGATGACTTTGTTAATGTAATTCTAGATAATGAAACATTAGTGGCATCACGTCAAGTGTGTTTACTTGTTGTTGATTAATATATTCTCAAGTAATGGATGAGATTTAATTAAACTTGGTGAAATCCCTCCCCAAAGCCATTTTGGTTTATTGTATAATTTAAATTGTGGTTTATAGGATTCAAGAAATGTTCTTTCTAAATGTGTAATTGTACCAACAAATGAAGTGAATTCTTCTGAAATCGAAACACTCGACCATAATTCAACTCTTCGTAAACACCCAATCACAATAGATGTTGTTGCTGCTCCATTTTCACAAAATATCATTGTGAGTTCCTCTTCACTATTAATCATTTCTTCAAGTGTTTGATTCACTTGTTGAATAGAGATCCCCACCCCCCTATTTTTACCCTTGGTCTTCCCATGTTGTTGAACATCAATATAGATTAATTTAATCCCATTCTCTTCGCAAAATCCCCTTAATTCCTCATTAATTTCAAATGGATGTTTATTAGTCACTGCAATTAATCTTTTAACTCCAATTTTAATTAGAAATTTATAATTAACACTTCTTGGGAAACTTCCTCTAATTAAAGTATCATTAACCCATGCAAATCGAACTGGTGGCACTGTTGTCATCTTGATTTTGTTCAAAACAAGTGGAAAAGGAAATGGGGGAGGTTAAAGTGGGTGGAAATAAGACGGTCACGTGCCGCTTATGTCAGCGGCTTTTGTCTGCCTGTCTGCCTGTCTGCTTACGTACGCACAAACACAAACGCCCTCCCCAGCCTTTCATTCTTCTTCTTCCTCCTCTTTAACTAAACCCCCCTGCCCTACCCTTAATGAACAAGGACAAATTGATCGATTTAGCTAAAGCCAATTTGGAATCTTTTCAAAGAGAATGGGAAAATAAAGATGAATATCTAGAAAAGGCTTCAACAACAACAACTAATATATTGGATAATCTTGATAAAGATTTAGAACAATTAGAAAACAAAGCTTTAAATACATTCAATGATGTTAAAAACAACCTCTCTTCTTGGTTCACCTCCTTAAATGAACCTCAAATTCAATTCAAATATACTAAATTCATTTCTAATGGTGGATTCAATGCAAGAGTTATAACTGAATTACAATCTTTGGAATCAAATGACGCTCTTTATATTGATCAACCAAAATCTAATTATATCTTAACTGATGAAAACAAAGATGAAATCATTCAATTCAGTAATCAAAATGATTTATATCTTTTAAATACTCTTAAATCATTTAATGGTGATGCAAATGCATTTTGGCAATTGTATTTTGAAAAGAGGAAGGATATCATTGAAAAGGATAAAGCTAGAAGGGAGGTGTTAAAGGAGAAGGAGAAGGAGGAGGAGGAAAAAAACAAGAATAAGAACAAGAATAAGAATAAAGAGAAGAAAATCAGTGGTGATGAAGACCATGACGATGACGATGAGGATGACGAGGAAGAATTCAATTGGGATGATGATGAATAAACATTTTCCTGGCCTTATCTTTATATTACTGTAATTTAATTCAATTTAATTTAATTTAGTTCATCTCTTTTTTTATTATTATTGTATTATCCACTATATTAATCTATAAGTCTTCACCTGGACCACTTCTCTCTCCCCTCTTCTTGGCGTCTGATTGTAACCTTCTTCTTCTTTCAAATTCAGTCTCTTGATAACTCAAATCATCATCTCCAATAAATTGTTGTGTCTTTTGACCTTTATGTTCAATCTTAGATGTGTAAAATCTAAGACCCTTACGACGTCCCTTGTGTTCTTCTTCTTCCAATGAATCAATCTTCTTGGAGTTCAATTTCTTGATCTTACGTGTTACACTAAAGTCTTGGGTCTTTTCTTCTTCTGATTCAACCTCAGATTCAACATCTTCTTCCTCCTCTTCCTCTTCTTCTTCCTCTTCTTCCATTTCCATTTCCATTTCCATTTCCACGTCTTCTTCCACTTCCGCTTCTTCCTCTTCCCCTTCCTTTCCATCTCCTCCCTCTTGTGCTTGTCTCCAAAGCTCCCTAGCCTTAAGAACACCTAACATCACACTTTCATCCTTCATATCCCCCCCATTCTCAACTTTCGTTCTAAGTATTCCTAAATAACACACTATAACTCCAAGATACCCCCCCAAAACCCTCTTCTTAGTGCCTTCTTCCAATTCTTCATATAATGGACTCAATTCCTTAAATTCATTCAATAATGGTAAATATTCAGGGTAAGCATTAACCCCCACAACTTCTTCTTCCTTTTCCTTAACTATTTCCGCCTGTTCATTCTTCCATTCTTCTTCAACTTCATCCAACATATAATCATCCATACCTAATTGTTCCATATGCTCCTTTTGTAATCGTAATGCCTCTTTAATATCTCCAACTTCTTCATCTTCCTCCTCTTCCCCATAATAATCTCTTTTACCACCCCATGTTTCCTCTTTATCCTCCTCATCCTGTTCTCTATCAACAAAGTATTCCTCCTCGGAATCACTTATATCTCCTTGAAGTTTCTTTAAATATCTTTCCTTTGCTGTTTCAATATCTAAAACACTATCATCTTCTTTCACATTCTGTTGTTTCAGCTGTTTTGATCCTCCACCTTTCTTTCTATCCCAACCAGCCTTTTCTAATAATATCTGATCTCTTTCATCGTTAAAGGAATCAACACTGTCCTTGTCCCAATTTTCCTGTTCCATTGATCAATATTTAGATCTTTAACTAGTGAAAAATTAACGTATAGAAAAAAAAAAAAAATTCAAAAAAAATTTCAGTGGGAAAAAAAAATATTCAAAAAAAAATTCCAGTCAAAGGTTATCTCCACTGATAATATTATCTAATCCAAATCGTAATCCTTTATTCATTCATTCATTCAAAAATTAGTTTGTCACTGAAATTTTATTTGATATTTTGAGATTATAAGAACTTTACAAAAGGTTGGAAAAAGCATACAATTGTAAATAAATTTAAAATATTAAACAATTATCTAATCAGACCCCATCTTGGTATCACATTAATAAAATCAATGCTAATAAAATAAAATACGTTAATGAATTGAACAATCCACCAGATGATTTTGGTGCACCATTGAATTCTATATCTGATGGTCCGTCTGTTGTGGACACTGTACTGGAAGGATCAACAATAATCACTTCTGTTTCTGTTGGTTCACCATTGGAATCCGTCAACGTTGTGGTGATAGTGTATGGTGGGTTTGTACCCGACGTAATAGTGATTGTTTTATCTGGAACTGAAGGATCAACAACAATCACTTCTGTCTCTGTAACAACTTCACCATCAGTAGTGATGACAGTAGTAGTGGTGATGGTGTATGGTGGTCTTGTGCCAGAAGTGGTTGTAATTGTGATCTCGGGGATAGATGGTTCAACAATAATCACTTCAATTTCAGTTGGCACACCATCAGAATTTGTCCATGTGGTGGTGGTTGTGTATGGAGGCTGTGTTCCTGATGTAGTGGTGATGGTCTTTTCTGGAATAGGGGTGGATGGCTCGACAATAATTACTTCGGTTTCAGTTGGCACACCATCAGAATTTGTCCATGTGGTGGTGGTTGTGTATGGAGGCTGTGTTCCTGATGTAGTGGTGATGGTCTTTTCTGGAATAGGGGTGGATGGCTCGACAATAATTACTTCGGTTTCAGTTGGCACACCATCAGAATTTGTCCATGTGGTGGTGGTTGTGTATGGAGGCTGTGTTCCTGATGTAGTGGTGATGGTCTTTTCTGGAATAGGGGTGGATGGCTCGACAATAATTACTTCGGTTTCAGTTGGCACACCATCAGAATTTGTCCATGTGGTGGTGGTTGTGTATGGAGGTTGCGTTCCTGATGTAGTGGTGATGGTCTTTTCTGGAATAGGGGTGGATGGCTCGACAATAATCACTTCAATTTCAGTTGGTTCACCATCAGGATCTGTCCAAGTGGTGGTGGTTGTGTATGGAGGTTGTGTTCCTGATGTAGTGGTGATGGTCTTTTCTGGAATAGGTGTGGATGGCTCAACAATCACAACCTCGGTCCTTGTTGGAGTACCATTATCATCGGTTTGCGTAGTTGTATAAGTATATCCTGGCTCTGTACCAGATGTAGTGGTGGTAGTGGCATGCGGTGTAGAAGGCTCGACAATCACAACCTCTGTCCTTGTTGGAGTGCCATTATCATCGGTTTGCGTAGTTGTATAAGTGTATCCTGGCTCTGTACCGGATGTAGTGGTGGTAGTGGCATGCGGTGTAGAAGGCTCGACAATCACAACCTCGGTCCTTGTTGGAGTGCCATTATCATCGGTTTGCGTAGTTGTATAAGTGTATCCTGGCTCTGTACCGGATGTAGTGGTGGTAGTGGCATGCGGTGTAGAAGGCTCGACAATCACAACCTCGGTCCTTGTTGGAGTACCATTATCATCGGTTTGCGTAGTTGTATAAGTATATCCTGGCTCTGTACCGGATGTAGTGGTGGTAGTGGCATGCGGTGTAGAAGGCTCGACAATCACAACCTCTGTCCTTGTTGGAGTGCCATTATCATCGGTTTGCGTAGTTGTATAAGTGTATCCTGGCTCTGTACCGGATGTAGTGGTGGTAGTGGCATGCGGTGTAGAAGGCTCGACAATCACAACCTCGGTCCTTGTTGGAGTGCCATTATCATCGGTTTGCGTAGTTGTATAAGTGTATCCTGGCTCTGTACCGGATGTAGTGGTGGTAGTGGCATGCGGTGTAGAAGGCTCGACAATCACAACCTCGGTCCTTGTTGGAGTGCCATTATCATCGGTTTGCGTAGTTGTATAAGTGTATCCTGGCTCTGTACCGGATGTAGTGGTGGTAGTGGCATGCGGTGTAGAAGGCTCGACAATCACAACCTCGGTCCTTGTTGGAGTACCATTATCATCGGTTTGCGTAGTTGTATAAGTATATCCTGGCTCTGTACCGGATGTAGTGGTGGTAGTGGCATGCGGTGTAGAAGGCTCGACAATCACAACCTCTGTCCTTGTTGGAGTGCCATTATCATCGGTTTGCGTAGTTGTATAAGTGTATCCTGGCTCTGTACCGGATGTAGTGGTGGTAGTGGCATGCGGTGTAGAAGGCTCGACAATCACAACCTCGGTCCTTGTTGGAGTACCATTATCATCGGTTTGCGTAGTTGTATAAGTATATCCTGGTTCTGTACCAGATGTAGTGGTGGTAGTGGCATGTGGTGTAGTTGGGATAACAATAACAATCTTGGTAACTGTACTACTGTTAGTCACTGTGGTAACAGTTGTGGTAATAATAGACGATCTTGTTCCCGTAGTAACAGTTGTAGTACCAGGTTCCACAATAGTTACCTCACTGCAACCACTCTGATCCGGATCTGGGGAAGAATAATCCAATGCAAAATCGTCCACCGCATTTTCCTCCGGATCTAAGAAGGTGAAACTGAAAGCTGCTTTAGTCTGAATATTGACAAAGACAAATCTCACCGGGATCAAATAGGCTGAATCAAGATACACATATGAAGACATTGTTGGATTATCATAATTATATTGCTTGGTGACGTAAATAAGTGGATGAGCGCTAGCATCAGAGGGGAAATTTGAAGTTGTTAACACTGGATCACAGCAATCAAATGCACCTAGACCAATCCAAATCATAACACCATCATCAATATTTTCAACACTAAATGTATAAATACCATCCATTGACGCTAAACCTTAGTTAGTATATAAAACTCAATTAAAATATTAAAATCAACATATTTTCATACGCTTAAAAAAAGAGGTATATTCAAAAAGAAATGCTCCTGTATAAAATTTCATCCCAAAAAGTGTACTAGTTGTAGGCAGTGCATTAGTGACATTAAAATAGGGACTGGTAATTCCAACTGCAGAAGAGTAATATGTTTCACTTAAATAACCTGTTGCCATATATGCACTATCAGATATCTTTGAAAAGTTGTTTTCTGGATAACTAAAGTATCTAACTTTAAACCCTGGAAAGGATTGGGTTGATAAAATACATCCACTAGCAGAAGTTAAGGTAATGTCACCAATATCCGCTTTTGTTTTCAGTGGGAAAAGAAAAATAAACTGCAAAATTATTAAGAAATTCAACTCCAGTTTCATTTTCAACTTGTTTTTTTATTTTAAAGGAAATGAAAAATAATATGGCCATAGTGGGAAAAGGATGCGTTTTGCTTTTATACTAAAAAGATAAATAATTTGAAAAAATGACATCACAAGAACTATTTGTTTATTGGTTGTATTTATTACCCAAATAGGTAAATACTCCTTATCCAGTCCCAATGTGGCTATTGTTGTTCTGAGCAAATGAGCTCAGCATGAGCTATCATCACCTGTTGACATGAAATTGTAATAGGCCTGGTTTATTTATCAATTAGCCCTACCCAAATCATGTGCAGTCTATCAATTGTAGCTAGTGACCTTAACTGCAATATCAAATGGAAAAATACCTGGCTGAAATGATGTTCTATTTGACAGAGAGGAATTATCCTGCAAATTCATTAATCCTGCATATTAACGTTCGCACATACGTTTTCGGATTATTGGCAGTCTTTTTGAAATCATATCATTCTATTCCCAAATATGAACAAAAAGGGAAATAGCCTGATGAATAGGGCGTATATACACCGCACCCTCCAAATAAAAAAGTAAAAACTAAAAGAAGATATCTTATTATGACAATCCAACTCTATTGGGGCATTCTTAAGGTTTTCTATTTGAACCCTTTACCAGATACCCGTCTATTGGCAGCTCCCTTTCCCGAATCTCATTCAAATATATAAAAGTGAAATAAGCCTCTCCCTTATTTCACCCAAATTTTGGAAGCCTAATTAAAAATTGTTTCCCCCAGAACGAGTCATTAGAGTTATTAAACAATATAAGCTTAAATAAGCATATATTCTATGTCAATACCCTCAATCAAGTTGAAAACTTCAAAGTGAATTTTAATTAGCACAATTAATGTACAAGAAAATGAATCTTTTTGTTAATGATAGATTTTAAAAAAAAGATATTAGTGTTGTAACCCAAACGCTAGATATTTACTGTTCCAAATGCAGACTTAATTCTAGCCCCAATGTTTGTAAATAGTTGTAATATAACATAGACTTAGAAATGTTTATCTGCGTAGCGCAAAAATTCTTTTGCCTGGGCTCATGTACCTAAAATGTTCAAATTAAACTGGCTTTAAATGTTGAGTAATATGGCACTTAAGCCGATTAAAAAAGAAATTTTAATTTTGAAAGTTCAAATTACTCGTCATCACAATTGATCTCACTAAACTCAACTATCTGTAAAAATTCATAACGCAAAGTCATTCATTCATTTGAACCCTGGATCCCTGTTTTTTTTTCTATATATAAAGTATGCTGATAAGTATGATCATTATTATAAACTTTCTAAAAAAGCAAAGTTATTCTTCTTGTATTTATATATGTATCTTATTTACTTAATTTAATATAACTTTCAATCAACACATATTGGACTTTAAAATCAACCAACAGACAACATAAATAGTATATAATAATGTCTCTTCAAAGCTATTGGAAATAAATCACATAAGTAAAATGTATGTTAATAGCCATCCTAAACATTGAATTGTAATTATAAATACATAACAAAGATCTTCTGCACGTGACTTTGAAATGATAAAAAAAATTTTTTTCCTTAAGAAGTTAACCATTAGGAAAGCCCTTGATTAGATTTGGTTATAATGGAACGTTTAGATTCTCTTTCTACCAAGAAACCGGCTTTGAAGTTTAAGCCTAAGGTTGTTGCCAGAAAAGCACTTCAAGATCGTACCGCATTAGTTAAGACGCCCACAGTAGCGCCTACAAATACAAAGAAACAACCACAACAAAGGAAACCTAAGGCAAGACCTAATAACGATGTTGTTGTGTCTGCCGGTCCATTAGCACAGGGTGCTATATCATTAGGAGGAGGACAAACATATTCAAGATCCAGTGGTGGGTTTGTTGGTGGTATTAAAAGAGAACCAGGTTTAGAAATTGATGAAGATGGTCTTGTTGATGTTAATAACCCCACAATAACTGATTCACTGTTCCCACATAAACCTTCTAGAGAAGAATCACCAGATACCATTGAGGAGAATGTTCAATTAAAAGAAGATTATGAAACAATTAAGAAGTTCCTTGTGGAGTCACGTGACCAGGAGGGAGATGTTAAGATGGAAGAACAAGATGATCAATTTACATTCCTTCAGCTGCCTAAGTTACCATTAGAAGCCAAGGAGGGGGAAATTGGGTTGGTTGGCCGTGTGAATGTTCATGAAAGTGGTAAATTAACCCTTCAAATAGGTGAAGTTGTGTTTGACTTATCAGTGGGAGGACAAACAAATGCACAAGAGGTTCTTTGGGGGTTAAAGACTTCAGATCATGAATGTTTCAAGATTGGTGATGTTCAAAAGAGAATTGTGGGGACACCTAGTTTTTAAAATTAAATTGACAGTATTATATAAACTTTTAACCGCTATTAGGGATTAATTCAACTATAGACTTTAGTAATGAGGCATTGTGTTATTGTAATAAATGAAATCAGTTAAATATTACACCCATTGTGAAGATCAACCGAAAGTAATTGTAAAGCCATATCTTTGTGAATATGGTCAACCAATTATTTTGGATCAATGATACCTTAGCCTCAACAAAGATGAAACAGCACCACTTTGCCCAATAAATCAATTAAGCGATCTTTCTCTTTTTGATTTTATTCATATATCTTTGTGGATCCTTCATAAAATTGACTCTTATAGCAACATCTTTTGCCTCCTTCAGATCCAATGATTTTTCTTGTATTTCTTTGATATCCTTGGCACACTTTTTAATAGTGTTCAGCAGTGCTTCATCCTGGGATTTCAAATAACCCTCTATTAATGCCTCGTCACTAAGCCATAAACAAGCCAACCCGATTTGACTTGGTGTATATTTGAATCCCACATCACTTTTAAATGATTCTAAACACCACCATCTACTAACTTCCATACATTTATTTAATCTTGAACTAGCACCCAAGGTTCGTTGAATATCTAAATAAAATCCATATATACATCTGCTGGGATGATGACATTTTAATTGAAATTTCAAAACTTGTAAAACGTCCCATTCATATTTCAATATATCTTCCCTTTTCAAATTTGGAATCAATTCACACATTCTACCGAGGGGAATCATCCCATCTTCTGATTTACATCCCAAAAATAAGCATGTATACATGACCCCCTTAATATCATATTCCATAACACTCTTTTCTAAAAAGAACCTTCGGATATAAGTCATACATGTCATGATTATATCTTCTCTAATTTTCAAAAATTGGCCTAGTTCATTACATTTTTGAATATAATATCTTACCAATGACATTGATTCTTCAATACTGACTTCATGTTGAAGACATTCATCGGTATCCATATCTTCAGTGATTAATTGTAAGAACCGTCTTTTGGCCCTTTCATGAACAGCGGTTCGTAATTCATTCAACTGACCCTCTGTTTTAGTCCACTGACGCCATTGACTGGAACGCCTATATAAATCATCATTAGTAACAACCATAAATCAATAAATAAAGGAAACGGTAGCTACAAATCATCTATATAGATATTTTTTTTTCTCCTTCTTCACGGAGGATAGCTCATATTACAACTATGGGTCCTTTTACCTTTTTTTACCTTATATATTACATTATTGTCTTGCTTACAGTTCAATTAAAATGGTGAGAAGGAATTGTTAATCACCAAATATCATTTCATCATCAAAATAATAAATATAAAATATAAATATGGAATGGAATAAATAAATACTCACCTAGTGCTTTATTCTTTTATTTAAAAAGTAGCAGAGAAGGTTTCAGTAGCGGTCTTCAACTTAGCCAACAATTCCTTGGACAATTGACCCTTAGTCTTAATAGCTTCCAAGATATCAGCATCGTTAGCCTTCAAGTAAGCCAAGAATTCAGTTTCGAAAACTGAGATCTTGTCCAATGGCAACTTGTCCAAGAAACCGTTAACACCAGCGAAAATGACTGGGACTTGTTCTTCAGCAGCCAATGGGGAGAATTGCTTTTGCTTCAATAATTGAGTCAATCTTTCACCTCTAACTAAAGTTTGCTTAGTAGAAGCATCCAAATCAGAACCAAATTGAGCGAAAGCAGCAACTTCTCTGTATTGAGCCAAGAACAATTTCAAGGAACCAGCAACTTGCTTCATAGCCTTAACTTGAGCAGCGGAACCAACTCTAGAAACGGACAAACCAACATTAATAGCTGGTCTAATACCCTTGTAAAATAATTCAGCTTCCAAGAAAATTTGACCATCAGTAATAGAAATGACGTTAGTTGGAATATAAGCAGAGACATCACCACCTTGAGTTTCAATAACTGGCAAAGCGGTTAAGGAACCACCACCGTGAGCTTCAGACATCTTAGCAGCTCTTTCTAACAATCTAGAGTGCAAGTAGAAAACATCACCAGGGTAAGCTTCTCTACCAGGAGGTCTTCTCAACAATAAGGACAATTGTCTGTAAGCAACAGCTTGCTTAGACAAATCATCGTAGATAATCAAAGCGTGCTTACCATTATCTCTGAACCATTCAGAAATGGCACAAGCAGTGAAAGGAGCCAAGTATTGTAATGGAGCGGCTTCAGAAGCAGTAGCAGCAACAATAATGGTGTACTTCATAGCATCATGTTGTTCTAAAGTTTGAACTAATTGAGCAACAGTGGATCTCTTTTGACCAACAGCAACGTAAACACAGTACAACTTCTTAGATTCATCAGCACCGTTGTTCCATCTCTTTTGGTTCAAGATGGTGTCAATAGCAACAGCGGTCTTACCGGTTTGTCTATCACCAATAATCAATTCTCTTTGACCTCTACCAACTGGGACCAAAGCATCAACGGCCTTCAAACCAGTTTGCATTGGTTCGAAAACAGAAGTTCTTGGCAAAATACCTGGAGCCTTCAATTGAGCTCTAGAAGTGGCAACGGATTCAATTGGACCCTTACCATCAATTGGGTTACCTAAAGCATCAACAACTCTACCAAGCATAGCTGGACCAACTGGGACATCAACAATCTTACCAGTTCTCTTAACAATTTCACCTTCCTTAACTTCTCTGTCAGAACCGAACAAGACAATACCAACTTGACCTGGTTCCAAGTTCAAAGCCATACCCTTAACACCGGAAGCAAATTCAACCAATTCTTCAGCTTGACAGTTGTTCAAACCGAAAACTCTAGCAATACCATCACTGTTGGAAGGGGAAATTGTATGTTAGTATAATGAATCATTGGAAAAAAAAAGAGAAACAAATAACTATCTAATGAACTAATGAACTAAATGAATTGATATTGATTTATCCATGTCACACTCTTGAATTTTATTGGGCAAATTTTTCGTCCAAAAAAAAAAAAAAAAAAAAATCTCGGTCAACAAACGAGGATGACGACGACGACGACGGCAACGACAAAAATTAAAAGAATCATGTAGTAATAATAGTAAACCAAATGGAAAGGAGCAAAAGATAAATACCAGATAGCATTAATTTAATTCAATTAATAACCCGCATTTGATATTTAAATTTCAATTTAGAAGAAAAATCAATGAAATGAAAGGAGAAAGACTCAAATTGAATGTAAATCAATGTTCATGCATGAATAGTTAGCAAAAGTAATGGAAGTGAAAATGTACATACCCAACAGACAAAACTCTACCAGTTTCATCAAGGTTAGCTTCTTCAGAAACACCTCTAATCTTGGATTCCAAAATAGAGGAGACTTCAGTTGGGGCAGCCTTAGCAGAGGCGTAAGTTCTAGCGGCCAAAGGTCTGGCGACTCTTGGAAGGACGGTGGCGTTAGCCTTCAAGACGTGCTTGGCGGCAGCTCTGATGGATCTGGAAGAAAGCATCGTTAAAGTGTTCTAATGGGAGAAGGGTTAACCAAACTGGTGAAAGTTGCTCTTTTTTTCAGCTTCCCACTTGGAGGGCGCGTTTGTGGTTATGCAGCCCGCATCCTCGCTTTTGATTGGCTATGCCGCGATTACGTAAACCGCTTACATAAGCACGGGCCCCTCTTCCTCCTTGTAGTGTGTGGTGGCATAGAATGGTGTTGTCTCTATTCAAGCCCCAAGTACAGGACGAATCTCTGGTGTTGGACTACAGCACTGGGCCCCAAATTGACCCCCATGTTCCTAAATACCCCATTGTTTTGTGTCACGGCTTTTCCGGTTTCGATGGACTTATCTACATCCCCACAATGGATTCATTACCAAAATCGTTGAGATTAACACCAGATTGGATAGATCAACTTAAGAGGGGGAACCCCCATTCAAAGGCCATTGAAGATCAAATGAATAAGGATAATCAATCGATTGGATTGATCCCTCAAGAGGGGAAGTTTCTGGTGGAATATTGGAATGGGTTGAAAACTCACTTAGAATCTTATCATTGTAAGGTGTTGGTTGCCAGGGTGCCCCCCTTTGCATCCATTGATACAAGAGCAAAGGCCCTGCATCATTATATTTTATCACAATTGGACTCATTACGGTATCACTATAACATTGACCCCAATGAACGTGTCAAATTGAATCTAATTGCTCATTCAATGGGTGGATTAGATGCAAGATATTTAATTAATCAATATAATGATCAATATAATAAGGATTATCAAGTGGTGTCATTATCAACATTATCGACCCCGCATCATGGAACATCTGCTGCAGATTTGGTCATCTCCCTAGTACCAAATAGCTTACTAGAGAAATTCTTTCCATCAATTCAACAATTAACACCAGGTTATTCAAAGATATTTAATGAAGTTGTTGTTAATGATCCTAAGGTTAAATACTTTTCATACGGTGCTGCATTTACTCCCTCGCCTGCAAATCTCTTTTATTTAACTTGGCTTTATGTTAAAAAGAATGAGGGTCCTAATGATGGGTTGATTAGTTTGAAAAGTGCTCATTGGGGGAAATGGATGGGGTATGTTCCAGGAATTGATCATGCTGATTTAATCAATTGGGTTGGGTTGGATAAACATGTTCAAACATTATTAGGTATTAATCAATACCCCTTCCAAGCTAAATGGATGTATACTGATATCATTAATAATTTAGCAATTAATGGGTTATAGGGGAGTCAAGAAAGGGTTTTATCCTCGCTGAGTTTAATAGTCATAACTAGTAATATCATGTGCTTATATAATAATAATAATAATAATAATAATAAAGATCCTTATAACAATAAATGTTCATATTCCATTTCCGTTTCCTTACAGTAATCCTTTATAGCAACAAATCTATCGGGGTATTGACTTTTAACTTGTTCACATTTAGAAAGTTCCTCACTAACAAATTTAAACCATTGGCCACTAATATGAGAAATTTCAACTTCATTTAATAAATTCAATTTGGTCAATAATTTATTCCTTTCCATCCTCAACCCAATTGTAGCTTCATCCATGCCCTGATTAGTTGAATCTAGAAAATGTGTATAACATGCACCTCCAAATTGTGAAACATTTTTATTAACGTTCACTAATTCATCAATCTCCTTTAAACTTATCATACGATCCATTACCCCCCTATGAGTAAATTCATTCACTGATTTAAAAACATTATGTTCCCTCCAATAAGAATATCCTGTCATACCACTCAAAACAAAATTCAAGATTAATGAAAATGCTAATGTTGAAACTAATATTATATTGGCATCAACGAATTTAAGTAAACTTTTACATCCCTGAATAATCAATTTAACTAAATAATGAATTAATTTACCAATTTGAAAATTGATCTTTTCATAATAAAACATTGAAAATAATTGCAGTGGGATAAATGAAACAGAATTATTAAAACTTAATTCATCCTCTGTTGGTATATCACTATCATATTTAGTAATTGGACCAAAGGATTTAATTGCATAAGCAATTTTCCTTTTGGCATTACTGAATTCCTTTGTAACTTCATTTAATCTAACATCAAGTGCTTCCATTCTAAACATAATGATTTGTTGTAAAATCATCTTATTAAACCAATTCCATGGTGCAGTTTTAGAATTCATAGTAGAATAAACCAACATTTTACAACTCTTTGAATTTGTTGAATAAATAACAAATTTTAAGGAAATCTTTTTTGATATACCAAACACTAATTTTAAATGTGGTGTCTCTTGAAGAACACTATAATATTTATTATTAATCATATTTTGAATTGTTTGTTTTGAACATGGTAATTTGAAAACTGAATTCCAAACAACTCTAGTTAAATGTTGTAATGAATCACATCTCCATAAACTTTGTCTTGTTTTCCCAACTTTAAATATTGATGAAGCTAAAGGTAATGTACATTGTAATAAATAAGAATCATCACCAAATAAAACATGGAAAAGTGCCTTGGCGGGTATATCATATGTTTTATACCAAAGTAAATCCATTTGTCCCTCACTATTCAGTTTATTATGAATGAAATCACGATCAATTATATTATTATTATTAGCATTACTTGGATCGTCAATTTGAAAGGAATCCTTATTAATTGTAATCACATTGGCATTGGTTTTAGAAATCCCATTAGATACTGCCTTTTGTTTGAAATAATTTAATGGTTCATCTTCCTCTGTTCTATCGCAAATATCTTGAATCTTTGTTAATTCTTCAATAACTTCTTTTAAATCCTTCTTATTTGGTGATTTTCGATTTTGTAGTATGAAATTTAATTGATCTCTAATACAAAATACACTTCCTTGAAAGATTTTAAGTTTAATTGAAATCCCACTAACAAAATAAACTCTTAATATATTATAGCCTGACTTTTCAACAATTTCACAATAAAGGAAAGTTGATAATTTCATTGGTAATATGGATATTAATCCACAATTATTAGTATAACAATAAAAACTTTCATTGGTCACATAAATATTACAAAATAAACTTTGCTGAGAATTTGGTGACCAACATGAATTGAAAGTCATTAATGCTAATTGATCTCTTGGTACATAAGATTCAAAAATTGATCTCATTTCTAAATCTATTAATCTAAAACTATCAGGATAATAATCAGGATATCTTAAATCAATAATTGAATTAGGATCCACTGTTTCAATTTTTGAACATAAAAGTCTTTGTTTAACATCTGTACCCATGGCATTTCTAATCCCCCAATTGACATATCCCCAAAAATTGGATTTACTAGCTGATGGTGCAATTGATGATGACATATATAAATTCGACATCACTGAATATAAAGTTGCACTAGTTTCCATTGGTGGGTTAATATTTAAATGATAAGGCATTGAAGCCATCTTTTGTTCCATTAATTTCTTCATTTTATCAACTGTTGCATCAACAGGTGAATTTAACACTAATTCTAAATCCTTTGAAACAACAGGTTTAATTTTAAGTGCATCTAAACTTGGTTCATATCTACCCCTTGAAAATTCATTATTATTTGATTGACACCATTTTTGAACATGTTTAAACATAATTAACCAACCCTTTAATTCACTTAAAGTTTCTAATTGAATAACTAAATTAATTGAACCCTTAATCTCAATACAAAATTTTCTATCTTCAATAAGTGATTGATTAACATTAACTAAAAGTACACCAATTTTATCACTTTCTTCAACATATTGACCATCTTGAGAAATGGCCAAAAACCCAAATACATCATCTTTAATAAACATCCATCTTTTAATCCAAACAATTCCCTTAGATCCATCTAATTTAGAACTTTTAATGAAAACCCATCCATGTTTTTCTCTTAAGAAATTGGGATCATCGATTGTTAATTCGGATTGATTAATTAAAAGAGAGCTATAAGTTGATAAATCGGTATTAGGAGTCACCAATTGAACAAGTGTATCTTCTGATGCCTTTCTAAAATCATCTAAAACCCTAAATAAACTTTCATTACTTTGTTGTCTAAGAGTACTACTTAATTCTAATTGTTGGATTTGTTTAACAACTGATGTAAGTCCCCAAATATCTATTAAATTAGGCATCCCATTAACTTCATCTCTTTTATCGAAATTAGCAAGGAATGGTGACCAAAATGCTTGTGTTGAATTTGTTACTAAAAATGATAATTTCGATTGTAATCTTTGTATAGTTGTCCAAATTGACATTGAAGTATGGATATATTGTTTTCTAATTTCAAATAATTGTAATGCATCCTCTCTAGTATTAATATTGGGGTTGTTTTTAGGTAATTGAAGATACTTTGCTAAAATCGAATCATATTTAGCTTGAATTGTATCAAAGTCCTTTCTTAATTGAATATAATTTGGCACATCAACATTTAATACTGTTTCAATAACTCTCCATTTGGAGTCATCTACTTCTAGTATCTTTGAAATATTGGATAAAATAACAGTTGTACCATTATAAGTTTGTTCTAAACATGGTAATGCAGTATCCTTATTAATAAATGTAATTGAACCATTAATTAATGGCGTAAACACATCTTCTATATTTTGACTCAATTCTTCAACACTCCTACTTATCATTGTACTATTTTGATAAATGATTAATAACTGATTTAAGGAATTGAGTACTGACATTATTGCCAAATGATTATGATTCATTGAGGCTCTAAATGAGGGGGAATCCATTGATGCCTCCTTAAGCCCCACGGCTACTAACTTCACCAACAGATCTGCCACTATTAAATTACTCTCCTTTTGATTATCTTCAGAAGCTGGTTTACTGCTCATTGTTAATACTGGCCAATTAATGTAGGGATGGTGATTAATCAACAAAAAATTAGGTGATCATCAGGAGAGACAATATTTTCGATGTGCTCAGCAGCTGAACAGTTTAATCTATTCACATACAAACAAATGTAGTGTACTGTCATATACGGTATATATCTACAAGAAATGCTAAACATTATAACAACAAAAAAAGGTAATCAAATCAATATTCAGCAAGAAGATGTTCCACTTGATTAAAGTATTCCTTCTTGAAAACCTTTTCCAATTCCTCCTTAACAAGCCATTTGAATTCACCCTTTGGAGCAAATTTACCTGCAATTATATGAGATTTCATAATATAATCTCTAATTTCCGCATCATTGGCATTGGATTCTAATAATTGGCCCTTACTGTTATATTTGATCACACTTGCTGGTGTATTAGAAACGGACCATGTATTAATTTTATCACCACCTAATTCTCTTAGTCCCTCTTCTGCAACTGTATGAAGACCTTTGTCATTACCTTCCACTTTAAAAGTTGGAAATTTCCATTCTTTATTTTGATTAACCACTAAATAAAGTGTTCTTGAAAGTTTTCTTTCAAGAGAAGTTTCATCATTAGTTTCATCTGCCTTTGTAATTCTGGAATTTGGAGTGATTGGTCTAGTGACATCTTCTAAATCAATTTCTTCGCCTTCAACATGTTTCTTTGGTAAAATGACATTTTCTTTAAATCTTCTATCTCTACCATGTTTAAGATCTGGTCTACCCTCTGGGAACCAAACGCCTGGATGATTAGGCACTGGATACTTTTGGGCTTGAGTGAATTCTCTTTCTGCAACAGTACCCTTTTTAAAATAATACCATTTTGGGAAGGTCCACATTAACCTTCTTTCTAATTCTTCTTGATATTGGTAAAATGCTTCATCAAATGCAGAAACATCGGGGGTGATAATTGGGGTTCTTGAAAGTATTATAGATGCATTTATTTGATTTCCAAGAGTTCTAGAACTAGAAAAGTTTCTTAATTGGAATGGCAACTTCCCAATCATTTGAATAAATATTTAGTTACCCTTTTTGTTATTTTAAAGTTTTGTGGATGAAAAAAGATGAAAAATTTCATAGAGAAGGATCCCAGTGGCACAAGTCGCACGTGCGGATGCGGTGTGACACTTATACTAATGTTCCGGTCACGTGATTGCGGCCGGCGGCGTTTAACGGAAATCAAACTTGCGAGGCCCGCAATACAGACTACGGACCTATCTCCGAATCTTGAGATTGCATATTTAACAACATGTCATTTCTTTCTCCTCCTCATCCTCTTTCTTCTTGTTTATATTCATAACAATGGCAATTCCAACTCATTCCACAACTCAAATCAATCAAAATGAAATCATCCCCGCTAAAACTGATGTGGGGGCTTTAGCAAATAGAATCAATTTGGAAACTAGAACCCTACATGATCAAGTTGATAAAATGGTGACATTAAGATTCGCCATTGCTGTTAGAGATCCAAAGGTTTATAGACAGGGAATTCAAATGTTTTATCATATCTTTTGCGCTATTGAAGAAGCCCTTGATAGAGAAATGAATGCCAATAATGATTATTCTGAAATGTTTAAAGCTATCTATAAACCAGAAATGTTAAGAAGGGAGAAACTTCATCAAGATTTAATGTTCTTTTATCAAGATGAAGAGAAATTCCAACACCCTATTTTAACAAAGCAAATTGAATTCACTGAACATATTAGAAAGTCGATTATTGATCATCCATATTTACTTTTAGCTTATATGCATGTTCTTTATCTGGCTTTATTTGCAGGTGGTAGAATCATGTCATCTAAGGTGACAAGAAGTTTAAGATTATTCCCCCAAGTTGAAGGTAAAACTTACGATGAAATTGTTCAACAAGGTACTAATTTTTACAAATTTGATGTTGAAGATATGGAAGTTTTAAGAATTATTTATAAAAGAGATTATGAATTACAAACAAGAAATTTCCTTACTGAAGATAAGAAGAAGGAAATTATTTTAGAATCCAAGTATATCTTTGAGCAAGTTGCTGAGGGTATTAAGGAAATTGAAAGTCATAATATTCAAAGAATTAAAGGTGCCTTTTGGTATAAATTATTCACAAAGGGGTATTATGTTGTTATGTTTGTTTTCATCTTCCTAATTTGTTTTATTATCAAAACATTATTAGCTAGATTCTTTTAAGGAAACAGATTCTTTGAAAATATTAGAATGAGTACTCTGTGAGATACTCTTTTGTTTTACTTTACTTTAATTCAATCCCCGGGTCAGGTTCATATTTACGTTCATGTTATTTTGTTTTTATTTAGTTTATGTTATGTATGGGTTAGTTTATTTAAATATTATTGTTGATTATTATAAATGATAATTCGAGTAAAGTGAGGTAAAAGTAAGGTCAATTAATCAATTGTTCAATTGAGATAAGAACTCTCTTAATTTAAGTAATGCCTTTGATCTATGACTAATAGCATTCTTTTGTTCACCCTTCATTTCAGCATAAGTGGTTTCAAATCCATTTGGCTGGAAAACTGAATCCCAACCAAAATCTGTTGGACCTCTACTATTCACAATAGTACCTTCAGTGACCCCCTGAAATAATAACACTTCAGAATCTGGGCCCTCGCAGTAGCCGAATGTAGTAATGGCATTAGCAGACTTATCATCAAATCCATAAAGCATTTTAACAAGACCCTCAAGACCCACTGCGTTAACAAACCATTTGATATAAGGACCAGGAAGATTGTTCAGTGCATTAAACCCTAAACAAGTATCCTCAACAAACACTGGACCATTAATTAATTGAGCAGCTTGCTTCGCCTTATGAATTGTCACCTCATCAATAGATCCCTGAATTTCTTCCAAATCCAATGCAGCATTGACTATTTCAATTCCCTTTAAATCACCACTAGCACTCAAAATATTGGTCACTTCTCTCAGTTTGTTAGCATTACCAGTAACAAAGGTCAATTTCATTTTAAAAACACTTCAGTTGTGATGGGTATAAAAGGCGCTCTCGTCTCCATTAAAATTTTTTCCCCTGCATAGGAAACTTCTTTCTTTACACATAAAACATTACCCAGCGGGATTACCAGCGGTTTTTACAGTAGAGCTCCATCTGATTACTGCAAAAATGGCCCGCTGCAGAAACAAACCCATCTTTAATAATTTGCTATTGGTAGATCACACGCAGTAGCAGTTCGCTAGGTGGGGACAAATCCAATTCAAAGTAATTGAAAGTATATCATTGGGTTGATTAGCGTTTGATTAACCTTTGATAGCAGTACTGTGTTTGTACTGAATGTAGTTCTTTTTGTTGTTGTTTTTTAGCCTTAGTGAAAGCCTTATTAATCCAAAGAGGGGTTTGTTATAAACCCTAATGGGACTTTTTCAGGGTTTTCAATTCACAACCAAAATTTTATTTTTTACTTCGTGGGAAGCTAACGAGTGAAAGTATGCCAACTGTAAAACCTAAAGTGGAATTGAAAGTCACTATTTGTAATCGCATACTGCATTCCATTCCATTACATTGTAAATGCTGTTCATATAAAGTGTCTGAGATTAATCTGGTGCTAAATGCCTACACTAAAAAAACACAGGTGTTTCTTGCCCTTCTGACAATTTTTACATAATAAGTGTGTTTGGAGTTTTCCTATGGTAACTCAACGGGCGGACTATCTGGTCTTACTAATTGAACAGCTTGAATGTGATATGATTGTTATTTGCTTGTAAACAGGAAGCCATTAACTAAAATGTAAATTTTATTGTTAACCAAATTCATCGGTAATGTATCACCGTTGTCTTTTGATCAAAGAATAGTAAGGATTTTCATTTTGAAAATTTGGATAACACTTTCAATGATAAAATGAATTGGAACTTATATACTTTTTCACTATAGTGAGAAGTCTAACTTTTTGGCAAATTTTTTTCAAATAGCTCAGTGGTTAAATGTCTCCGCGCAACAGTAGTTCGAGTCCCTCCCAGCTTACCTGGCCATTGGCTATCGGTACACACTACTTGCTGAACTGATCAAATATGTATGTTATTAAAGCGCATTTTCATGAATTGGCAATAGGTTTATAAATTGGCAGGAAGTTGTATTTACTTTTAATGCTAAAAATGGTGCTCACAATTTCAACGGTGTATACATGCGTCTTTTTGGTAAACTCACTACTCTTCTCTGTTCTTTGCCTTTACTAAAGTATTAGCATACCCGTTTTCAATAATCTTATTCGTAATCAGGTATCCAAGTTTAAACTCACTTTTGGAACTTCCACTCACAAAGGACGCACATGCAATAACGCCAAGATACTT
The DNA here is from genome assembly GCA_030560905.1 of Saturnispora diversa. Classification (NCBI taxonomy): domain Eukaryota; kingdom Fungi; phylum Ascomycota; class Pichiomycetes; order Pichiales; family Pichiaceae; genus Saturnispora; species Saturnispora diversa. The sequence continues at coordinate 72,675 of JAKTWH010000026.1, forward strand.
TTTAACTAAATGGATCCTTTTCCCCCTTGAACAGAGTTCTGTCCCCTTGAAGATTGAATTGAATTGAAAGACCTTCTCAAATGTATTGATGTGCTCGTTGTCAGTCAACATATTACATCTCATTCTGTCTAATATTGACACCTTCATTAGTGGAAAATTTTCAATAAGGTACCTTGTCAATAGAAACTTGAGCACCTTGTCCCCAATCCATTGGTACCTCTTGTTTGTTGCATTATTTTGACTAATAAGGTATAAGATTTCGGTATCAATAAGTTCATTAATATAGTGAGTCCCATGATGCTCATTACGCTCAAATTGATCACTTAATGAACACTCTTTATTAGTAAGGGGATGCGATTCAAAGATTTCCCTACATAAATTCAAAATAACAACTTTCGAGTTGGCAAATTCAAAATATACTTGATTGATGTCAATTGACCTACTGGGGGGGTTTATATTAATGAAATTTTCAAGGGCCAGTGCACCAAAGTAAGCTTCAAATAAGTCTGCATTTGCCTTAGCAAATGGTGATATTGGGTTAGCACATGGGTGGAACGACTTTTCCAGTAATTGATATTTTGTTGACCAAAGAGAGTAGTTTTTGTTTTGAACAATTAGGGGGAACATTCTCTTCATTATATTGAGGTTAGGCGTCCTTTCAAATAAAATTATAGAAACCAAAAAGTCTAAATAAGCGTCTCCCAAAAAGGCCAATTGTTTATTTGTTTCCTCACTGTTCTTTGTAAGAACCTTTGTTAAAAGTTTTAAGTTGGTGATGGCTGGTAATATTGGCAGATTTCTTGCAGCAAAATTTAGGTAGTTGAAATTGAAACCCTTGCCAGTATTGAGGTTAGGGGAGTTGACAGTTAAATAGCATCTAGATAGCTGAATGTGTTTATTTCTTAAAAGGTTAGACATGCTCTTACGTCTGTAGAGAAGTACCGTGAAATGAAAAGTACAAAAAAACTCACAATGAAGGTGAAACAAATAAGATTAAAGGAGTTCCTAATACACTAACTTTTTTTACAAAGAACCCCCCCAAAAGTGTTTCAAACTTGCAAGTCTTAATGTAAAGTTCTGTTTGTTCTGGTTCATAACTGACAAGTTAGTTTAAAATCTGAAACAATTCGGAGTTCAAGTCCGAGATAGTGAAAAAAAAAAAAAAAAAAGAAAACCTCCCCGGGGAAAACAATAAGACTCGGACTTGGCATTGATTCAACCAGCACTCATGCCAACTCAGTTTCAGTAAAGAAAAAGACATTAATATTGATATAAATAAATAAATAAGTAAATAACTAGATTAAAGAATAGCAAAAAAAAAATCAATCAAACAAATAAGCAAATCAGCAAATCAGCACAAAAAAGGGTGTATGCGTAAATGAACTCATTGAGGGATTTCTAAAACCAACTTACCAGTAGTCTTTCTACCCTCCATTTCCTCAGTAGCCCTTGGATAATCCTTTAATGGATACACATTATGAATTTTAATATTCAATTGACCACTCTTAATTAAACCAAACAATTCAGTAGCGTAATGATTGAATTCTTCAGGAGCTGTGATGTAACCAAACAATTGAGGTCTTGCCAATTTAATGTTCTTTGCAGAGAGTCTATTAATACTGAAGGGAGGAACCGCACCAGATGCATTACCATAAGAAACAAAGGTACCTTTACGTTTAATAAGAGCAAAAGTTGATTCAAAGGTGTCCTTACCAATAGAATCAAAGGCAGCTTCAACACCAGCACCATTGGTGATCTTTAAAACTTCATCTTTAATTTCATCATAAGAAAGTTTAGAAGAATTTAAAAGGTATTCAGCACCATTTTCCTTTGCCAATTGAAGTTTTTCTTCACTTGAAGCAACAGCAATAGTATGAGCACCTTTAAGTTTTAAAAGTTGATTTAAAATGAGACCAACACCACCAGCAGCAGCGGTGATGTAAATGAAATCACCCTTTTGAACTTTATAAGCTTCGTTAATAAAAGTTAAAGCAGTTAAACCTTGAAGCAAAGAAGCTGCATATAATTTCAATTCTTCTTCACTAGCATCTTGACCTAAATTAATGATTTTGGAATTAATTGCATTAATATTAGTGAATTGAGCAAAGTTCTTTGGTGATAAATAAGCAACCTTGTCACCAATTTTGAAATTTTTGATATGATCACCAACAGCAACAACTTCACCAGATGCTTCACGTCCTGGGATATACGGTTTTTCACTTGGGTAAATACCCTTTCTAAAATAAACTTCAATGAAATTGACCCCGGTGAATTTGTTCTTAATTAAAATGTCATCAGGACCTGGAGTTGGGACTGTCCAGTCTGATGAATATTTCAATTTATCAATGCCACCGTTTTCTTCGTAATAAATCACTTGTTGAGTTGAGGGTAAAGTCATTGTTGTAATTGATCTTTTGACTAGATTAGTAATGAGGCCAAACCTTTTCAGTGAAGACATTTGATTCTGTATTTATAAGGAAGCAGAAAGGTTCGCGAAAGAGGCCAACAAGAGGAGCTGCTTACTAAACACCAAGCGGGGAGATGGAGATGGAGATATGCCAAGCCGCCAAATTTGTCAACACTTCAGCACCACCATTGCTTCCTGTTTTGTATAGGGACCTGGCATCGACGCATCCCCACCTGTAATTGTAACCATCTCAACTAGGCACTTTCTTTCTTTCTTTCATACTGAGAAATCCTTTTTTTTTAATTAATAAATAATAACAACACACACGCTTATCCATATCATCTCATTTTGTTGATCCTACTATAAACAGTGGCTTGTTATGTGGCTTTGGACATTAATTGGTTTCTTGTTTTCAATTGGGGTTGTTTATTCCAGTGAAACAAACTATGTTGTCAGGTTTTCAAATACAGACCAAATAACCCCCAATTTAATACCTTTAAATGAGATTTATCAAGTTGGCGATTATCATTGTATTATACCGCCACCACCAGAATCCACCAATGAAGATTCACCAATAATGGACGCCATTCAATTGGAATCACTTAGAAATGACGCAATTGAATCAATAAAACAATTCAATTCTCATTGGCATGATAAAATTAAAAGTATTAGACTCCATAGTGGATATTGGGATTATATATTTGGATTTAATGAGGGACTTCATCAAGCTCATTTCGAACCAATAAAGATTGATCAAAATGAAATTAAAGGAAATAATTTACCAATACCAAGGGGGATGAGTTTAGCTGCTATTTATACCCTTTTCAGGTTACAAGATACAAATATTGTTGATAGTGATTTTGAATTAATTAGTTTAGATTCAGGATTGAAATATGTTACTCAAAATATAGGTGGAGGTGATGTTTGCGATTTAACAGGAAGGGAAAGATCCACAACTGTTCAATATAAATGTAACCCCAAAGCTAATAAACCATTACTTATTGACGTTCAAGAATGGAGAACTTGTGAATATATAGCAACAATAGAAAGTGATTGGTTTTGTTCAAATTCAAATTCAAATTCCACAACGGCTTGGAGTGAACATATATCTAACGTTGAATTAGAAATCAATTGTATTTTAAATAATACACCCATTGAAGAGGAGGAGGACGGGGAGGAAGAATGGGTTTATTCCCCCCCATTAGATTTGACAAAATATTTCATTTATCCATTGAAATCAGGTGTCTTTTTAGGGTTATCCAAGAAAAAGAGTGATGTTGATGTGTTAATATTGGCAAAGGATTTCCAATTATCAAATATCAGTTGGGAAAGTGATGATGCCAGTATCCCCCAGTGGGATTCATTTTTAAACCTTATTGGATTGGGGTTTCAAAAATTGATCAGGAGTAGAATCTTTCTTGACCCATCATCTATTTCTCCAGTTACTGAAAATGATCTTATTCAATATACGTTACCATTGTATTCGATGAATAGATCTATGATTGGGAGTGTTTTTATAGAACAAAAGAATGGTGATTTAATCACTTATCTATCCAACGATTTAGAGTTTGATTATGATATGGGCAATTGGATTTTCCATTCTTTTGGTAATGTCAATAATGAAAAGGTATAACTAATTAAGTAGGTGAATTTAAACAACAATTAATAAAGAAAGAAAAAGATATACATTATAATAACACTCTACCACCTTCTAGGTCTCCCAAAGAATTTATTATTACTCTTTTCCATTGCAGCACCCATATGATTTGCTGGTAATGTACCACAATAATCATTTTGTAACACTGGCAATCTAGAATCAAATTCAATATTTAAATCAATTGGTTTGATGTCCTTATAATTGATTAATCCCGCCATTAACCTTCTAATACTTTGATAAGTTTCTAATTCCTTACGTCCAGGTTTACTAACTTTACCAACATTATTTTTTAAACGTGATTGACGTAATTCCGATAATTGTAAGATCAATTTAGAAACCGCCTTTTGTGATTCATTTTCTCTAACTGCTTCAATTTCCTCTTCGGTAGCATTATTACGAGTATTGAACGTTAATAATCTTTTAACATCAATTTTGTCTCGTGGATTATAAGCCACATCTAAGCTCACTAGATCCATTGGAGGTTCATCATCAATTTTGATCCCATTTTCTTCTTCTTTCACAGGTACACCATTTTCATTGGCATTTTCAATCTCTTCATTACTTTTATTCTTAGCATCGTCATCTTCACCATTTTTATCCCCCCCATTGATAGTTGTTTTAATTTCAACCAACTTTTCAAACCCAACCTGTTGAGTCCATGTACCACCTCTCCATTCATTATAAATAACAGAATTCGATTCATCATGTGTTGGTGCAAATGAATATAATAAAGAATTGAACCCCTTACCATGTTTTAACCATTGTGAATCCATTAATCTAAGCCAATTAGGATGAATATAATTATCTAATCCACGTTTTAAATTATTTGGTAATTTGGAATCCCCAAATGTCAAATTACCCAACTTTGTATCTGATGGTACCGTTGGATTTGGTATAATATTAATTAAGTTAATCCCAAGTGCAGGATCTAAAACTGGTTCTCTATCATCTAAACTGGATTTCTTATTATTTAATGATGAAAAAAATGGCATATTTGGTGCAGTAAATAATGAAAGTGCTTGTCCATTGGAATTATAAAATGTGCTTGTTATCATGTCAAATTCATTTGCTAATTTGGTTTCTAAATTTATTGAAAGGTTTTCAACTTGATCTGGTTCCACTGCTTCTAAATTCGAAGAAACCAATTCTCGATCATATTTTAATGCAACACCTAAATTAATTGCTTCTCTTAATAACATTTCAGTACTCACCTTATAAAATGTATCAACCTGTTGATATAGGGGTTCATTATTTTCAACTTGTTGCATTTTTGCCAAACATGCAACATTTAAATCATGATAAATATCATAAATGGTAGTATATTCCCCCTTTTCCTTCTCTAACCTTGTCTTTTCGTAGTTTTCATCCTTATTTGTATCTAAAAATGTTAAAAAGGAATGGGTGATTTTATTTGGTAATGGTTCAATAAACACTGAATGAGATGGGAACTCCACGTTCAAAATATCCAATTCATCGTTTAATTTTAAAACAGAAAAAAGTGATGTAAATGATTCTTTAAACTTTTCACTCATTGTTCAGATCAAATTCAGAACAAATCAGATCTCAAATTTGCAAACGGCAGGATAAAAGGAATCTGGTTTGTGTGTTTATATTTTATTTTTTAATTTTCCTCTTTTTTCTCAGCAGCAAAACTCGCAAAAAAAAATAAAAATATCACGTGACCAAAATTTAAAAGTGCTCATTTGTGCTCATTGCTTGATGATTTCCAATTTTGTTTGATTCGGTGTCTTTGAATAATTGCCGGTGATTATTGTTGTATTTATGGCTTTATTATTTAATTATATATAATAAACTATATCAATTAATAGTGCTGTAGAGCAATTGATTATATGAAAATGAACTTTGTGTTTGGATCCTTTGAGATGTGTTCGTGTTTTCATCCCGATATGCTACATGAATACAAGCAAAGATAAGTTGCCATAAGATAATATTCTTCGATAACCTCGGTTAAACCCCTCCAATATAAGGCTTTCCAAAACCCATCTGTGATTTTGCAATTTTCATTATAGATCTTGTTTGTTATGGAGCAAAGATTTAAACCATTATCTAACACCAGGATAATCATTCTTGGTAGAGGAGGAAAACAAAATACGAAATAGTATGATGGAATTTAAAAGAAAATTTGTAAACGCAAAGAAACCTGAACAGATAGCAAATATCTTGATCAAATAAAAACAACAACACACTTGTTTACTGGCATGACCTGTATATGGTGTCCATCCAACAACAGACAAAAGGCCCGTACCACACCTTGCATTTATAGCTAAATCAATGATTTCCCACAAGTTCACTGCAATTCCGCTTGTCATAATTGTCATCATTTCAATCAAAATCTTAGATTTGCTTATATTAAGAGCAAAACATGTAAGCCCAACCAGAATGAAGAGTATCAAGTCCAGAAATGCCAAAATATAGAATTCTTCAGCAATATCCCTTTCAAGCTCTTTGTTGTCCTCGTAAGCAAACTGCATTTGACTTGAAATTGACTTGTTGAATTGATTTGATACATGGAATTTGCCCTTTATTGTGGAGCTTTATGAGAAAAGAAAAATACGCTCAGCCGGTCCAATGAGCAATTCCAATTGGATATACTTCAGTAGAAGCTATTAACTTGTCATGTTTGTGAAGAGGGCATTGTATTACTTACAAACACATGTATATAAACTATCCATGCTAAACAACTTCCCAAACACCTTTAATTTTCTTTTGAATAACCTTTTGTGGACCTAGTGACCACCCACCGCTACCAGCTCTTAATTCAGCACCATATTGTGCAACAACATAACATTCCCTCTCCTCTGATGAAATCATCTTTGGCCCATATGGATGTCCTAATGGCTTGGAATATGAAATAAGGGCAGAATTCTTACACACATTTGCTAATGCCTTAGCACTGATATCATTCAATGGCTTCATCTTTAATTTAGTACTAGTACCCTTATTAATAGATTGGTAAACAAGAAAATCGGGTGCTTCACCACAATCCATTAAAACGCTACTTGGATGAATGAAAACAAATCCATCTTCTTCATTTTCAGGATTCTCCATTGATGGCGCACCAGTAACATAAGGAATATTCATAATCTTCATTTTATTGGTCAATTTATACTCCTTATCAATGACATCTAATCTCACTGCAATTTGATCAATAAAACCAACTGCAACCATTTGTTTAATAACCTGGACTTGTTTCTTACTAGGTTTTGCCAATTTCATATCTTCATCATTGACATTCTTACTAACAGCAATAGAGTCCTTAGTGGTATGAACATTCACAATATATGTCAACTGCTTTCTCAATTTAGATATTTCATTCATTTGTTTCTCTCTCAAAAAGTGATCCTTGTAAAATTGAGGTTTCTTTGCTTGAGAAATGTGATCAGACGCACAAATTGCTGATAACAGTTTTAAACAATCACTTTTAGAATCTAACCTTGTAAACATCATCTTTGATTTATTATATTTGGTTCTCAACTGTCTCTTTCTTTCAAGTTCCTGTTGGCTTTCTCTAGGCACCTCCACAACACCCCTATCCTTTTCATCATCATCATCATCTCGTTCTCCTTCATCATTCTTCTTACTAACTTCATTAACTTGAATACCAACATCAAACTCAGTTAAAAATGGATCGCCCACAGATAAACCAGAAACCAATGCCACAATGTAAGGTAAGCAATTTTGTTGGTTCCCAATTAATAACATCTTTGAGAATCTTGGACTTAATGGGAATAAACTCATCTTTTTCCCCACGTCAGTAACTGTTGATCTTTCTTTATCCAATGCACCCAAATACTTTAATAATTTTTCTGCTTTAGCTAATGACTTTCTATTAGGAGGAGTTGGGAAGGGGAAATTGGCAATTGTATGGATACCCATAGATTTCATATTTAAAACCACACCCTCAACTGGCATTCTTAAAATTTCAGGCTTTGAAAACTGTGGGAAATTAGATTCGTAAACTGCAGAAGAGTAGATTCTATACGTATGACCAGGACCAGTTCTACCAGCTCTACCAGATCTTTGATCTGCAGAAGCCTTAGAAATCCAATCAATTTCAAAACTTTGAACACCTGTTTCTTCATTATACTTTCTTTCCTTGGCACGACCACAATCAACAACATATCTAACATTCGGAATGGTAAGAGAAGTTTCTGCAACGTTAGTCGCCACAACACAAAGACGTGCACCTGCTGGTGGTTCTTCAAAAATTTTCATTTGTTCAGAGGTTGGAAGAAGGGAATAAAGTGGTAAAACATACAATGGATCATTATCAGTTTGATCTTCATCCAGTTCCTCTTCAAATCCTTCTTCCTCTTCGCTGTCTTCTTCTTCCTTGTAATCATCGTCTTCTTCATTGATCTCTAGTTCATTGACTTCAAAATCAATCTCCTCTATTTCAACATCTGCATTGTTATTATCTATTTTAACATCGACTAAGTCATCATCATCATTTTCCAAATTCTTCACCTTTTTGTTAGGTAGCGGGAACTCCTTTCGAAGTCTCTTTACCATAGCAACGATTTCTGCCTTACCAGTCATAAAAATCAAAATAGCACCCTTTGGTAATCTTTTATGAATTTTACATGTCTTTCTAAATGCTTCCTCTGTGTAATTGAATGCAGTTCTTTTGTTAAAATGAACAGACACAGGGAATTGCCTAGCATCCACTTTTAAAATTGGTGGTGGTGTATCAAATAAAACTTCATTTTCACTGAAATCACTAACTCTTAAAGTTGCACTCATAATAATCAACCTCAATGGATAATACTTTTGTGGATCATTTGTGGCGTATTGTCTTCTTAATTTCAACACCCTACTGAGCATACCAATCAAAATATCTGTGTTCACATTACGTTCATGCGCTTCATCAATAATCAACACAGAATACTTCATTAAAAGAAAATCATTCATCATTTCCCTCAAAAGAACACCATCTGTCATAAACTTTAATGCAGTACTATCATCAACAGTGGCATCAAAACGAATTTGATAACCAACACGATCACCGTAATTCCCCAATTCATTCCCAACTCTCTTAGCCATGGAAACTGCGGCAACTCTTCTTGGTTGAGTAACACCAATCATACCAGGAGCTTCGGATCCTTTAACACCAAACCCTGATTCAAAGAGAAATTGTGGAACCTGGGTGGTTTTACCGGAACCTGTTTCACCACAAATAATAACACAATCATTATGATGAATGGCTTCCATAATTCTATGTTCTTCAGCATAAACTGGTAATTGCTCTCTAACCTTTTGGATTTCTTCAGGTCTTTGCACTGTGACTGTTGTGATTCGACGCTGTAATTGTTCATTAATTGGAACATAATCTTCTTTAAGTCCATCTTCAAGATCTTCTTGTCTCACAATAGGTGTATAATCCATTTGGGGTGCTGTCAAAATCTGAGTCTTCTCACGACCTTCCATCTGACGAACTTGTTCTTCAGCCCAGGATTTGAAATCAAGTGCCTTTTTAGTATGCTGCTTTTTGATATCAACGTCCTCCTCCTCCTCTTCTTCTTCTTCATCACTTTCTTCTTCGCTTTCATCATCATCATCATCATCATCCTCATCATGCGCTGCGTCTTCTTCTTCCTCCTCTTCCTCACTGTGCTCAACATCTTCATCCTCTAATTCTTCAGCACTGACACTCACATCTTCAGCACTGTCATCATCCTCTTCGTCATCGTCATTTTCAGGAACTTCTTCATCAGAACTATCATCAAAATCCATTTCATCTTCATCATTAATTTTTCTCTTCTCTTCTTCTTCCACTTTTTGTCTCCAAGAATAATTCTTTGCCTTCTTCTTTTTTGTAGTTTTCTGCACATTGGCAAATCCAAACCCAAATCCTGTGTTAGTTGTAATTTCTCCACCCTCAGTAACTGGTTGAACGGGCCTATAGTCAATAAAACCAGTGCCAACATCACCAGTATCTTTAAATTCATCCTCATCTGGTTCTAAGAATAAATCAGAATCACTATCATCATCATATTTTGCACTCTTTTCTTCTTCCTCAGCCATTTCCTTGACATCTCTTTCTTCATATAATAAACCTCTAGTATATTCATTACCTTTACCCTTTCTTTCTTGCTCCATAGCCTCAACAATTTTTTCCCTTTTGGTCTTTTTATCACCCACACCAATCAATTTAGAAGACTTAAGAATACTGGTATCAATTCTTGTTTCCTTTAACTTTTGTAAGAGAATTTCCTTTTCTTCTCTCTTCATTTGATGTTCAATGTACTTTTCAAGTCTCTTTTTCTTTTGCTTATTCATCTTTTCTATCCTCTGTTCCATCATAATTTCCTTTAACTTTCTCTTCTTCTTACTCTTTTCCTTCTCAATAACATGCATAGTATCCTCATCTGCCTTTAATGGAACGGGGAGCACACCATCATCGTCATCAAGCACACTTTTTTTTGGCAATTCAGGTTTATCACCCGTATAGAACTTATCTATCTTGGTGTTTTTCTTAGCCATTATTAGTCTCAATTGACCTGAATTTAAATGATTAAAAAGATGATAAAATAAATCAAATTGAAATTTTTTTTTTCAGATCTGTAAAGAGAAAAAAATACAGCACAGCCTTGAGACTGCTGAACCATTCACCTTCCAAATTATCCTTTTCGTAAGACCCGCAAAATCGATGAAATGAACAGTGAAAATGATTATGGGTGTTTAGATTTTTGCAATGTATTACGAATAAAGTTAGGAAGATTTGAATTCAATGCATGGTTTGGAAATTCTGCATTATTTGTCTCCGTTGATAATGGATCTGGTAACATTTTGGCATGCAAAAATGGGGATATGAATGCAGAGAGGCCTGGAAGGGTAAGTAAACGATCATTGAATAAAGAAGTTTGGTTGGATTTACTACATGTGTGTCCCTATTGTTTCAATTATACTGATTCAGAAGATGAAATGAACGTTCATTTAGTTCATTGCCAATTCTCTAAAGAGTTACCCGGAAAGGTCATATACCTTGATAATGAGAATTCCTTTGTTATAAGGAAGATTAGGGCAATGAAATATCCCTTGTTTTGTCAAAATATCTGTCTTTTAGCTAAATTTTTTCTTGATAACAAATCAGTCTTTTATTACTTGAATCAGTATGATTTTTATGTTGCATATGAAGTTTTAGATGGTATAGAGACGCCTATGGGGTTTTATTCCAGGGAATTAACTTCTTGGGAGGGCAACAATTTGAGTTGTATATGTGTTTTTCCATGTTATCAACAGAGACGAATAGGTACTAAGTTAATTGATTTTTCCTACTATTTATCTCAATATGAACAACAAATAAGTGGTCCAGAGAGACCACTTTCCCAATTTGGCAAACTTTCTTATCTTAAATATTGGTGCAAACGAATCTGTTGGGAATTCGCCTACGGCAGTCTCAATTATCAAAATGAAATCTCATTGGAGATCATCAGTGCTAAGACTCACTTTCGAATAAATGACATTTTGATGGCTTTAGACTTTATGGAAGTTTTGTATGAAACAGGTAAGACTTCTCCCTTTGTTGATTTCTATTTATCTGAATATAAAAGCAAAGACTATTATGTGCTGCTAAAGGACCCTCAAAATGGCTTTTCACTTATTTTAGACCGGTTCAAAATGCGGAAATGGCTTATTGAAAACAAAATAACCTGCGATGCTAATAGGCTATTGAAAGAAGAGTTGTTTGTGTTTTATTAAAGGAAAAGGAAGAAGAAAAATGGGAAGCATTATGAGCAAAATGGGATACGCGTAAAACTTTCTTCATATTATGTTTAATAGGCTCTCTTTATTAAATATATTCTTTAATACCCAATATATATAAAACAAGTACTTTCCAAAATGGGAGGAGAACGATATTTTAATCCTGCATTACCAACGGGTATTTTTCATGAAAAGAGTGGAGAGGAAGAAGGTATTGATTTTCAAAATCCATATGAAAGATTTAGAACTAACATTAGACATGTATTTGATTCTATTTCATCAGGAGCGATTGATCTTCTATATAAGGACTTTCAAAACTCATCTAAAATTTTAGAAGATGCAACTAATGCTTATTTGGACAAGCCTGAATTATACCAGGCTGCATCTTTCAATGATGACGCGTCAGTATCTCAATACTTTCCAGCTTCCAAATCCTCTAAAAATAAGGTGGATAAGAATCAAATGACTTTAGGGGGCTCCTGGGAAGGAATCAAGAGCATCAAGGATGCAAAGACTAGATCTCTCCCCTCTGCTTCATCCGTATATGAAAAACCGGTTTATAAGAGAAGGAAAACGTCAATTTTACCAAATTCAAGCTCAAATTTAAATTCAAGGGATAAAACAAAAGATGTTGCCGTCAACGCTATGTTAGTGGTAAACGAGGATCCTAATAAATGGATTCGATATATTGGTACTTTTAATATCTCTTGTTGGTGTACGAGAATGGTGCTATCACTAAAATCAATTTATTCAGAAAATTCATTGACTTTATCAAAGCTTGACAGCAGAGCCTCTTCAAAAGCAGTTTATGTTCACCATGCTCCGAGCGAGAGTACATATAAAAGAGAATTAGGGAGATTAAATGAAGACACTGCGGAATTCATGGGACCTTTAATTGAAAGTGGTCTTGTTGAATTTAAATGTAAATTATTTTATGTGGAAAGTGAACGATTAGGCACTGGTGATACGTTTATTATACGGGTTGATTGTTATTTGGGAGAAAAGAGCTTTAGGAAAAGTCTGGATCCAGGATTCGGTGAAGATGAATTCAATAATTATTATAGCAAATCAAAAGTTGACGTCAGTAAACTGCATGTTTCTCAAAGAGCCAGTAGTGAAATGGAACCTGAAACTAGAATTAAAAGTTCGATGCTTCGATTGTTTGAGAGTCTCAAATTAGAATCTGCGGAGAAGAATACCGACATGGTTCAAGAAGGATCAAATGCGGAATGCATTGAAGAAGCAGAAATTGATAGTGAAGTAATTATAGAGGAAGAGAACAATAACGATCAAGATTTACAAGAAGCTAATGATACTGGCAAGAGAATGACTATGAATCAAGTTAAAGATTTATATAAAAGCAGTGAATCCAATCTGCTTCAAACATCTTTACCTGAAAGTTTTCCTCCTGATTTCAACATAGAACTGAGGCCTTATCAACGACAAGGTCTAAGTTGGATGCTTCAAAGAGAAAAACACTTTGATCTTGTGGGGTTAAATAATCCTGATGTTAATGAAGATACTAAGATCGAAGTTGTTGAAAAGTTACAAGCTATCGAAAAATCAATGAATCCATTATGGAGAGAATACAAGTGGCCCGTTATACCTGAAGGCATTGAATGTACAGAAGGTGAAATGAATGAAAATGATAGCTTTTATTTGAATCTATATGATGGGTCATGTTCATTTATCAAGCCTATGATCAAATCTAGTTGTAATGGGGGTATTCTAGCAGATGAAATGGGTCTTGGGAAAACAATCACCACTTTATCGTTAATAATGTCATATCCTAAAGATCTCAATTATGATTCAACACTAATGAAAAATTACGCACACAGTACAACCCTTATCGTTGTTCCAATGGCTCTTTTAATTCAATGGGAGAAGGAATTCAAAAAGTGTGTTCAGGGGCAGGATCATACCTGCTTTGTATATTATGGGCCTGATTCTGCCAGTGATTTGAAACGTGTATTGTTAGGTTCTCATCCACCAACGATTGTTTTAACAACCTATGGTATGATTCAGAGCGAGTGGTCCAGATTGCCAATTACAGGCACCAAAACTGGATTATATTTTGTTAAGTTTCTTAGAATAATTTTAGATGAAGGCCATAACATTAGAAATAAGTCAACAAAGACAGCAAAGGCCATATATTCATTGGACTCTAATAGTAAATGGATTTTGACTGGTACACCAATTATAAACAGGTTAGAGGATTTATATTCATTAGTCCACTTTTTGAATCTGCAGCCATGGAGTAATTATTCACTTTGGAAACAATGCATCACTTTACCATTTGATACAGGCAAGGATATTGGGACAGCCATGAATTTATTGAAATCTATCTTAGATCCTTTGCTTTTAAGAAGGACTAAAAATCAAAAGGATTCAAATGGTCAATTTTTAGTTTCATTACCTGCGAAAGAAATTATTATTGAAAAGTTGAAGTTTAATAAGAAGGAGGAGGCTGTTTATCAATGGCTGAAACAAAAAGCAGTGAATTCATTTAACGAAAATTTTAAATCAGGAATGGTTTTTAAAAATTATTCATCAATTTTGACACAATTATTAAGATTGAGACAAGTATGTTGCAATATTGAATTAATAAAAAATAAGAATACAGATAACGAAGTTGTATCCATTGATGACTATGATGAAAAGAATGGTCAAAAGGCTCTTTCTACAAAAGTTGATGATGAAATGTTAGCTATTGTTCAATCTATTGAAGAAACAGAAGAGCAACAAAAGTTCAAAGTTGAGGAACTAACGAAATTGAAAGAGGAAGTTTATGAACTTTATCCCAATTTTGATAAAGAGGAATGTGCTATATGTACAGACCCTATTGATATTACCACTTGTGTTATAACTGAATGTAAACATTGTTTTTGCAGAAGCTGTCTTACTGAGCACTTTGACTATCAACAAAATCATAGTCCAGGTCCTGAAAATGGGCAGGAACAGGATGAAGCTACTAAAACAATCAAAGTTGAAGAATCCTTTTGCCCCATGTGTCGATTCCCAATTAATAAATACAGATTATTTAAAACAATCCCAATTCATTTAAAGAATAGAGAACAGCTTTCTGTAATGACCCAAGCCACTGTTGAGGACAAATCCTATTTTATTCGACCATATGATACTAATGGTCAATCATCAAAAATCAATGCATTATTAGTTCATTTAGAGAGAATTAAGATTGAATCACCAAAGGAGCATATTATTGTGTTTTCACAATTTACTAGTTTTCTTGATTTAATAGAGACTGAATTACTAAAATATAAGGAGGAATTTCGGATAGTGAAATTCGATGGACGTTTAAATATTGATCAAAGACAAGAGGTTTTGCGTCAATTTGAAGAGGAAGATGAGAATAGATTGACTATATTATTATTGAGTTTGAAAGCTGGTGGTGTTGGATTAAATTTAACAGTAGCATCTAGAGCGTTTTTAATGGATCCACATTGGAATAATGCGATTGAGCATCAAGCAATTGATAGAATTCATAGAGTTGGTCAAACTAGAGATGTTAAAGTTATTAGATTTATAATGGAGGAAAGTATTGAGGAACGGATGTTAATTATACAAAGTCGGAAGAATCAATTAGGAGAAGCATTGACATTGAATGATGAAGAAAGACGTAAGAGAAGACTAGAAGAATTACAAAGTTTATTTAAGGATTAAACAAAATGAACAAAATTAGGGGACATTAAATCATTATCATTAAATTATAAAAGAAAAAAAGAAGATAAGGTTCAAAAATGTAATAATAATAGTACTGAACTTTTTTTTTATAAAATTAAGAAACGAAAAAGAAACCAAATGAAAGAGCAGTAAAATAAGATAGTGTCACCTAAAACAAAAGATAACAAACCTAATAAGGATAATAATAGTGTAATAGTAAGTAATAAAGAAGAAAACCTAACCCAAAATTTTTTGTTAAAAGATAACCAGACCTAATTATAACCCAAAAGAAAAAAAGAGTAAAAAAGAAATTGATTTGATATCTTAAGTAAACATTGTTTCTAATTCCGCTAGGGATACAGTTTCAGGACTTTCGATATCTTGATTAAAGAATCCTGAACGAACAGTTTCTAACCATTTAACACTAATAGATGGTTCAACAGATGTATCTGACATAATAGAAGTGGTGATAGAATTAACTGATTCAGTCATTGAAATATTGAATGTGTTTAAAGCAGCAACACGTAAAGCAGCAACAGCACTTGCGGCAGTTGCTGAATTAGCAATAGATTTCTTACGGGGGATTCTAGGGGTAACAGCAGCAGTTGTTAAATGTGTTGTCTTTGGCCTTTTATGAATAAATGACATTGATTTTGATCTCTTACCTATACCGGAGGGGACCTTTTCAGTAACAATTTCTGAACCTCTACGACTGTAACCATGATTTTTATAGATACCAGTATCATCATCATCATCATCATCGTCATCATCATTTTCATCGTCATCAAAGCCAGGTCTTAAAGCATCATCATCATCATCATCGTCATCATCATCATCATCATCATCATCATCAACATCTTCACGAACAGTTAAATATTGATGACCCTTATAAGAATGAAAGTCAGGTTTACTAGTACTTTCATAACTATAAGCACCATTATTCAAAGAAGCTGTAACAGGAGCCACTGAATAAGGAACTGATAATTGTGGGATTCTAAAATCCAATGAATCACCAAAGGGGGAATCTTGTTTCAATTGTAAACCTGATGGAGAAACACCATGAATTGGAGAATTAAAACCATCAATTTCATTATTAGCTGAAATAATATAATTATTATTATTATTATTATTATCAGTAGTATTTGTAGCATCACCTGCTGCTAATTTTCTATTAGATTCTTGTAATCTATGTTTTTCGATAACACGACGAACATATTCAGGGTATTCAGGAGAAAGAATGCCTCTATAAACATAAACCATTCTCTTTGGGGAAGAATCTGCCCAATCTCTTGATAAGGAATAATGAATTGATTTTTCACCCTTTTCAACTTTTTTAACATAAGCATTCAATTTAGCTGAAACTAAATTGGAAGTCTTTGAAGAAATCTTAGACATTTCAGGATGTTTTTCAACTAAGATATCACAAATTTGTTTAACAGTCATACCTTCAGAATTAGCATCATTTTCAAATAAAATGATGAAAATTGCAAGAAGAACATCATCATCCATAGAAGGTTTATCACCAGTTGGTTTTGGTCTTTCACCAGTTAAAGGAACAGAAGTTGAAATACCATTAGCAAAGTTAATTGGTTTTGATTTTTCCTTCTTTTCCTTCTTTTCCTTCTTCTTATTTGGTAATTTTTCACCTTTAACAGTCATTGAATTAGTAACAGCGAGGTCTAAATCCACATCCATATTATTAAAGTTATTAACATTAGAAGAATTCATTAAATCAAGAGAATTATTTGAGGATGAAGAAGAAGATTTCTTTTGATAATCATTAATAGATGTTATAGCAGTAGAAACAGTTGAAGATGGGGTAGTTGATCTATGATCATCAACTTCAGGAGATGTTGGTAAGGAGTCTAAATGTAATCTATTATTGTCGGAAAATTCCTCTGGAGAGTTTGTCATGATGATCTAATAGTTTATAATAAATAACAGTAGTAACAATAACAATAACAATAATAAAAGAATAAAAATAGAAGAATAAGTTGTTTAACAAAGTCACTAAAATTGAAATATGGAGAGATATCCGTCTATGTTTAATAAACTCGGGTTCCTTAATTTAACACCAATTTCAAAACTTGTAATAAGAATAAACACGAATTCAATTTAATGAATGTGTTATATTATAATAATTGATAAGATAAAAAAACAACAAATGCCGTTCCAAAAATGCCGCCAAATTTGTATTAAAAAAAACACTTGATTTGGGTTTATTGAATACCACTCCAATTAAATGTACAAGAACGTAAAATATACGATATAAAAGTTCCACAAATGGGTCCTTTTGGCTTTTTGACACTTGAAAAGGGACTTGTAACTGAGATCCCGCTATCAGTTTACTTTTCCTTTGCGTCACGGCGCGCGGGTCCGAGCACTTTGTGACTGCGAAAAAAGTTTCCCGATTGGGCAACAATGGCTGAGGTGCGAGGGGGGCGCCGCGCGCTCAGCAGCTCAGCAGCTCAGCGACTTATTTAATCTTTTCATAGAATAAAACATACCCACTACCATCTTCAGCAGTGCTCTCATTACATTGACTCGTATGATCATCATCAAAATGAACCCAATTATTAGTGTTATTGGATGCACCCTTCTTAACATCTGCTGTATAATGACCACTTGTTAAATTCCCATAATGTCTTATAACTCCGATAAGTTGATATTCCCATACACAAGATTCTAATTGACCTCTTGGGGGGAACATTTTCAATTTTAATCTTTCATCATCATTAATTGGAGTAACCCAATATTTCATTAAATTTACAGTTTTATTAAATTGAATAGCTGAATTATTCTTTTCAAATTGTTGCTTTTTAATATTAAATTCAAATCGTTCTAAATGAATAATTAAAATAGTTGGTAATCTTGTTATTTTCAAATATTTAATACTAGAAGTTTGATTATTACAATGAGGACATTTCCATGCATTATCACCCAATAAAGTTTCTGGTTTAATAAATGTATCAATACAATCATAAATATTAAGATTCTTTTGAATTTTTGGTATTGGTAAAGTTAACATTGTAAAGGGGATATAAGTAGTACTAGTATTATTACATGATCCACATTGTAATCTAGAAGCATATTGACCTGCAAATGTTTCAATTATATTTGAATAATTAGTCACTAAATATCTTTCCCATTCAATAGTTGATGCTAATCTTAAGGGCATTAATTCTCTTTCACGTTCTTGAGTTTTTGTCAATTCCTTTGGCAATTGACCATTAAATGCTATATTTAAATCTTCATGAATTGTATCTAATAGAAAATGCAAAAATTCAGCAGAATCTTGTTGATCAAAACCTTTAAATTGTTTATTTACTTTACCCAATTCCTTTTTGAACGCCAATGGATTAGTTGATTTTTTAATTAATGTATTTGAAGCCATTGATTTGGCCAATCTTTGATATTGATTAGTGAGATGGCCATGAGACCCCAGTTTTGAATATTTAGCTATGTATCTTTGATAATCATTTTTTAACAAGAAATCTGTTAATTCCCTTGTACCAATTAAACATTGTAAAGCGGCATTCATATAACATGTATTACCAAGGTTTTTCAGACCAGAAATAATTTGAGAGGGTAAGGATAAGGGTAGGGGTAGTGAAGAAGTCTTTGCAGCTTGTTGCTGGCTTATTTTGAAATTTGATAATGCTTTAGGGGGGGTTATGCTCTTTATTTGAGGAACTAATGGGATTAGATGTTTTGTGTTTGGAACAGGTTTTAAAATCATATTAGGTTGAAGTTCAGACTGAATTGGAGTTGGGGTTGGTATTGACATTGGAATTGGAGTTGGTGATGGGGAGGAGGATCTTGAAATCATATTGATTGGAGTCAATGTTGACCCTGACCCTGACCCTGACTTTAAATTGAAATTATTAACACCACCATTCATAAAGATTTCCCATTCAGAGAACCCCCCCTCTAAAATAACTGGTTGGCGTTGGGGATATAATTGGGGGTCTTTTAATAAGATTGATATTAAATGAAGTAATGATTGAGATTTCCTTTTATAAATACTAGCATCATCAATAATAATAATCAGTTGCCATTTATCCAGTGATTTAACTAACGACTTTTCCCCCTCTGAATTCAAAACCATTGTATAATTAATTAAATCGTCAATAGTATAACTAGATTTAACAAATGATGGATCAATATTAATCATATTATTAAATAGTGTGATATGATCATTAATGAATGAAGCATGACATCGATAATCGATTAATAAGACATCTTGTTGTTCATTTGATGCTATTTCCAACAATTTATCAATAGTGATGACTCCGGCAGTAGCTATTTGATCCCATTTGGTGTTTGATGAAGAAGTGGCAATTGATCTCGCCTTTGTTGAAGTTGATATGAGTGAAGGATCTCTGTTCTTTGTGGTTTCCCGGGGGTCCATTGATGAATTCACAAGATGCTGGAATCTTCGTAGTAAATCATCATTACCCTGAAGGTGACCCTTGGTCATTTAGATTGCCAGCACTCTGATTGATAAAAGAGTGTGGAGGGGGGTCAAATTGGATCGCGATAAAGGAGACAAGTTGCCTTAGCATGCCAAACAAGCACTATCGTTGGTGATTATATCCAATAATGAGTGTAATTCACGTCGTAAAGTCTCTGTTTCCCTTTCAATTGGTATAGAATAATTCAATATTCCAATTTCATTTGTTCTTTCTGTTGGTCTGCTCTGTTTTTTCAGCTGTTATTGTTGTTTTCTTCACTTTTCTTCACTTTTTCCCCCGAAATCAACGATTTGTTACACACCCTTTTATTATTGTTACTTATTAATACTCAAATGGCCTTCAAATTGTTCTAAACTCTTCACTTGTTGATACCAATATTTCCTTGTCTTACCTAATTGCTCATCATTTTTTCCTCTTTTTCCTATTTTTTTTTTTTTTTTTAGGGAAAAAAAAATTTTTTTTTTAAGTTGCCTTCATTTTTAGGAAGATCACCATCTCTTTTATTCTTTATTGAGATTAAACAAGAGTATAATGTCTGATACCGAAGAATTCAAACCAGTTACAGTGGAAAAACAAGTTCCAGTGAATTTTGATTTGGGGAATTTAGCTGTTTTTGATCCTCAACCTCTTGATTCTAAATCTATTTCTAATATCGATAATAAGGAACAATACCTTACATCAATCACAAGAGATAATGTCCAACTTTTAGTTAATCAATTATTATCATTACCATTACAAAAGTCAACAGCAGATGATAAATTAACACTCTTACAATTACCAGTTCCAACAACACAATTACCTCGTGAAAAGTCTATTCCAAAACCAAAGGAACCAACTAGATGGGAAAAATTTGCTGCTAAAAAGGGTATTCAGAAGAAGGGTAAAACAGGTAAACTTGTATATGATGAACAAAGTAAAGAATGGGTTAATAAATGGGGGTTTAAAGGTCAAAATAAAAATGTTGAAAATGATTGGCTCATTGAAGTTAATAACTCAAATGAAAAGACAGATTCTAATACTGGGGATCTTATTGATCCAAGAAAATTGAGTCGTATGGAAAGAAAGAAACTTGTTCAAAAGAATCTTCTTCAGCAAAAGCGTAATCTTCAAAGACCATCTAAATAAATAACTACATACATTCATAAGTAGATACAAATCGATTTAATACAACAGATTTTGTTACGTAAGCGGAGCGATGAAAAAAAAAAAGAGAAAGATGACGTGGTTTACGTAAGCACAGCCATCACCCTCTTTGCCTCTGGCTTCATCCTGTTAGCCATGCTAATCTCAACTGTACAGGGTGTTGTTGCCATTCTGTTGCTTTATGACCCCCAACATAAACCAAAGAAAGTGGGGGATAGTCCCTTGATACCAAGAGACCCCCAAATTAAAGGGAAAAAATCACATTCTGTTTTCAATAAGCATGATGTGATAATTAAGGAATTAAATAATTGGTTAAATAATTCAATTGATGCCACCAATTTCGGTAAATTAATTAATAAGTTTTGGTCTAGTGTCGGTACCAATCATAAAAATATTAATGAATTAATAGATTCTCTTGAACGATTTTTGATTAATGATGAAGGTTATTCTACTAATGATGAAGAATATTATCGATTATTAGTCCAATTTATTGATTTGTTATTAAGTTTCAAATCAAGCGACAATGATAAGCGTATGCTTTTAACAAGAAGAGAGTCCATTCTGAATTTGGTCTTTGTCCCATTACCTGATATTCATGATAATAATTCAAGACAAATGATTTGTGATTTGTTCCAAATAGATGATACCAAATTGTTTTTCATAATTAAGGAGATCCAGGGACAAATCAATAGAAGCGATGTGGTAAGATATATCCAATTGAATGGTTTAAGTCAAAAGTATATGCCACAGGATTTCGATTCCATTGCTAAATATCAAAATTGGGAAACCGAAACTCATCAATTAGAACAATCAATTGAATTGGAATTCGGTAACAATGCAAGTACTTGTCCATTTCCCTTTGTTCCAACAAATTTAATTGAAAGCGTCACTGAATTGTCATCGTTAATGTTAACTGCAAAACCAGATTTTCTCAAATGTTATATGGATTGTTTAAGAATATGGCAGTTTGATCCATTCATGTTGAATTTCATTTTTATTCAATTAATACCTTCCCCCAATGCATCTTTGAATGATATTACAACCTTTTCTCAAAATTTAAATAAAGCTATGGGGTTGGCATTGACTTGTGCACCAATTCAAGTGGATTTCAATGACTGGCCAATCAATAGTAAAAGGAAATTATTAGAATCTGGTATGAATGTTTATGAAAGAATCAAACCTTCATTGGGGGTGATATTCAAAAATTTCTTTGAAGATAGTAAAACATTCACTGGATCCTTAAATATTATAAAGCAACTGAAAATTACTTCAAAGGATTTAGGTGTTAAGTCATTTATTAAGGAATGTTTATCAGATGCTCTTAAAAAGAGATCTGAAGTGTATTATAATAAAGCACAAATTAATGAAGCAGATTTAAGGGGGTCAGCCTCTTCCTTGACTTTTGATCAAATGGCAAGATATTTAACCGTTGTTTCAAGAGATATCAATTTATTGTATAATTGGAAGGTCACGAATGGAGATCTTAATACCACATTTGGGATTTATGAATTTGGTTCTAAAATTTTAATGACTCCCGTTATTAAATTTGTTAGAGACTTTGTCAGTAAAATCAAACTTCAAACTAAAGGTGGGAAGGAATACTTAACTTCTGATACAAGACAATCGTTTACCCTCTTTTTGGATAAATTGAATTCATTAAAGGAACGTACAGGATTTAAATTTGATTTCCAAAGTGAATTGTTTGAAGATTTTCTTTATTTAGTGGATTCTTGGGGGAAGGAATTAAAGGATCAAGTTCAAGAATCTATTAAACAAGATCAAAATCTACAAAGAATTGAGGGCTCATCAATTTCAAAATCTGCTAGAAACTTAATTGGTATTTTAGATGGGTATGTGAAATTACTTGATTCCTTTCAATGGTCTAATTTAGAGCAAAGAGCTCAATTGGATGTTCAAATGTATAAAATGATCACCAGGGGTGTTGAAATTTATTATAATGCAATGTTTACTATTCTTGAAAAGAATATTAAAAAAGTTGTGGATTTACAAAGTGAGGCCTGTACCTCTCTGAATAATTTAATGGTTATATTTGAATATTTGAAAAAGATCAATGAAAAGAAATCAATAAGAGAAAGTAGTGAAATCCTTCAAAGGTCTGGATTATCCTACATCAAGTCACCAAAGAAATATATTAGTATCAATATCAAAAATGCTGAAAACGTTGAAGATCATAAGGGTTCACCCGTTTCATTAAAAGTGTCTATATCCGGTATTCTTAATGGTACAACAAGAGTCATTTATAAGGATTTCAATCCAGAATGGTTTGAAGAATTTAATGGGATTTCAAATTTGGGCAAAAACTCTGCTACTAATAACAATAATAATACATTTGGTGGGTTAAGCAAAAGTTACAATCTCAAAATTAGTATCATATCAATTGATGATAAGGGTAATGAATCCATTTATAAGACTCTCAATTATAATATTGATTTAAACAAGGAAACAAATTCCCTTGATGATAGGAAACGTTCATTAAATCCTAAAGCTGGGAAATTGATTGTTTCATTCAATGTTGAATTTGAAAAGAATGATCCCCTTTTTTATATTGATAAATGCAAAACAACAATTGAAAGAAATATCACTAGAGCAATTAAATTGTTTGTTGATGAATACACTTTGAAAATGAAGGACATTTTTACAAAGTCTTATTTAGATAATTCACTTTTACAAGCACCAGTAACTAGTGAAAATAATTATAAAAGATTAATGGATATCAACTTGAATGAATACACTAGTTTGATGAGAAATAAGGTCTTTCCTGAAATGTATAACAATTTAGATGAATTTTTATTTGATTCAATTGTTAAGGAAATATGGGCTAAAGTTATGAAAAGGGCAGAAGATTTGTTATTACCAAGATTATCAATGATTGATCATACAGTGTTAAATAAGCTGAACAAGAGATCTTCTACTTCTGCGGCTGCGGGCCAGTTGGGCGAAAATACTAAATATAGAAACACTACAAGGAATGAAGTTATTAGAGTTATGGAATGGTGTTTCAAATTTAGAGAAATGATGGATGTTCCAATGATTATACCGGAAATTCAAATTGAATTTAATAAAGAATTGGACAAGTTAAATAATATTAAGCAACTGATTCAATTAACACCCGAGGAATTGAAATTAAGGTACTATCATTCTTGGAATTATATCAGTCATAAAATGATGGATAGGAAGGCCAGGATTCCAGGGTTTGATTATAATGGATGGACTAGTGCCCAAAATGATAAACGATTTATTTGTAGAGTGATGTTTGCCAAGGGAGATGTGAAAACAGTGAAGAAGGTACTAGAAGTTGAGAGACGTTTTGAAAGAATCATTAGCACAGAAAGGGAAGTTTCTTATTTGACTCAGTTCATCGTATGAGCACAATTGAAGAAGCTATAAAATTGTTATAGAGTGTTGACGATTTAAGCACTTTTTGAAAAAGATGAAGTCTGTATAAAATTTATGGCTATTAAAAATTGTATCTGTTTTGTAAATATCAATAGATAAAAAGACTTGAATCGTATAAGGAGAGGGAAAAAAAAAAATTCAACCTAAATATTCTGTAGAGGTTAGGTAAAGGTAATTCCAATTGAAGTTGAAAATGGAACCGAAATCTACGGCATATGGGGCTTCACTTGGTGCTACAGACACAATGGACATTATAGAAGAAGACGGTAATCAAAATGACGCTTCAAGGAAATATTCACAATCATTAAACTCTAGTAATGGGTCCATCAATTCAACAGGCACTGGATTGTCTGTGGCAATGAAAAAGGCACCAGCAAGTGTTTCTACTACAAATACAATCACTCTAGGTGAGAGCCCGGAATCAATGACAGATAAAAATGGTGGACTGATGAACAGTTTTAGAAGTTTAACCACTGGTTATGATAATAGGAATGGTTTTAGCAATGATAGCTCTGTTAAGGAAATAAATTCAAATGGTACAGAGATGTTAACATATAGGAAATCTAAAAGGAAACAACATAGTAGATCAATTAGTTCAACATCAAATATTGATAAATCCTTACCGGAGTTACCGTCCACCCCTAAACTTGCTGCTATTAACCCCACTATTGATGATATCAAAACACCATCTTCATTGGTTCAAGGCGAATACGATAAGACTCTTTATGTTGATGAAAAGTATTTGGATACTCAATATAGATATGCCACAGAAAAAAGAGATTCTGATTTTCATACGTTGTTCACTAGTGTGCCATCAACTGATCGTCTCCTAGATGATTTTAGTTGTGCACTAAGCAGAGAAATTCTCTTACAGGGGAGAATCTATATTTCAGAACATTATATTTGTTTTAATTCCAGTTTGCTTGGTTGGGTTACATCATTGGTGATATCTCATGATGATATTCTTAAATTCGAAAAGAGATCTACAGCGGGGTTATTTCCTAATGGGATTGTAATGGAAACAAAGGATTCTCTTCATACATTTGCCAGTTTTTTAACAAGAGATCAAACGTTGAATTTCATGGAAACTATTTGGTCTAAATCAGTAGCATTAAGTAAATTGAATCATGAGGAATCTAGAGAAATCGATATCATTGAAGCAAGATCATCAATTGGGGGGTTGAGTGAACAAGATATATTTACGATTGATGGAGATTCTTCTTCAAGTGAAGATAATGATTTATCAGGAGAGGAAGAAAATTCAAGTGTTAGAACTGATGATTCAATGACTGCAGTGGCCTATGAGGAAACTCCAATTGTCAAACAAGAATCGGATTTTGAAAAGAATTTGTATCCAGGTCCTAAAATGCATAAACCAACTTCTCATATTATTGATTATAAGAAAAATAATGAAACTATAGTATTAGAACAAGAATTTGATGTTCCCCTAGGGTTTCTGTACAAAATATATTTTGGGCAGGATACCAGTCTACATAAAAAAGTATTAGAATTAAATGATGCATTTGACTTCACTGATTATGGGGGGTTGGAAACAGAAAAGAAACGAGCCTTTGAATATGAAAAGGGGTTGAATTATCCAATTGGACCAAAATCTACAAGAGTTTTCACTGAAGAGATAGTTGAAAATCTTGATTTTGAAAATTATGTGGAAGTTCTGAGTATTAGCAAAACCCCTAATGTCCCTTCTGGTACAGCGTTTGATTGTAGAACGCGATCTGTTTTGACATGGGGGGATAATAACAAGACAAAGGTGACTATCTCATTTTATTTGAATTGGACTGGATCCAGTTGGTTTAAGGGTGTTATTGAAAGCAGTGCATTGTCAGGTCAACAAAAGGCCGGTAATGATGTTAAATTAGTTTTAGAAGAGGGTATTGAACAAAGAAGAGGTGAACTGGAAACCAAGGTCAATGAAACCAAGAAAAGAAAATCTAAACCTAAAGTTACCACAACAAAACAAACTCCCTCAAAAGTTGCTGAAATTGTACCATCGACTATTGTTAAGCCTAGTGTCAGTGATGATGTTATTTTACTAAAGCTCAAAATGATAGTAAAGATATTACTTTTATCTGTTATTTTGGAATTTATTATCATTATAATTCTTGGATGGAATCAGTACAAATTATTCAAATTGATTGACCATCTTAAATGAATTTATACTCTATATACATGATACTATCAATTACATTCATGCCGCCGCCGAAAGGGTATTATTGTCATTGAAATTAAAATCCTTTGATTCTAAAATTTCTAAACTGTCAATTGTAAACACTAAAATTTGATCATTATTAGCATTCAATTCAAATACAAACACTCCTGTAAGAACACGTCCAACTTGATCATGACCTGCATCAAAGTTCTTAATTGTATTAGATATCCCCTCTAAAGTTTTTTTGGCTTCTAATACTGCTAATGTTTGTATAGGATTAGATGACTTTAACAGTTTAGACCAATTAAATCGATCAAAACTAAATACACCATATTTAGCATGATCGTTATCAGTATCCTTTAAATGTTCACAACCTTTTAAACAAGTTCTCCATTTAATTTTAATTTTAGACGTATATGGTGATACATCTTGCTTTGAGCCCATGGATTCCTGTTCAATAACATTCTCATCTATACTTAAATTAATCAATTCATCACTACTTAGTGAATTTGTTGGCTCCACTATTGTCAAATTGGTTATATGAATTTGACATCTTGGATTTAAATAAAACATAGTAACACCCTTTTGAATTGTTTTAATACCAACATTCACCAAAAATTTACCCTTTAATTCTGGTAAATTCGGAAATTGATGAGGCAACACTCTCATTTTGACTTTGTTTGATAGAAGTTTACTTGGTGGTAATTTCGTTATTAATTGGGGGACTTTTAATTGTAATATTTGAACCATTGTACCCAAATTTGCTGTTCTTTCCAAATGATTTTTATTAAAATTGTTATGAAATGCTCTTAATCCAATCTGCCATCGTAATGGACGCCTCATCAGCCTTATCTGAATCATGTTAGTGTAATCCGAAGGCCCACAGCAGCAAGGTATTCGAAGAAGTAAGGTGGAGAAACCCTCGGATGTGGCGCAGTGCCGTTTGATTTCATTTAATTTCATTTGATTTGTGGCGTATGTATAAAAATCTGATACAACGTGTTTAAGTGATTAAACCTACAGTTTGCCATGATACCCCAAGAGGTATTTGATTCGGAAGATCCCCATCTTCCCAATCTACCCACTGCAGACCAAGTAGTTTGGTCTGATTACGATTTTTCAGGTGATGAGGACGATTCGGTACCGCAAAAGGATGAGAGTGACGATAGTGAACATAATTATATTCAAAGAAATGTATCTAATAAAAAAGAACGTAGTAGACGTTCATCAAGGTTATCTAGAAAGGGATCTATATTCAATGGATTATTTGGTTTTAATGATCAAAGAAAATTGTCAAATAATAACAGTAATAGATCAGATCTTGAAAGCCAAAAGTATGTTGTTCATGATGATACAGATACTATAGTAAGTGATGATGATGATGATGTTGCGGTTCAATTTGCTGATGCTGATCGTGTAGAAGAGGAAACAAGTTTAAATGGTATTCCTACCTATGAACTAAATCAGCCAATAACGCCTATTCTGAATTCTTCATCGGAAATCACAGAAGAGAAGAAGCCACATTCAAGTACTAAAAGACGAAAGAATAGAAGACGTCATCGTAAATCAAAGGCTAGAAGGTATGCGGGTTCCAAGTCCAAAAAGGAACGAGTCGGATGGGAACCAGGAATCAATATTGAAACTACTAATGTTGTTTTAAGAACACCAGGTTCAAGAATTACAATTACAGATTATTCAGAATCAAGATATAGAGTTACAAGGTACAATTTGTATTCTGAGATGAATCCTAGATTTAATAAATTTACAACGGATTATGATCATCAAAAGAAGCTCATTCCTTATGGGATGTTTGATGATAATGAAAGTATTGAAACAAGGGATACACATCATGATGAGGAGTTTGAGATCTTTTTAAATTATATGGACAAAGTTGCCAAATCCAAAGAAGAAGTAGAAGCAGCCATTCAAAATAAACCTGCTTGGTCTAAAGTTCGTTGGATTAGTGTGGTAGGTCTCTCATGGGAAGCCACTCTTTTATTGGCAAAGAAATATGATTTACATGCATTGGCTATTGAAGACATGATTGATATTCCTCAAAGAACTAAAACAGATGTATATAAATCACATTTGTTTGTTGTTTTACCCCTTATTAAATTGATTAAAACCAAAATGAAACTTCCAAAAGAATCCTTTTATAAAAAGGCATGTAGGAAATTAGATTTCAAAGACGATTTATTTACACCAGATGAAGTGACGGTTCAAGTTACTAACACTGCTAAGCCAAAGACAATTGCAACCAAAACTGCCCTTGCAGATGAGCTGGATCAAACTAGGGAAAGTATCAAAGGGGGGAATAATAAACGTAGAGATAGTAATTCAGATGACTTTATTAATTCAATTAATGCTGCTGCAACTTTTAGATCTTTAACTGATCTTTCCTATGTTAATTCCCTAAACAGCAAGGCTAAAAAAAGATTGAAAATGATTCAAAAGCATCGACCATTAACATCGAAATCCTTAGTTGTTGGTACTGAACAATTGTCAATGTTTTTAACAAAGGATAATACAGTTTTAACCTTCTTTGAACATAATGCTCCAGAAATTGAAAATGCCATTTTAAGTAGATTATCTACTGACAATACTATTCTTAGAGAATCATGTGATCCAAGTATTTTATTTCATTCAGTTTTAGATGTGACATCTGATCTCCTTTACCCAGTTCTAGAGGCTTATGTAAGAATAATCAATGAAAAGGAATTGGAAATTTTGACTTCATATGTTCCTGATGTTAAACATACACAGGGGCTGCATTTAATGATCAATGAATTAGCTGTTTTGAAATCCACTATTGCACCAGTTGCTTCACTTTTAACACAACTTCGATTACAATGTGATGATGCAAATTTCCCCTTTCTAAATGATAATGTTAAACTATACCTTAGTGATATTAGTGATCATTTACTTTCATTTATTGATGAAATTGATGGTATGACATCAACCATTGAAAATTTGATTAATTTGGTTTTCAATACAATTTCTGTTGCAACTAATAATTCCATGCAACAATTAAGTATTGTTACAGTGTTATTTTTACCTTTAACATTTTGGGCAGGTTACTTTGGTATGAACTTTGAACTCTTTGGTGAATTAAAAAGTAGTGTTTCCCTGTATTGGAAAATAGCGGCCCCTTTCACTGCTGGTATGATGCTTCTCCTTATGTATAAATCAGTTTGGAGATTTGCAATTTGGGGTAGAAATTTAATTAATAGGCTTTACAAAAAAGCTTCTAATTCTTTTGCTAGTGGTAATAAAGGACTTAAATTAAAGGAAAGATTAATGGAAGCTAAAACTGAAAGGGCGCATTGGAGTCGATTATCACAATTAAGACAACGAAAGAAGGTCGTCTCATCATCATATTAAATTAAAAATGCAAAAGTTATTAAATTATATAGAAAATGTCTATGTATGTTATTCATATGGTTTCATTTAGTTCACAGGAAAGCAAAGGGCCCATTATCACCAACCTGTGTATGTAGTTTTAGAAAATAAATATATTAATCCTTAATCAACTCGATAATGATCAAAAGATGTGTGTGTGTGTGTGTGTTTCTTAAGAAAAGAAATCATTACCCTTCCCAAAGATGTCAACTGTGTTAACATAACTAGATTGATAATTGACATAAGATGGTGTGGCAGTTTGGATGGAGTTCAGAGCGTTCTTATCAAATAATGAATTTGTATTCTTATAAGAAGAGTAAGATTTTGACTCGTTAACTAATTTCGTATCACTAACTGGGATAGAAATAGGATCCACGTTGCAGTTTTGCATGTAATCGGCAATAGATTGATATGGAGCTTGTTGTAGTTGAGCAGCATATGATTGAGAAACTGGTTGTTGTTGTTGTTGTTGTTGTTGTTCAAACTTGAATTCTTGCAAATCTTCATCATCAAACATAAATAAATCTTCATTATTATTATTAGAAGAAGAAACAACTTGATTATTGACGTAATTAATGTAACGATTTTCTTGTTCAGTAAATGAAATCATGTATTCCTGATCAATGTTGAAACCCCTATTCAAACCTGTAGTCATAAGGAAACTCAAGCCACCATTTAAATCTCTTTCAATCAAGAGCTTATCAATTATACCAGTAAATGAAGCCGTTGAAATGGTATGATAAAAATCAAAAAGAAAATTCTTGTTGTTGATAAAGGAGGAATAATTAGTATCACTGGCTAAGGCCTTTCTAAATGGACACTTGTTGAATAAAGTGTAAAGTAAAGTGATACCAACAGACCAAGTGTCAACTTTAGTAGCGTCATAAAATTCTCCTTTCGAATCATCAAGTGCTTCAGGAGCCATGTACTTTTCAGTCCCAACATTAAAATCATTACATTTAACAGATCTTGTAGCTAACCCCCAATCACATAATTTAATAGTACCATCTCTCATTAATAAGATGTTTTCCGGTTTAATATCTCTGTGGAAAACTCCCTTTGAATGAGTATAATTAACAACATCAAGAAGTTGCTTACATAAGGAGGCAAACATCTTAGCATTAGTTTGTAAATCCAACCCCAGGGGTGTTTTATTGTGCACAGCATCGTAAAGGTCACCACAGGCAACGTATTCCAGAACTAAGATGATGTACTTCTTAGTTTCAAAGGCATCTAAAAGTTGACAAATGTTGGGGTGATAACCAAGGTGTTTCATAATTGCCACCTCGTGATTAGCCATGGACCTAACACCTTGAATGGATTTCTTTAATGCCTTAACAGCAACGAGTTTGTTTATTTGAACATCGATAGCAGCAGTGACTTTTCCAAATGATCCCGTTTGCAAGTGTGATTGAAACGAATATCTACCATTAAGAAGGGACATGCCCTTTTCATATTGTAAATAACCATCCAGTGAAGTTCTGAAATCACTTGAGAGATGTGATATGTTGTTATTAGATGATAATAAGGAAGGTGATGTTAAAGTTGCAAACTCTGTCATTGCTGGATGTGTATATCAACACTAATAGCTTTAAAGAAAGAGGGAGTTTAGGAATTAATGTTGAGCGAGGTGGGGAGAGGCGCTGTTTTATATAAGCCGCGTTGAGTCATGCCACACCGATAAGGGCGATCAAATTATCAACATTTGTATTACCGGCATCAATAGTGAGTTTTTAAACATGATTTTAATATGAATCAACTCTATTTAAAAATTACATTATAATGATACAAGTTTCATTCTTATCCATTGAGTGGATGTTAAGTTAATAAAAGAAAACACAACTGTGGCGTCAAGTCACGTGGCGATAAGCCGGTCCTTCTAGAAAATTCAGCGTCCCAAAACGGAAAAAAGAAAACAGCTTGATAAAAGAAAAATATACACAATTTTATTAAGATTAAACTCTGACTGTGTCTAACTGCCGTTGCAGTTGTTTACATTTCAACTCACTTTGTGCCTCACGTTCACCAGCACTTCTTAATGAACCCCTCAACTTTTCAACAGTTTCCTCCAGTACTCTAGTCTCCTCTTCATATCTCTTGCGACTAGTACTTATCTCTATATTTTGAGCCTCTAAATCTCTGATAACACGTTCAAGACTCTCCATTTTATTAGATTCCGTTCTTTGACTAGCAACAGACATAAATAGTTTATCGTCAAGTTCTCCTAATCGTTGTTTCCAATGTTGGTCCTTTGTTTCCATTTCATGAGTCATTTTAAACTTCATTTCCTCCATACTCTTATAAAGCGATTCGTTATACCTTGTAAGCTTCTTGTTATCCTCTACTGTTTCCACATATTTACTGTTTAATGATTCCAATTGTGTGGCGTAACTGTCAACTTTTTCCTTATACTTATCGAGTGACTCATTTAATTTTGACACATCTATTGTATACTCTTGAATCTTTTTCTGTAACTGTGGAACCAAAATAGCATTAGCGGCATCAACCTCCACTTGCTTCATATATGTTTCTAACTGTAAGTTGTTATCATATAACTTATTTTCCAAGTTTCTCTTTGCAACAACCAATTCATCTCGTTCCCTAACTAAGTCTTCATTCACACTCTTCATTGTAACAATTTGATTAGTGAGGTTTTCACATTTCATTACATGTTCCTTGATCTTACTCAACAAACTGTCATTCTTCTCCATACATTCCTTTAGAGCCCTCTTTAGAATACCTGTTTCCTTCATTATTTGATTATTATTAAATTTCAATGATTTAGTTTCTCTTCTTGTAGAATCTAATTGTAAATTAATATTTCTTAACTGTTTAGTTAACTCTGATTCCCTATTCATGGATTGAACTAGTTCTTCCTGTAATCTATCGACTTCAGAATCACGATGTTCTTTGATTAGTTCTGATGTAGATTTCCTCAATTCTTCAGAATTAAACAATTGTTCTTTCAAATTAGCATAATCTTCTTTAAGTTGTTTAATTTCAAACACTTTATCACTGATTTCTCTTTCATATTGTCTAATTTTATCATTTAATCCATTAACCTTGATTTCGCTTTCATTTCTTTGATTATCAACACGGTTGATTTTACCCTTCAATTCATTCAACTCCATTTCAAGAACTCCCTTTTCTCTAATCGCACTATTGACATTCACTTCGGCTTTACTTAACTTATCAAAGTAATCATTCGATCTATTTTTGTAAAGTTCTAATGATGCATTGAGAGCATTGTTTTTTATTTCTAAAGCTTGCATCCCATTACGTAGTTGAACTAATTGTTCCTCTTGCTCAAATTTATAATTATTATTCAATTCAAAACGATGTAATTTAGTTTTCAATTCATTCAATTGAGAATTCAATCTCAAGTTTTCATGTTTCATTAACATTGATTCCTTATCATTGAATTGATTTTCTTGTTGCACACTTGATTGTTGTTGATTCAACTTATTGTCCATAGTAATATCACCTAGAATTCCTCTACCCTGTTGTTGTTTATGAATAGATGTAATTCTTTGCTTAGCCATCTCCATTCTCTTAAGTTCAAATTTCAAATTATTAATTGTTTCATCTTTACCCTCAATCTCCAATAATGCACCCTCATATTTAGTTTGATAATCAATTGTTGGTTGTACATTATAAGAAGTTGTAGCATAAGAAGACATACTATCTCTAGCACTGGATTTATATTGAAGTAAATCCTTTTGTAATTTAACATAACGTGATTGTAATCTTCCATTGGCTTCCTTTTCCATTTTCAATTGATTTTTCAATTCAGAGACATCATCAAATAATTCATCAGAAGCATTCACGGTTGTAAGTGATGTTGGTGACCATTCAATACCATTATGTTTGATCACATGTTTCATTTGTCTATTTTCATAAGACTCAGAAGCCAATCTAGTTCTCAAAATACGAATTTCTTCATTTAATTTATTGACTTCAACTGCACTTGAATCAACTACACTTGTAGAACTTTTAACAAGATCTGGGCTATTAGAAAATCTCATTTTGATTTGAGAAATTTGCATTTCAGATTGTTTTTTATCCTTAATAGCTCTATCCCTATCTAATTCCATAACCTTGAGTTTATTTTCCAAATCCAAAGTGGCCCTCTTTTCAACATCCAGTTGTTCACAAAGATCTTCAACAACCTTTTTAGTAGTTTCTAATTCCTTTATGTAAAATTGGCGACCATTATCAAACTCGATTTCTTCATTGATTTTACGATCCAAAAGGGCCTTTGTTTCCTTAAAATCATGTTTCAATTGCTTATACTTCTTTTTGATTTTATCAGATTGTTCATATGCCAGGCGCATAGATTCCAATTCCTTATGCTCATCATTTAGAGATTTCAATCTGTTCAAATTTTGAGAATTGGTGTTTTCAATAGCCTTTAAAGACTTTTTCAAATCCGCAAGTTCCATCTCCTTTTGAGTCAAAGAGTTGCTGTATTCAGTTGCCTGTGCCCTTTTCATTTCAAAATCATTGTTGATTCTCTTGTTATCTGTAAGGGCCTCATTTAACTTGGTTTCCAATGACTTTACCTTACCTTCCAAATTAGAATTATGAGACTTTTTCTCAATATTCAAAAGAGCCAAATCCTTTTCTCTTTGATCAACCTTTGATTTAAGTAATTTGATTTCCTCTTGTAAATTGATCTTTAATTGAATTTCCCTATTCAAATCCTGTGTAATATTTTGAATTTTGGCATCAGTTTGCTCATTATCATTTTGCATTTGATTTAATTTATTATCTTTAAATTCCAAATCACTCTTTAAATTCTTAACAGATTCATTAACTTCATTCAATTCCTTTTCCAAATTAACAATTTTTTTTTTAGATTCATTAATTTCATCATCTTTAGATTGAATAAGTGATTGATCATTTTCAATGACCCTTTGAAGGGAATCCACTTTTGAATTCAATTTTTCCTTTGCAGATAATGAAATTTGCAAATCGATTAATTCAGTTTCCAATTTCTTGATCTTAGCATTATATTGAACCTCCTTCACATTAGATTGATCTAAAGTTGGTCTAATTTTAGAAATCAGTTTAAACCATGGATTGGATTCTAAATCATGAACGGCTTCTAAATTGGAAATCAACACCTTTGATGCTCTTAATTTAACAATTTCAGATTGAATTTTAGATCTAACCATTTTGGCTTTAATTAATGCATTGAAATTAGTGAAAATTTGATTCAATTTCATATCTCTTTGCTTTTCTAAGTTAGCCAAAACTCCATTACGGAAAAATAATTTACTAATACCAACTTTAAATTGATCATTTTCTAAATTTAATTCACTTAAAATTAATTCTGATAATTGTTTAAATTCTATTTCAGTGGTCTTTTTACTTAATTTCTTCATTGAATAAAAATTAGATGCTAAAATTGAATAATGTGTTGCAAATTGTTTGAAATCAATTCTATTTGGATAACCTGATCTAGCAATTCGAATCCCCTCTAAAACACCATTACATCTTAATTGATCTAATACTAAACTGTCATTAAAGGTTCCAGGTTTCTTTTCAGAATTTGGAAGAATACATCTAACAAAATGTGGATGAGTAGTAGATAATTGATTCATTAATGAATCCAATTGTTCCTTATGACGTTGAGCCACAGTTCTGAAAATACCTGATCTTCTTTTCCTTGGTGACTTTGTAGGTGAATCTGTGATATTTGGTAATGGTAAAGATGAATCAAAGAAATCTATAATCATGGTATTTTTAGAATTAGATAATAACTCAACCATATTTGATGATAGGGGGTCCTTATTCTTATCAATCCATTGATCTACTGAATAATCCACTTCACCAGCATAATGTTTAACAATGAATCCATCTCTAATTTTATTTGGTTTAAAAATCAAATTAGTTTTAGATTTGTCTTTAATTTCTAACTCCTTAAATAATTTATCAATGAATGATTGATCTGACCCCTTTGGAACAACACATTCTTCATCAAGAATTGAAAAAATTGAAGTGGTTTGTTTCCCTTTAGTTCCCTCAATCAATTCAATAGTAGGTTTCAATTCTGTACCAAAGTCAATATAATTCCAAGAAATTCCCTCTTTTAAATATTCACTTTGTTCTAAAACAAACATATGATGATTAAAGAATTGTTGAAGTTTTTCATTAGTGTAATTAATACAAAGTTGTTCAAAAGAATTCTTTTCAAAGATTTCAAAGCCAGCAATATCTAAAATACCAATATAATTTGTGAATTCATTTAAAGAATTAGCATTAAAATTTGAATTAATTTTATCCATAAGGAATTGAAATAACTTTTCATAAAGCATTTTAGAAAGGGCATCAATAGCAAATTTTGCTTGAGTTGAAGTTCTTTGTTGTGAAACTATTTCTTTACCAATTTTAAAATTTGAATTTAAAATGGCCTTTTTGAAATTAGATGTATCAACACCTAAGAAATCTGCAACAATATCAATAGTTGAATTTGAGGATTCATCTAAAACAGCTTGTTTATCATTATTCATATTTTTGAAACGAACATTTCCTAAATGTAAAATAATTGAAAGAATTTTAAAGATATTAAAGATATCATCATCATTAAAATTCATGATTTTGAATGCCTTTAATAAATTCTGGAATTCAGTTTGATCATTGATGGAACCAATATTAACTGTTAATCCCTTATTTAAATAATCATATATTTTAATATTAGATTGTAATTTCAATTTATTCAACATTTCTTGGGGGGCACCCTTTATCAATTGATAAAATATATGATAATTTCTTTCTTGAGAATTTTGAGTAATTACTCTAGACTTTTCTAAAAGGTACCAATTAATATAAGCACCACAAATTTCCCCCTTTGAAGCATCTATATTAATTTTAACAAATTTACCAAATCTAGAAGAATTTAAATTTCGAACAGTTGTAGCATTACCAAAACTTTCTAAAATTGGGTTTGCTTGAATGATTTGAGATTCTAAAATCATGGCTTTATCTTTATTCGAATCATTAGTAGCGACAGATAGTATATATTGAATGACCTTTTTAGTATTTTCAGTTTTACCAGCACCAGATTCACCAGTAACTAAAATCGATTGATCTCTTCTTTCATTGATTAAATTTTCAAAGGCCAATTGAGCTGTACCAAAGATATGAGGTTTCAATGTAACCTCATCGCAGTTATTTTTATATATATTAATGAAGTCTCTATTATAAATATTGATTGATTTATATGGATTAATTGCTACTAAAAACAGTCCTGAATGTGTATAATTTTGATCATTTTGGTATCTCAATTTCAAGTTATGAATAACAGATGGTTCATTCAAATAAGTTAATGAAGCCATATCATCACACAAATCAAATTGGGGGGGGTTACACTTGTGAATTTCATTAACAGTTAATTCCCTTGTTTCATTTTCGATTTTAACTTTAATTTGATGATTAGAGGCGGACGCGTTTTGTTTGTGGCTTAATAACAAAGCTCTTTGAAACATTGTTTCTAACGACTCCTCGTTAGGGATCCAGACCTGTGTAGAAGTTTGGGAATCCATCTAGCTCACACGAGTATCAATCGCCCTTTTTCCTTATGAAAACAAATGAAGAGGAAAAAGCAAATAAAACAAAGCTTCAACTTCGAGTGGGAAAAAAAAATAGAAAATAGAAAAAGGATTGATTTGATGTTTACAAATTGCCGCATTAGGAAATAAAAAAATAAAGATTACAGAAAGAGAATGAATATTAGTAGTGTTGTATGGGGAAGAAGCAGCTGTAATATACTTGATTATTAATTTAGCTTAATAGAATAAAAGTTTTAAACAAATAATTGTAACAAAACACACACACACACACAAAGAAAAAAGAGAGATTTGGGAAACTAAAAGTTGTTGTATAGAAATGTAAAAATAAAATAAGTTAATTTAAAATGGATATGAATGAATTAGTTTGTGAACAATTCTTCCTTTAATTCAATGCCCAATTCTTCTCTAACG
This sequence comes from Saturnispora diversa, assembly GCA_030560905.1. Classification (NCBI taxonomy): domain Eukaryota; kingdom Fungi; phylum Ascomycota; class Pichiomycetes; order Pichiales; family Pichiaceae; genus Saturnispora; species Saturnispora diversa. Next base: position 110,734 of record JAKTWH010000026.1, read on the forward strand.
GTCTTCAATTCATCAAGGTAAGCTTGGTATTGTTCCTTGTTTTCGACTTTGAACTTCAAGCCTTCGAAAACTCTGACAGCGGTAGCGTAATCGTTGACTCTTCTACAAGCTCTGAGGGCCTTTTCGATCACAGCTGGGGATGGGACCAAATCGTAGGAGAAACAGTTGTTCAAGACTCTCTGTTGGAAAAAAAGGGGGGGAGGGGGGGACCAATGTTAGTATTCAGTTAATGATAAGATTGTATTATTGATAATGACCAAGAGTATATGGATGGGATTGATGGATAGTGACAATAAATGAATGGAATAAAAACGCAATCTTTGAAATATCAATTAAAAAGAAGTTAAAATCAAATGATGGTTGTTGACAATGAAACGTGTTGTTATTGGTTGAATTCAATCGGATATTGAAGAATCAATAAATAAATGGCATTATATTGAAAGGGGGGAAAGCGGGGGAATTGCAGAACCCATTACTCATAAATCAAATCATAAAGGGGGAAACATACTTGAACTTCAAATAAATCGTAAGCTTCATCAAATTCCTTTTCATATCTAGTGGAGAATTCTTCAAATGTTTCTTCAGCGTGTTCGGAATAAAATCTAACGTTAGAGATGGCTGGGAATGAATTTCTAGCGACGAGAGAAGCTCTTGGAGAAGCAACTCTGACGGCTTGTCTCATGTTGGCTCTTAAAACAGCAGAAAACATTTCTATTTGTTGTGTATTTGATGAAAAGGACCTTTATGGGATGATGGGAAACGACGAGAGAGGGAAAAAAAAAAAAAAAAAAAGAAAGGCAAGGTTGGGAAGTTGGCGTGAGGAAGTGTTCTCGCATTTGATTGGCTGAGAGCACCATGGAGGCATTACCAGTGCAATGGATGAGAGAGGTGCCTGTTGTCACCAGAGTGTATGTGTTGGGGGCTGTTGCTGTTGCTGTGGTGGCTCACACGGGCTTTTTGTCGCTCAAACCGACCCCCTGGCCCTCAAATGATTTCATCACAAACTTGGTGGCAATCTTCAACAGTGGGCCTCTTTCTGTGGGGTTGATGACCAATTTGTTTATGTTTACACAATATTCAACCATGTTGGAAACTGCTGCTGATTCCACTTGGGATTTTGCTTGGACCTTGAGCGTTATTTTGACGCTTTTAATGACTTATTCCAATTTAATTCATCCATTTACATTCCCCAGTGGGATATTACGAGACGTGTTGCTTTACATTTGGTCCAAGAATGAACCTGAAGTCGATATTGCCATTTTTGGCTTGATTACCTTCAAATCAAAATATTTCCCCTTTGTTGCTCTATTTTTATCAAGAATGATTGATTCCCAATGGATCAATAAACCTCTTACGTTGAAACTTAAAACAGATTTCGTTGGTATAATCATTGGCCATATCTATTGGTTTGTCAATAATGAATTGCCTCGATTGCACAACATAAAGTCCCCCTTTTTGCCTGTTTGGAAATATTTTGAGACTGAACAAGAGCAACAGCATATAGTGCCTGAACAAAACAATAATGATGATGAACATAATGACAATGACAGTGACAGTGACAGTGACAATAATAATGACAATAATACTAACAATGATGTCGGTGATGTCGATGATGTCGATGATGTCAATGTTGATGAAGAACAAGAACAAGAACAAGAACACCAACATCAAGACGAACAAGAGCAACAGGAGCTCATGTGATGGAATTCAATTCAATTCAATTCTAATCGTTAAATCTAGATCTACTCGCCTTTTTTTATACAATAATCTATATACCATTATCGCCAATAGTTTTCCTAGTGTTAAATTTATTACAGTGGGTTGTCCTCTATTTTCAAACCTCTATAGGGATTATCATTATCTGTATCATTATCATTATCATTATCATTATCCTTATCCGTATCCGTATCCTTATCCTGGTTTCTTCTTTTCAGATTAACCAATTCGGTCTCCTTCTTAATAGCATCAACGTCGATTGGCCTGAAAAGGGTCTCACTCTTGCCAATCATATCAATAGAATTCACCTTTTCAACCCCCTCACAATGAGGGGGGATCTTAATCACAGGTCTTTCAATATTGATATTGGTAAATGGTTCAAAATAATTTATAATATCCTTATAATTCTTTGGTTTTAAATCTTGAATACCAGTCTTTAAATGTACCCCTGCCCTCCCATAATATTCCTTATTAGCTTCAAGAATATTACATTGAACATTATCTAAAGAAAGTAAATTAACACCAATTTCATTCAATGCCAATTTATCACTATCAAGTAAAACCTCCTTAAAATTCATATCACTACATTTCCAACTCCTTAATTGTAGCCTTTTGGATTTCAATATATTCAATGCAACCTTCAAATAAATATCCTTACTTAAATCTTTAACTTTAATTGATTTTAACCGTTTTTGACGTTGATAAGTTTCTCTTAAAATGGATTTCTCTTCTTCATTGAGTTCCCCCTTAATAAGACCATCTCTGATGGGATCATAATTAGTCAGTGGACTAATTTTGGTATGACTATCCTTAGATATTTTCAATTTAATATCCCCCTCAAATGAACCATATTCTCCAACCATTGATCTCGGTTTAGCTATATTAGACATGCGTAACAGCTTATTTAACTTTTCTAGTTGTTCAACTTTATATAGAGGCAGTTTTTTATCATTTGATAAGGAAGAGGGAGAAGATGATATTGGTAATGCTTGCTTTTTAATTACTTGACATGATAATGCCTTCTTCTTATTAAAATTTTTTTTAACTTTAATACGTTTGTTGCGATTCCCATTCCCATACGAGGGATCGAATTCCTCGTCCGATAAGGCGGTATCATTCAAAGAGGGGGTCTTGGCTGGTAGATTCCCCGTTAAAGATCGAGTGACGGCCATTCCGAGTGCAGTGTGGTTAATCAACAGCAAGAAAAGAGACAGGCAAGCAAAGAAGAAAGGAAATGCATGGAAAAAAAAAAAAATTCCATGTGTGTATGGACGTTTAAATTTATTTAGTTTTGAAGTGGAGGATCAGAGAGCCCCCAATTGGCATCAAATTATAATATATATGAAAAGTGGTATATAGGATATTAATATATTGGAGTTAATTCCATTTGAAATGTTGGTATTAATTGTGAAAAAAAAATGATTTTTTGTTCAATTCAAAACGATCTGGTTGGCTAAATTCAATCGAGAAAAAGGTCATTTGGTTCCTTATTGTTTTCCCCTTTTCTATTCTAATTGTTTCAATTGTTATATTGCTTGCTTCAAGCTATGAAATGTATTATTCAGTCAAATTAAGTTCATCTGCCGGTGCTGAGCAGATGCTGTTTTCCCCTAAAAAATGGCATGTGACAACAAACAATCGCTTTGTGCTTGTGATTGTGCTTGTACGCTGGATGGACCCCAGATCAAAATGACAGAAAGACTAAACAGACGACTGTCTATCAATTCCACAACCTCCACAACTTCAACTTCAACTTCAACAGATCAAACTCCCCGCTCCTTATATGCCAAAACCCCCCTATTAGAAAGTATATCCCTATTTGATTTATTAGATCCCGCATTCATCAGTTTAGATTTGAAAAAAAGAAGAGATGACACCTATAAATGGGTCTCCAATGTCACAAGAAAGGCAGGGTCTAATGATTATGATCAATTCAAAAATCTTCTTCATAATAGAATTGATAAAATTTATAAGAGAATTGACCAATTACAAAGTAGATCATCAACTGAAAAGTTATTCTTTTCGTTTTCAATTTATTTCATCTTTATGATGGGATTCATCATGGGAACTTCTCCTCAATATATTCATATAGTATATTCATTGGTAATGGCATTTTTATTACCAGTGAGATTTATTACTTATTATAAAATTGGGTTTGGTTATTACCTTGCAGATTTATGTTACTATGTGAATTTTCTTTTATTATTATATATATGGGTATTACCTCAATCTCAAATGTTATTTATAACATGCTGTTCCTTCTCTTGGGGGACAGTGTCATTTGCTGTTATCACTTGGAGAAATAAATTGGTTCTTCATAGTATTGAAAAAATTACATCAACAGCAATTCATGTATTACCGGGGATTACAATGTTTGTTATAACTCATTTACTTGATACCTCTTTTAAAGCTAAACGATTTTCAGGTTCAGTGAAACTTGAACAATGGAACTTTTGGTATGGGATTTTTTATACTTCAATAATGTATTTCATTTGGCAATTAAGTTACCATTATTTCATTACAATTAGGAAAGCTGAAAAGATCAAAAATGGTAAAGTTACATCCTTTGAATATCTGAGAAGGGCATTTGCTCAAAAACCAATTGGTAAATTTGTTAATTCATTACCTGAGCCTTTCCCCGTTATAGCTTTCACATTTATTCAATATGGTTATCAATTAGGTTCAATGTCACTTTGTCCGTTATTATACAAATATAAACTTCTTTGTTCATTTTTTGTTTCATTTATTTTTATGACCTCTGTTTATAATGGTGCTACTTATTATGTGGATTTTTATGGCAAGAAATTCCAAAAGGAGGTTATTAAATTACAAAAGGAAATTGAGGAGTTGAATAATGAAAGAGTGAACAATCAAATGATATCCTCTTCCACCTCTAAAGAAGTCCATGAGCAAATACCTGTTAATTCTCACGTTGATGTTGATGTTGATGTCGATGTTAATGCTGATGCCACCATCACCACTCCTACTCCTGTATCTATTTCTGATTTCATTAAACACTAATTTATATATTTTTATTACGTATCCCCCCCTTCCATATTTCAAAATCAAAGGTAACTCCACAACCAGATTTAATTAATGGACCAAATGGTACTTGTAAAATACGAAACCATTCAAAGTTATGATTTTGAAGATATTTATTATTACTCAATTGTTCCACTAATTGAGTTGGAGGTATTTGAGATTCCATTGCAGATTCATCTATTGATGTATCAATTCCTAATTCTGTACTAAATTCATCAATTAATGTTTCATTGAAAACAGGTTTAAATGCTTTACTTAAAACACATCTCATATCAACGAATTCTAATAATGTCACCCCCAATGCAGGTCTAGTTGTAATCCCACTAATTTTCACTTTATATGAACTTTCAAATAATCTCCTTCGTTCATTTTTCAATGCCATTTTCAAATCTTTAATCCCATTTGTTTTAGGAACGTCATCATTATCAAGATAATCCAATTTTTCAAATCCATCACCTCCACTATCAACAATCCCATCTCTTCTTAATAATTGTCTATAAATTACACCTATTTCATCCCATCCCTCAAGCCATGATAGTTGATATTCACTATTCAATTTCCAAAGTAAATTTGTTGTATCATCACCTCTATAAATCCCACTGATGGGTTTATCAGTAACTTGATTCGATATAATAATAGTTATATTATACATTTGTGCCAATTGCTTTAAATACTTTGATATTTTCCCAATATATTCTTGTTGTTCATTCCATGCTAATTCGACTCTTAAATGATGAGTTATTGAATCAATAATAAGCAAACGAATCTCTCGATTCTTTTCTAATAATACTGGTACTTGATACCAAAGAATATGATCTTGTTCTTCTAATGATGTGGGCACTTTTGCTGTTGTTAAGACATTTCCCAATTGGGGGAATAAATGAGAATATTCATTTTGATCAATCCCATTACTTTGAATCAAACAATTAAAATGATCGATAATTTGTTGTAATCTATTTGTTGGTAGGGGGCTTTCTGTTGGTATATATAATGTTTTAGCTATTTCATGATGGATTTTTCTCTTCTTATTAATATGTTCATCATCATTATTCTCAAAATTGTATAAAGAGGGACCCATCCCCCCAAGTTCTCTTGGTAATTGAATCGTTATAGCCAATTGTAATAAAAGGTTTGTTTTACCACTAGATGATTTACCAGCCAATTCAATTAAATATCCTATTGGTATCCCCCCATTAAGACATTTATCTAAATGTTCATCACCTGTTGTGAATGTCAAGATTTCATCTAAATCAGGTATCAAATGTTTAGAATCCATTAATTTGGATAATGTTTCATTTTCAAATCTATTTATAAAGGAATTTAATTCATTAGTGGTTCTGTTCAGTTTCTTTGCAGTGGCTTCTGAAGATGATAGTAATAAATCTGCTGTGATCAACTGTCGTGATTTAAACACGTCTAATAAATTCTCATATTCCTCTTCATTATTAATAAAACTGAATGAAGAAACTTGATCCTGCAAGTCCATTAAAGGAGGAAGAAGAAGAATGGTTGGTTAATTAGGAGAAAGGTTGAAAACGTAATTACGCGTCAGCATATTACGTAACTCCGGCATGGGAACCTGTATAGTGTATGTGTGTATTGATTATACAATTCAGTTAAGATATAGCTACACAATGAGATGAGATGAAATGAGACAAGACGAGACGAGACGATATCAAATCAAATCTTCGTCATCTTGGTTTTCATTGGCCAGTTCCTCCTCATCCATTTCGTAATCATCACCAAAGTCGTCCTCCTCTTCTTTATTGTTAGATTCCTCCTCTTCATCATCTTCATCCTCTTCCTGTTCCTCTTCCTCCTCTTCATCAAACACATCCTCATATATAGGCCCTTGATCATTATGAGAATATCTTAAATCATATTCTTCATCATTATTACCCATTTCATCACGTTCTTCATCTAATGTACCGATTTTACTATTCCTTCTGCCATTTGAAGCACCATTTTCGATTTGATCCTCCTTTAAAACAGTGGCCATAAAATAAAGAAAGGCCACTCTCTTCTTCTTTTTATTAAACATGAAATACATGTTACACCAAAGCACACCTGGAAAATCATTTAAAAAGGATTCTTGTGGCTCGAATTGGAAACACAATGTATTATCTAAATCAATATGAGTATTTATAGTTTCCCAAACCCAATCTAATCCAGTAGATTTACCAACTGATATAAGGAAATTATTCACTTTAGACATTAATTCTATAGATGAACCTAAAAGTTTGAAATGTGTTGGTTGAATTGTTGAAAAGTCATGATCGGGGTAAGTAGCATTTAAAATGGCTATAAGATAACCGAACAATTTTCTAGAACTTGATTGTGATAATGGACCAAAGGGTGATTCTTCATCATTGGTATTGGTATCTGTTGACGGTGGTGGTGGTGGTGAATTGAAGGATTTAGACCTCGATTTGGTCACCTTTTGTATGAGAGTTTGTTGGATTGGGGATGGATTGGTATATGAATAAGAAAAGGATCTCTTTTTCAATTGAATAAATTGAGGATTTAATTCATATTCATTGGAATTAGAATTGGAATTGGAATTGGAATTGGAATTGGAATTGGAAATAATAGATGAATTGGAATTTTGACGTTCAGATTTAGGTTCAATTTCTATATCCTCTGTTGAATTATTGTATAGTTTATTGAGAGTTTTATAAAGTTTTCTATCAGCACCAATTGGTTTTGTTGTAAATAAGTCACACGTTCCCTGAATATGCATATCAGTGGTATTAAAAGTCAATGCCTGATTTACCAAATCAATATCAAATTCATCAATGTACTATTGAAGATGTTAGTCACGAGTTTCATAACAATGAATTGGGTGTTAAATGGAATGACATACCTTCATCTAGAGAGTGTGTTATTTTAAGATTAAGATAAAAAAAAGGTGACTTCTTCAAAATTAAAAATGTAATTAACAAAAAAAAAAAAAATAAATAAATAAAGGAAAAGAAATTAAGATTTGAAAAATAAAAGCCCACGACCGGGATTGAACCGGTGACCAACAGATTTGCAATCTGCTGCTCTACCACTGAGCTACGCGTGCTTGCTATGTTTTGTTAGAGGTTGCTCAGCGTTTATCAATCAAATAAAAGTTATTTTTTCTAATATAAAAGATATCTAAACTAAGGAGAAAATAGGCTGCTTTTATAGGATGATTCAGCTCTATCCTTTTGGTCATACGTCATAAGTAAGTTCTCTCTTTGACGTCATAGACAAGTTCCCTTTTCGACGTCATAACAAGTTCCCTTTTCGACGTCATAACAAGTTCCCTTTTCGACGTCATAACAAATTCCCTTTTCGACGTCATAAGAAATTCCCTTTTCGACGTCATAACAAATTCCCTTTTCGACGTCATAACAAATTCCCTTATACTTGGAACCACTTTGAAGACCCTGAACTCTAACACTCTCCCCCACCAAAACTAGGCGTCTACTCCAAATTTCTCGCCCGAGCCAGCAACACCCTTTTCAGTTCTTCAGGTGTCTG
>JAKTWH010000027.1:0-116524 GCA_030560905.1 Saturnispora diversa
GTTCCCTTTTCGACGTCATAACAAGTTCCCTTTTCGACGTCATAACAAATTCCCTTTTCGACGTCATAACAAATTCCCTTATACTTGGAACCACTTTGAAGACCCTGAACTCTAACAGCTTGTTTTGCATCCTCAGCCACTAAATCTCATTTAGTGACTTAGATGCTTTTTTAAAAAAGACAACACTGGTTTTCTAAAATACTAAATTGAAAGTATTATTTTAAAAAGTCATATCTCAGTGCTCAGCTCTATAAAGTGTCGAATTCCATATTTGAATACATTAAGATTTCCTAATGGAGTTAACAACTCTATTGCATTAACCCAATTAGTTAAGAATTGACAGATGAATTTCAAGTATGGTACGATACACATTACTACATTAAGTAATCTATATTTAGGTTACATTAAAACCATTAGGCCATTCAGTTACCATTCCAAAAGGGGTAATTGAATAAGGTACAGACATTCATAAAATATGGAATTTAATAAATGACTAATCTTTATAATCAAGGTAAAAGGAGCTCGAAGTCCCCTTTTATTTATTTACTTTATTTTATATAATTAACTATTAGACACAGGATTTAACATAAAGAACTCAGAAATGCGACTGTGTTAGTATAACTCAATTAGAAGAGGCGCTCAGTACTATCTTGATATGGAGAAGAAGATTAGATTCATGTGTGGATAGGCAGGACAATGAGACTTTCCCAATTTGGTAATGAACAGTAAGCTGATCTCTTATCAATAGGGACAAATAAGCATACCGGAACTACTTATTCGTTAGTTTATTTTTAGTTTACTTTTTGTCCTTCTTAGTAATAATTTCTTTCTTTTGTTTAATTGCTGCGCTTGAATCATCTTCTTTGTTAAAGGGAAAGTTTAGAGGTCAAGGATGAATATCTTGAATCTCGTGGTAAGCAGATTTCACAAAAAGTATATAAAAGTCCAAAATTAAAACTATAAAGTCACTTTTACTCTATCATAGTGTTTGTGAGAGTAAACTACAAATTACCATATAACCAGAGCAAAGGTTCAATTATTGTCTGCTGTAGAACATTTCTCAATTGTAATTGAAACACATTACTCGAGTAAGTGGTTTCAGTATACAGATTACTACGCCGGTTTTAAGATGGGTAATTAGCTCATTTTTTATTTATACGTTCACCAACGCTGACAGTCAAATACTTGAGTTTAGTTCAGCGTTCTTCCCCTTTTTTTTTGCATCACATTCTTTTTATTTGAGTTGTATCAGCTGAGCGACTTTCTCGAGAAAAAGGTAGGTGTCCCATTTTTTGATCACCAACTTCATTTTATATTCCCATTAAAACAAGTTTATTTTATATAAAGCAGAGATTTCCAATCTTTAAATCCAGAACAGGATAGAGTGACTAGAACAGCGGTAGTTTATTGCCACTTTCATCGTGTACTCCAACGATAACACCAACAATGAAGTTATCACTGCTGCAATCAGTATTGCAGCCATTGACCACGACAAGGTTGATAGATGGTTATGAGTTTACTACTGATTTATCTTCTGGTGTTGTTATTGGATACAATAAAGAATTTAAGACAAAGAAGCCAGTCAAGAAATTCATGACAGCTGGCCACTCAGTACGGTCTTGGAAGGTGAGTTAATTTCTAATATTGCCACTCATTAAATTGAGGTATTATGCATGACTAATTGTTACATTGACCTTTAGTCCTTGTTTGATTAGTTTGTTAATCATGAATTGAACATCTTCTTTGACGCATTATTCCAAGTTGAACGATTTTGCATTGTATTTAGCAATGAACGAGGAGTGGAAAGAAATTGGTGATGTAAATCTAACCAATACCACATAAATTGGTAAGTTTCTTTAATACGATTAACCAAAATTTGTTCCCACCCAATTAATCAAAAGGGGTGAAACATAAGGTTTTTATAAAGAAAATGTCATTCCATTTATTAACTTTGCTATTTTCTATAAGATGGATACGGGTATGAGGTTTTAGAGGAGTATGGTAATGAAAATATTATGTGCCAGTCAGACTCTTACCCTTGAACTCGAATTATTCAATTGAAGAAATATTTCAGTTTTGATATCAACCAGAATGAAGTCAAAATAAAGTATAAAAATGAAAAGGAAAAGAAAGGTAATCAAAATTACAATAAGACAGAAAGTAAACTATACATACTGTCACAAAACCAAGTATACCATTCAGAAATGTTACAAGTTAAAGAATTCTAAAAAGGAAACCACTAATTTGTTGATTGATGAAGACAATTATTCCTACAATGATGACGATTTTGGGTTTTATGAAGAATGCCTTGCAATCGAGCATAGAAATTGACTATTGAAGTCACTTAGAAATAGTAAAGATAAGGTTGACTTAGTTTCTAAAGATAGAACCTTATTGAAATCAATTCCCACATACAAGCTGGATAAACCTATAAAACAATAGGAAGCAATCGAAAGAACGCATCAAAGGGCAATTTTTAATGTCAAGATTGAACTCTTCAATAAAAAAGGTACAGAATTCCTTGAAAACATCAACAAAAAGAACAAAACTTACAAACCTCTAAGATATAGTTCTGAATTCCAAAATCTTAAGAAACAATTACTTTATGAAACATATAATGTTGAAGCGAGGCATTGAATCAATCTCAAAGCCGAAGAGAGGCCACAATAAAACCTCCAATACTGAATTTATTATTGATTGCGGTTCTACCATACATGTTACTAACAGTAAAAAGGATCTAATTAATGTTAGGCCTAAATATACTGAACTAGGTACCATTGGTAACCCCATTATTTCAAAATGGATTGGTGATTATCAATTTAATGATAATCTGTTGTTAAAAGATGTTCTTTATGTTCCAACCGATTCATGACTGTAAAGACAGCCATTATTGTAGACAATGCTAAAAATATTATTAGCTGAGAAAGTCTATGAATTTAACTTGTTGTTGCAAACGACATTTTATGAGCCAAGTCTCATTCCTGTTGTGAATTATGCTATCTTTTATAATGCTGATAAAAGTATTTTATAGAGATAATGGCAAAGAAAATAACAAATCGTATTGCAAATACTGTTATAAAATCCACAAATATGCTAATCAATGGAGAAAACTACATGATGGGGATGTCATTTATTGGCTAAGCTCCATTTCTTGAACTATAAAAGGAAATTTGTTCCTTACCCAAATTTCTGATGTTGGGTGCAATAGAAACATGTAAGTTTTATATTTTAAGCAAACCACATTTTTCTCAGTTGGAATTCTGATCTTTGATTGTATTATTATTATCTAGCCCAATTCAACTTATATCAAAATAACTAAATACTACGTATGCTATTCCTACTAGTAAACAGTTAACCCTGACGTTGTGCGGCATAGGTAAAGAGCGTCAATTTAGTTAGCGGCAAATGCCCAAACCTTCACACAATAGAAGGAGTTCGACAATTCAACATTTTAACGATAAATCATTTTGGCGATTTATTTAGATCATATGCCAGACCAAGAGAAGCCATCTAGCAATAAAATTGAAAGAAACTCATATTACTTTTGATCATGACGGTTACATACAACTTTGCTGTAAATTGGACAAAATGTGGTATTCAAAGATGAGTATCAATGAAGTCCTCAAACATTATCAAACATGCGCTGGGAACGTGCAATTGAAACACAATTCTCAACAGTAAATTGATATTGGTCCGGTTCTCAATTATAGTGAGTGAGAGACTCAATGTTGACGTTCTGGGTCCAATCTACGAGAAATATGGACATGGAACCCGAAACCCGAACCCCGTTGTTTAAACTCAATTGCCCTACAACAGTTCATTTGAAAACAGCTCATTGAACTATAAATTATCAATTTTGGGAAGTAAGCCAAAATAAATATCCTGTGCAAGTATTTTACCTCTATCAATCAAACAATTGACAAACTTAGTTAAAGATATTATAGGGAGGCAGGTTGTGATGCCATTTAGGGAAATCGTTATGAAGATGGTACCTAACAGGGCAGTCAGTCGTGTTTTTTTATTCTAAGATAGAATAGGTACTTGGGAATTATGTAAAATTAACTGTATTATTTGGATCAGCACCAAATAGCTGGTACTCTCAGAAAACTATTCTTTATTGAACATTTATTTGGTAAATCGCTTGTTATTGTCATATTGGCTTTCAGAAGTATTTATGGAAAGGTATTTTTGTGAGGAAATCTGGAGTAATAGAACAGTTACTTGTATTTGTCCCCATTGTGTCCCCATGGTGTGCTCATATAAAGACACCCACTATACATCGAATCTATAATTTGCTTCATGTTATTCTTTCACCATGAAGGACAATGATCTTAAATTTAAACAAATGCTCTACCCTTGGTTTAAGTACATAAAGGTGTAAAGTATTAAATCTAATAAAGTTATACACTGATAAAAATGTATTTTGCAAGCCTTTTTTTTAAATTATTAATCTTTAATCATAATTAGAGTTATCCGAAAATTCCAAATATGAAATAACTAATCACTTGATTAATTAGACGCCTGAAAATGTTATCTTTTTAATTACAACCATCATGTCATCACTTGCAATTAATTTGTCTAATACTAAACTATTTAAACCAATTAAAGTTGGGGATATCACCCTTGAAAATCGGTTAGCGTATGCTCCATGTACTAGAACTAGAACTACATATGATAATGTCCCCACCGACTCAATGTTAGAATATTATAGACAAAGGGCAGAAAACAATGGTGGTTTGTTAATCTTTGAAGCTACATCCCCAGTTAGAGACTTTGGGATATACCCCCCTACTAGTCCAGTAATTGATACGCCACAACAAGTGCAATCATTCAAAAAAATAGTTGATGCAGTTCATAAGGAAGGTTCATATGCGTCTTTACAATTGTGGCATATGGGGAGAGGGTCATCAATTAAAGGTATACCATGTAAGGCTCCATCAAAGGTTTATGATGATATTGATCGAAAGAGAGAGCTTGAAAGTAATGGTATTAAATTAGAGGAATTAGGTGTTGGTGAAATTAAGCAGATCAGTTGTATATTTGCTCAGGGGGCTCAAAGGGCCATTAATGAAGCAGGATTTGATTTCATTGAAATTCATTCAGCCTTTGGTTATCTTCTTGATGAATTTCTTCAAGATAGTGTCAATCACAGAACCGATGAGTATGGTGGTAGTATTGAAAATAAAGCAAGATTTATTTTAGAAGTGGTGGATTCATGTATTGAAGCCGTAGGCGCTGAAAGAATTGGGATTAGATTGTCGCCCTATGGGTATGTTCCTGGGTCTGGTCAAAATACTATCAATCCAATTATTATTTGGGGGTATATATTAAGTGAGTTAGAACGAAGGGCACAAAACGGTAAGAAATTGGCTTACGTATCAGTTATTATATCAGAGGGTCATGAAAATGAACGTGGGATTTTAGATTGGGTTCAACTTCTGTGGAAGGGTGTTATAGTTATAGCTGGTGGATTTCTTGATAAAGCTTATATCAATGAGTTTGGAGAATATATCAATAGTCATGAAAACACTATTGTAGCAATAGGGCGACAATATTTATCCAATCCCGATCTTGTTAATAGATTAAGAAATGGATACCCATTAACACCATATGATTCTTCAACGTTTGATAATGGACCAACCAATGTTGGATATCTTACATATGCTAAATATGGTGATCAAGAGGATCATTCAAAAGATTACTTAGAATTACAACCGTTGGCATGAAGCAAGCAAATGGATTTAAGATGTAACTGGGGCATGAAGCACACTCGTTTACTGAACAAAACGGGATGCGATTAATCCAGACTAATTTCTCTGCGGCGGTCTCCGAAAAGAAAATCGAAATAACACCCAGCAAGTTCCTAAAGAAAGATTCAATGCTAACTGAATAACAGAGAACGAAACAAGCCATTGGCAAGTTGGGAAAACCCCAAAGTGCTGACCGCCGACAAAGAAAGAAGGTTCAGCTGAAAGTGAAGAAAAAAAAAAAAAAAAGGGCACAAAAGTCGCGTCAACAAACCAAGAAAAAAAAAAAAGGAAATATCAAAACAGAAGGAGGGTTTTTGTTCTTTAAAATGAGTGAAATTGGTGATATTGACAACATTGAGGATGTTGAAATTGATCAAAATATGGGATTAGATGACGGAGATAATGATTACGTTGCAAAGCCAGATGAAAATGATCAAGAATTGGCCAATATGGATAGCATGGACATTGATTTAGAGGAAGAAGAAGAAGATGATGATTTAGATGTGGCAGAAGAGGATAATGATGATGAAGAAGAGGATTACAAACCAGTTGAGGGGACTACTAATACAAGTAAGCAAAAGACCAAGCATACAAAGGGGTCGAACTTAGCAGCTAGAAGAGGTAGACCAAGATTAAAGGAAATTGATGAATTGCCAGAAGATTATGAAGTAATTGATGATGAAATAGTGACTGAAGATGATCCTAAGGGGGATACTAAAATTGATTCACTGGGGAATTTAACGGGTGGCAGACAATTTAGAGTGAAGACATTTAAATTACCTGATAAGGGCGATAAATTATATGCGATCAGTACAGATGTTGCAAGATCTGTGGGGTATAGAGATTCATATTTCCTTTTCCAACGACACATCCGTTTGTTTCGTGTTACATTAAATGAGGATGTTAAAATGGAATTGATTAGACAGGGTGTTTTACCAACACAATTTAAAACAAGACATGCATATTTGGTGGCTGCCAGATCAATGTTTAAAGAATTTGGTGCAAAGTTAATTTTCAACGGTAAACAGGTTGTAGATGATTATTACGAAGATGCTGCAAGAAATGCGGGATCAATAGAGGGGGCACCAGTGTCATTTAATACAGATATTTACAATGGACCAAATACCAGCAATGCCTTAGCGGAAAAACAAAGAAATTTAACAGTATTGGTGAGTAACAACGTTGTGAGTGATAGTGAAGTTAGTTGGATGTACGATCATGCAATGAAAACTCGTCAATTCGAATCTATGATGTTATTCGATAGATCAGAGGTGTTGAAAAGTAAAATACAAAGAGATGTTTATACAGGACTAAACTTTGTTCCTGATTTTACACAACCAACTAAAGCCCAATGGCGTAAAGTGGGGGAGTTGGATAATGAAATGATGGTGGACACCATTTTAGTGGGGAACAATGTTGTGAAAACAGGTTTAAGCTCTGTTCCATTAGAAATCTTTGAAGGTTGTGTTGACGAGGAAACAAAGGCCGCAATTTTACAGCAGCAACAATGGGAAAGAAACGATTTTCTTTAAACCCCCCACTTTTCCACCTCCTTTGATTTGGCCTTCATCCCACCTCTTTACATCCCACCTTACCCACTTTGTATACTATTTAAATACTACATGTTTGTTTATTTAAAAATGATCCATTTCAGGGTTGTTGATTTTTACGAATTTTTACCAAAAGAGGAGGTTTGACATCTTTCTTTAAAACCTTCATTAATTATGGTCCCAGAGACCTCTAAATCCTTTTCTACCAGTGAGGATACTTTAACATCATCTCAATCTGTAATATCTGGATCACTTTCAGGTCTTATAGTGAGATTTGTTATTGCACCAATTGATATTGTCAAAATTAGACTTCAACTACAGCCGAATACTGTGAGATATTCTGGTATTTTATCAACAATTAGAACAATTCATACTGAAGAGGGGCTTCGAGCGTTTTGGAAGGGGAATACCCCCGCTGCAATCATGTACATCATTTATGGAGGTTCTCAATTTTGGGCTTATTCTAAATTATCAGATATTTGGGATTCTTATACGCCTAAACGATATAGAGAAAGTATAACTTTGAAAAATACTACATTGGGGTTTTCAGCAGGGTTGGTGGCAACTTGCTGTTCATATCCATTTGACTTACTAAGAACAAGATTGGCTTCTAATGAGCAAAAGAAGTTCGGTTCACTTTCAAATGAAATTAGTGATATTTGGAGGTTAAAGGGGATTAGGGGATTCTTTGGTGGTTGTTTAGTTAGTATGCTGTATATAGGGTCTATGACGGGGTTGAGCTTTGGGGCTTATTCTACAATAATGAAATTAGGAGAATCTGAAAATATAGGTGGTAAGGTATCATTATCTTCAATTGCAGGAGTTGCTGCAGGTGTGTTGAGTAAAACAGTTGTTTATCCATTAGATCTGACTAAGAGGCATTTACAAATACTCAAATCTGGTAATTCGGATTTATTGTTAAAGCCAAGAGATCCAAATAAGGTTTCTCCTTTTGATGTTATGAAGGCTGTTATTAAAAAAAATGGAATCAAGGGACTTTATAGAGGATACTTACCATCATTGGCTAAAAGTGTTCCCGCAACGGCAACATCATTATGGTGTTTCGAATTTTTTTCAACATGCTTTAGAAAATATAACAATCAACAGTCATTTTAATATATTATATTTTTATTTATACACTACACAAATTAAATTATTTAATAACTCCATCCAGGTAAAAATGAAGTTTGATCATCCTTTCCATCAACTTCCAATAATGAAGACCATTGTTCAAATTCAAGACCAATTTCACCTTTAAGCTTCTTACTGGCTTCTTGATCAATTAACTTCTTATAATTCCAATAAAAGAAATCTTCCATGTTGTATCTATTTTTCTTAAACAACTGTGTAAAGATCTTTGCTAATGATGAAACATTTGGATGATAATGGTTTAATAATGTGGATATCTCCCAAAGAGATGAACCTATAGCATTAGTTTTTGAAGGATCTTGTTCTCTAGCATCAAAGGGATCAACATATTTAACATCATTGACTTGTGAATGAATCAATAACATACAAGTTGGATGAGTTTTCAATAAATTGTAAATGAATGGGATACATGAAATTATACCAGATGGTGGAGCTGTTAAACAAAGTCTGCCTAATCTCTTAATAAAACTAGCAGCAATAGCTGCAGGTAAATGAGTGGAGCTCATAAAGATTTCTAATAATCTAAAGAATCTAGCAGTTTCATCAATATGTAAGAAATCTGGTGTTAAAACTGCATATAAGTTTTTGTAGAAATCAGGATATTCTAAGTTATAATCTTTCATAAGTTCCCAAAGACCATTTAAAGCTAAAATAGAAAGCGTGATTTGTTTCTTTTCAATACCATAAGCATAAATACTAGAAAGGAAATCTAAAAGTCTTTGAGCTTCATTCATGAATGGCATAACTCTTTTGTGTAAAATATTTAAGACACCCTTGTATTCTGACATACTCATTGGCAGGGCAATTAATTTGATCATATACTTTTCAAAATTGAGATTGAAGTAATTAATGGCATAAACAGTGTTTTCATGAACATTTGTTGCCCAAAGTTTCATATCTAAGATAGAATTTTCCTCTTCATATAGGGGGTTCAATTTCAAAAGCGTTATTGTTTTGGAAACAATTAAACTAATTCTTTCCTCATCATTTTCATCAATTTTATTAATAGAATCCTTCATTATACCAAAGAAATAGAATTTTAAATCCCAATATTTATCAAAGAAACTTTCTTGAAATTCAATAAGTAAATAGTCGTCTATTGTGAAATCTCTTTCATTGATCTTATTAACATCACCAATGGTTAACAAATTGAAAATAATGGATTCATAAAGATCCTCAGGAAAATATGGTTGACCTTTTTCAACTCCATTATGAATAGATTCTTCACGGACAAATTTCAGTAATGTTTCAAGCACATCCAATTTAACTGTAGCAAGTGATTCATCATCACCTTTTAAAGACCAAATATCAAATAAAATTGCTTGAAATTCTTGATATTTAGATATTATCCATTTTGAAACCGACTTTTGGTTTTCTGATTCTGATGTTGTGACTCTTAAAAATCTCCTTGAACAAAAGGTAGAAAAAATAGTATATAATTCATTAATAAACTCTCTTAAAAAGACCATATTACCCTCATTAATAGTGTTAGAACTGGTTTTGAAACATTTTAACAACTTTGTTAATTGATTATAATTTTTTGGTGATGCATCGATATCTTGATGAATTTGTTTGATTTCCTTTAAAGTAAGTGGCTTTTCAACTTCACTAGCCACCTTTTTATTAGATTTCGACTTAGATTTCTTAACAATACCCATATCCTAAAGGGTTTGAATTGATTTGATTTCACACTATAAAAAAAAAGTAATCTTTAAATTTTTTTTTGTCAGTGAAAAAAAAAATGTTGCACCGCCTGAAAATTTTTCCTTCTTAAGTTTTAGTTTATCTTCTTCTTATATAGACTACTGTTTTATTAAATGGGAATGGGGTCTTTATTTTTATAAATGCTCTATAAAAAATTCTATTTAATACATTAGTTTATATATTTCTACATTTTTGTAGCAAAAAACAATGATTTGGTGAACGTTTGATTGGTTTATGTGCCATAAATGATAAACTGTTCGTATACTCATTGTTATATCAATATTACCTTTTTTCTAAGGCTGTTTGAAACTGAATTTTATGGACTAATGAACTTTTTGTCTTTAAATCATCTATAAAATTTACGAAATATTATAAATGCAGCTACATACACTACTTAATCAACATTAATTTCAGGAATTTCAAAATCTGAACCCATATCTTCATCATCGTCATCAGATGATTCTGCCTTTGAATTTTCATTTGCCACTGATGCATTGTTCTCAACAGAAGTGTTTTCCTTAAAGACAACGTTTTTCATCTTTTCAACACTTTCATTGCTAGTAGTATTGACAATCATGTCCTTGTATTCAGTTTCTAATTTCAACTTTTTTTCTGTTGGTTCATTAATAATGTCGTTTTCGTGCTTTCTTTTCAAATCACTACCTATTTCAATAGTTTCAATATTAGAATTTTCATGTTCATTCTTGTTGGAACTTGAGGTATCTTCTTTCTGTTGCATGTTCTCGTCTTCCTCTTCGTCTTCTTCTTCTTCAATATAATCTCTTATGCGTGAAGTGGAGCTAGCCAATTGTGGGATTAATGGGAATCTTGGATTCATGAGTAAGCTGATTATTTCACTGCCAGCACCCTCTAAAAGACCAACAATCATTGGATAAGCACTGATTGCACCCTTTGATTTACCAGGATAAAGAACAATGTATTCTAATAATTGTTTATCCTTTTGAAGTCCACCATTTAATGCATCTAAAATGGCCCATCTCACAATTGAGTTCAATTTACCAGTACTCAATTCACATTTACTAATTAAAATCTTGAAAAAATGTCTGATAGTCTTCATAGTTTGACTACTAGCATTTTCTGAAAAGGCCTTTGGATTAGAAAGGTAGTCTGAAAATGAAATGCTTGATTTCTTCCCATTCTTCTTTTTAGAAGATCCATTAGAATTTATTTGCTGTTGTTGTTGTTGTTGTTGTTGAGAAGAACCTGCTGTTGGGAGAGAAGATGGGTTTGGTAATTGTAATGGTTCTGTTAAAATAAAGGAGGAGTCAATAATACGTGTTAAAATTGACATATCTGTCCATCTTTCAATCAAACTTAAACAGTTGGAGGTTAAATTGATAATCAAAAGGATGTTATGTTTTGATTCAATGACTTGATCCTTGTTAACAGAAAGCTTACCATTTTTAGCAATAACAGGAATTGCAGAATCTAATGTAGCAAAAATGTCATACATATGTGGAAGGAAATCAGATGAAAAGGTTTCAACTAATTTGGTTAACATCTTTAAAGTTGAAGATTGAATTTCAGAAAGAGAACCATTGATAGCATTATGAAGATCTTCACCTCTAACATCAGGTTTAATAGGAGCCAATGTAGGCAAGTTAATGAGCAATGTTGATAATGTGATTAATTGACCAAATGGGACAGCAACAGTATTTGGAGTTGATATTTGGAGCTGAGCTTGAATCAAAAGTAATAAAATAGAAATTCTATCAGATGCTTGACGAATACTGAATGGGTATTCATTAACATCAATATCCAAAGTTCCAAATAAATACTTTTTGTTGCTATCCTTTGTCAATAATGGTAAAGATTTCAATTTTGCAACATAAACAGGATTGGATTCTAAATCTAAAAGAGATTCATAAAGTGATAACACTGAACGTAATTCAACAATCAAATCATTCATTCTCTCAGACCATTGTTCACTAACATCAGTTCTTGATAAATTGAATGATAATAATGCTAAGCATTTCAAAGTATTGTCTAAAGCGGATGGATTCAACTTGTCAATATTATCACCATTAGATAAAATGGTTAATAATTCCTTTTCTAATTTAGTACCAAATGGTCTAAATGTGTTTGAATGGTTAAGAATTAATTTGTATAACACTGGTATCACTTCATTTGGTAAAATATTAACTAAACCAATCAAACCGCCAATGATACCACTAATCTTTGGAGTTAACACTTCACGGGTTAAGTTTGCCTTCCCTCTGATTCTATCCATTGCAAAATCAATACTTTGAACTGTGGCTCTTAAGCAGATCAATTCACGTTGAGTTGGATTTGATTCATCTTGAATAAAGCACTTTGATTCTAAGATCTTGATCAAAGCAGCAAGGCAGTTGGAAATATGACTAGTATTTAATAATAAAGCTGGATGGCGGACCACTAATTGAAAAAGTCTAGTTGCTCTCCATCTAATATGGGTATGATTTGAACGTAAAAGCGTTGTAATTCTAGTTAAAAGAGTAACTTGTTCAACATTGGATGCCTTTGAAATCAAATTGAAATCACACAAAAGTTGACCAATCAAACTCAAAGGTGCTGACTCGATTGTTTGATCATTCAACAAATCCAATAGCACATTCATTATGTTGTCAATTAGAAAATTCAGTATAGAAAGGAGGTAAAAAATTCTTATAGAGAAAAAAAAAAAAAAAAAAAATTTGCTACAGAAATTTTTATCAGTTTTTTTTCGCCATGACTTTTTGATTGCTCAGCATAAAATTGGAATACAATCCAGTTAATTAATAGGCACCTGAATGGGTTAACGAGGGTTTAAGGGGAGTTAAAATAAACCTATTAACATTATAAACCCTTGTTAGAGTGAAAAAAATTGAGTAAATCAACTATATACCTTGATATAAATTAAGTTGATCTAAAAAGGAGAGTGAGAAGGAACAGTTGCATTCCTTTACTCTAGTACAAACAGGCTGTTTACAATTCTTAGTAGACAAACAGAATTCAGCCATAACAATATTGTGATTGATTCAAGCTTAAATTTATAGTTTCAAAGTCTAATCCCACGCTGAGTCACTCCCTTGATTCAAAATGTTCAAGACAAACGGAATCAATTCCATCTAATTTTGGACTTCAGACCCTTCAACACCTATAATTATTTCTTCTGCATAAAATAATAAAATTGGTAAAACAGCAGGCAACACTTGTATTAAATACTTGATAAAATCTTTGAGGTCAGCAAGTCTTAGCAAAAAGTACATGGATGAAATTAATATGAACAACACTTTGAATGAGCATCAAATCATCAAGTTAGATGTAATAAAGTCCATCCAACCCAATAGTGAGCCACGTCACTAATTAATATTATCCATCTCAGAAAGAAATAATTCAGAAAGAATCGTGCTGGTGAACTCCTAAACGAAACAGCAAAGGTGGGTTAAAAACCAGGCCTCTGATATTCAAAACATAAATTCCATATCCTAGAACTAAAGAAGATAACTTATCGCCAACATCGTTGTTTGAAAACAGAACACCGTTTTCTCACCACTTTCCGTTCTAACTGCGCCACAAGATTGGGTCCTTTGGATATTCAATCAATAAAACCCCATTAAAACCACCACTCGCCTTAGTTCAGTTGGACAATACCCAAATTGTCTGGCAATTTGGCCTTCAATTCACAGCGTTAACATTTAAAGTCGCCTCAAAAAATCTAAAAACTCAAGTTGCGCTCACAATTTTTCATCTGTCATAAGTAAAGATTTTTTTTTTTTTAATTTTATCAAGCCGGTTGGTTTAGTTAGTTTCTTCATATTTTATTTGCCAGTGCTTTAAGGTGAGATGCAGATCACTTTAAATCAACCAACTACAAACGATTCATTTGTCACCTATTTTACTGATAATTTAAGTCTACAGGCTGCTATTTGTGGTCCCATTGATGTTAGTAAAACTAGATTTGAATATCCTACAAAACCTCATTTTGAAATCAATATCATACCAGCTTCTGGTGTTTCGTCAACACAGGAATCAGCAATAGCTTCTCAACTTTCACGAATTTTGAATGAAGTTGTTGAATTACACACATATGCAAGTAAACAATTTACTATAACTGTTCAAATAGTGGATCAAACAAAGGACCAATGGCAAACACAAATAGTGGATATTGTGAATGGTGTTTATTTAGCATGCTTAACAGCAGGTGTTAAATTACAAAGTAGCTTTTGGGGGGCAAAGGTGTTTTTAAATAGAAAGGGTGAATTTGTTGAATCCTCAAATGATGAATCCATTACAAGTGTGCATAGAGCTATTTGGGGGGTCAAAAATGGTGTTTTAGATCAATTAGTGTTTCTTGATTCTAATGGTGAATTTGATCAAGATAATGTCTGGAAAGTTTTGGATCAATCAGGAAAAATCGTTGAGAGTGAAATTGATCAAGTTAGAGATATTGTTAAGGAACATGTTGCATCACAGTTTGTATTTAAATAAAGGGAAACCCCCTTACCAAAATTACTAAAGAAAGAAGTAAAAAAAAACGAAACTAAATGTAATTTAATTAAAAACGATCTATAATTTTAACTTTTCCAAGTTGGAAATGGTTGCTTCTAAACCTTCAATTTCAGCATTAGTTTTGCTCAAATTTTCATTATTCTTAGTCTTGGCAACATCAGAAGCCTTAGATTCATAATCTGGGGCATTCATAACCTTTTCCAAATTTGCTAAGGATCCCTTAACCTTTTCTAATTTCTTGGCGTATTTAGCAATTTCATTGTCAATATCTATCATACCCTTAACCAAAAGATGAACATTAACATTTGGAACAACAGCGGCCAAAACGCAACCGGATGGAATGTCTTCAACCTTTGAAACAACAGAAACTGAATCAACAGCCTTGATCAAAGAACCAATTGAATCCTTTTGAGATTCAGCAATTTCATAAAATTCAGGAGTTGTAGCTTCAATGAAAACTTGACCATTCTTGGTAATGTTGTATTGAGCCAACAGAGATCTAGCACCCTTAGTAATTTCCAAAACTAATTCATAAGCATCAGCAGCAGATTGGTTATCATATTCAGCAGCATATTCTGGATATGGAGCTTTAACAATTGTTTCCAAACCTTCTTCAGGTGCACGACGTGGCAAACGTTGCCACATTTCTTCGGTAATAAATGGCATGAATGGATGAATTAATTTCAAAGCACCGTCAATACATGTGTACAAGGTATCTCTAACAGATTTCTTTTGTTCTTCGGTACCCTCAGTAATGAGGTACTTGGAGTTTTCAATGTAAACATCACAGAAATCGTAAAGCCAGAAGTTGTAAATAGAGGAAGTAACTTCATAGAAATCTCTAGCTTCCATAGCCTTGGTAACCTTTTCAGAGGTTTTGGTCAATTTGTGCAAGATCCACTTTTCGACTAAAGATTCTTTACCGGATAAACCAGCAGTTGCAGGTGGGACATAATTGTCACCTAATCTCATCATGACGAACTTAGTAGCTTGGAAGATCTTGTTACAGAACTTTCTGTAACCCGCAACACGCAAAATGTCCAAATTGATATCACGTCCACCAGTGGTGTAAGCACACAATGCAAATCTCAGAGCATCAGTACCACATTGAGGGATACCGTCTGGGTATGATTCTTTTTGACCAAGTTTAGCCTTTTCAACTTCTTTAGAATCCAAGTTACCAGCATACAATTGCTTGTGCAAGTCCTCTAAGGAGATACCAGAAATGACATCAGATGGATCAATAACATTACCAAGAGATTTAGACATCTTTCTACCTTGAGCATCTCTAACTAAAGAGTGACAGAAAACCTCCTTAAATGGAAC
The DNA here is from genome assembly GCA_030560905.1 of Saturnispora diversa. Taxonomy (NCBI): domain Eukaryota; kingdom Fungi; phylum Ascomycota; class Pichiomycetes; order Pichiales; family Pichiaceae; genus Saturnispora; species Saturnispora diversa. The sequence goes on from JAKTWH010000027.1 coordinate 15,971, forward strand.
ATCACCGGTTAACTTCAACCCAAGTAAAATCATTCTAGAAACCCAGAAGAACAAAATATCCCAACCTGTTTCCAACATTGACATTGGGTAAAATTGTTCCATGTCCTTAGTCTTTTCTGGCCAGCCAAGTGTAGAGAATGGCCACAAACCTGAAGAAAACCATGTATCTAAAACATCTTCATCTTGATGAAGAGTGAAGTTCTTACCAGCAAACAATTTGTCAGCTTTAGCTTGTGCTTCAGCCAAGTCACGACCAGCGACCCAATAATCTCTGTTATTTCTGTCAAGGTCAGTAGTTTCACCTTCAATTTCAACAAAATAAACAGGACATCTGTGACCCCACCACAATTGTCTAGAGATACACCAATCTTGAATATTTTCCATCCATCTGAAAAATTCCTTTCTTGATGATTCAGGTTGAATGTTAATTCTGTTATCCTTAACAGCCTTAATGGCTTCTTGAGCCATATCCTTTTGAGAAACCCACCATTGTGGCTTAAGATATGGTTCAATAACATCACCGGATCTAGAACAAACTGGTAAGGTCATCTCGTGACCCTCTTGAGAAACGAGAAGACCGAATTCTTCCAACTTGTCAATAACAATCTTTCTAGCTTCGAATCTCTTAACGTTGACATATTCACCACAATTTTCGTTCAAAAGACCATCATCAGTGAAAATGTTAATGAATTCCAAATTGTTTCTCTTACCAGTTTGGTAATCGTTGAAATCGTGGCCTGGGGTAATCTTAACAGCACCAGTACCGAATTCCATGTCAACAGCTTCAGCATCTGTAATAATTGGAATCTTTCTATCAGAGAATGGATGCTTAACAAATTTACCATGTAAATGCTTGTATCTAGCATCATCTGGATGAACAGCCACACCAGTATCACCAAAAATAGTTTCTGGACGAGTAGTTGCAACAATCAGTTTTTCATCAGAATCAACAACAGGGTAAGCAAAATGGGTAAGGACACCAAATTGAACTTTTTCTTCATAACCTGGAACAGACAATAATGTGTTGGCAGGAACTGTTTTGTTATCAACTTCCAAATTGGAAAGTGCAGTATTCAATTTAACAGACCAGTTAACCAATCTAAGGTCTCTGTAAATAGTACCATCTTCAAACAGGGTAACAAAGGCTTCTGTAACAGCCTTAGAACGAGAGTCATCTAAAGTAAAAGCTTCTCTATCCCAATCATAAGAGGCACCCATCTTTTGAAATTGACCTTTAATTCTTGCTTGATATGAATCCTTCCATTCCCAAATCTTGTCAACGAACGCTTCACGACCATAATCGTGTCTAGTTTTCTTTTCCTTAGCCCAGACACTCTTTTCAACAACAGATTGAGTGGCAATACCAGCGTGATCAAAACCTGGAACATAAAGGACAGTCTTACCCTTCATTCTGTAATATCTAACAAGGGCATCTTGAATAGAAACGGTAAGAGCATGTCCAATATGAAGAGCACCAGTGACATTTGGAGGAGGAGCAGGAATGATAAATGAACCTGCTGGCTTGATCTTACCATCCTTAGTGAATTCAGGTTCAAAGAAACCTGATTTAACCCACCAACTGTACCATGAAGATTCCACAGCAGCAGGATTGTATGCTGAAAATGATGGATCATCTAATGGGACAAGAACCTTTTTTTCACCAGGAACAGTCTTGTCAACATATTCAACAACTTCAGCTGGTGCTTTTTGTTGTTTAGCCTTCTTTTCCTTATTCTTGGCAGCATTTGCAGCTAATGCTGCTTGTTTGGCTTTTTTAGCTTCGAATTTGGCGAGCTTTTCTGCCTTCTTTCTCTCCTTTTCAAGTTCCTTAGGAGTCTTCTCACGGACTTCAGACATTGTGCGTATGAAAGTGAGTGTGGGGCCCTTTAGTCTTCGCAGAAGAACCATTAGGAAGGCAAACTTTTCTTGACTCAATTTTTTCAGCGAAGCGCTGAATCAGAAAAAAATTCATGAGTCAAAAAAAAAAAATTTAGAAACATTTCAATAAGGAAAAAAAAATCACTAATTGAGAAATGTGAATCAAAAATTGACGTGGTGCACCGATGTTAATTTTCTTTTATTTAATGGTATATCATTGGAGAAATGGATAAAGAACTCAAGGATTTAATAGCTAAGTATTGGAAGGACTTTGCTAACATCATTCCTAACAACACCCCCCTTTTTTGGAAATTATCTTCATCTATATTCAGAGATTGTGCAACATCTTCTCAATTTCATGATTACTTATCTAAATTAAATGATGTTCCGGCACATTTGAAACTGGCATTAACAATGTCAGCATCACTAATCGACTCTCCAAAGCCAATTGATATTGACGATGCTAAAAGAATAGTGGAAGTGGCTTCTGATTTTTATTCAAAATCACAATTAGACTCACAATCTATTGCAAAGACAATCGAATCATCTCCTAATTTATGTGCATTATTGGGGGCTCAATTAACTGTTCAAATATTATCTACCATATCTATTGAAACCTTATCGAAAACACCATCATCAAATTTAGCTAATAAAATACCCCTATTAGAGGAATCTGATTTAATTCGAAACTTTTCACCCAATGAAAAGCAAGCAATAAGACAATTCAGTAGCAAAATAGTATTATGTTCACGTTTAGATTTACAAAAGAGTCCTAATAATGAATTAGCAAAGAAATGGAGATTGGAAATAGAGGATAGATTAAATAAATTTAAAGAGGCCCCCGAAGTGAAGGCTATAAGGCCTCTACCAATACCCCTTGAAAAGAAATCCAAAAAAAGGGGTGGTAGACGTTTAAGAAAAATGAAGGAGAGATTAGAAATGAGTCAGGCTGATAAATTGCAGAATAGAATGATGTTTGGTGAAAGAGAAACCACCAAAATCGTTGGAGATGAAGAGATTGGATTGGGTCTTTTGGATCGTAAAAAGGTTCAAAGTGGTCCAACCACTATTAAGAATAATAACATAGTAAAATCCATTAAAGATGAAAAGCCCACCCAAGATTATGAAAGTGATCTATTACAGTTTTTATAAATTTTCCTAAAAGGGCAAAAGGTCAACAAAGATTTTTTAGGTATTTAAAGATCACTCCTTTCTTTCTTTCGTAAATTATGTCATTCATAGGGAATATATTCAACAGAAGGGAGGTTGATGATCTATCAAAGGATGTAGAATCTCTCAGTTTCACTCAAAGTCCAAGAAAGAATCAAGATGCAATGTCAATTACATCAAATTCCCCCTCAAGATCACCAATCAACAAGGAAAACAAATATCCACATACCCCTCAAAGGTACAATAATAATTCCTTATTCGGATCTTCAAGATTAGATAGGGAATTTTATACCAAGGCCAATAGTGCCAAAACAAAGAGGTTAGTCAGTGTTTGTCAAATGTATTTCCTTGATTATTATTGTGATATGTTTGATTACGTTATCAGCAGACGTCAAAGAGCTGCTGAAATTGATCGTAGATTAAGTGCATCTAATATCTCTGAAGATGAAAAGGCTACAATTTGGACTGAATATACCCTAAGAGAAAGAGCCTTTCTTAGAAAACGTAGAACCAAACCTAAAAATAAGGATTTCAATATTATTACACAAGTTGGTCAGGGTGGCTATGGTCAAGTCTTTCTGGCTAGAAAGAAGGACACTAAGGAAATATGTGCTTTAAAGGTTCTTAATAAGAGATTACTTTCTAGAACTGATGAAACTAGACATGTTTTAACTGAACGTGATATTTTAACTAATACTCGTTCAGAATGGCTTGTTAAGTTATATTATGCATTCCAAGATTCAGAAAGTGTGTATATGGCCATGGAATTTGTTCCTGGTGGTGATTTTAGAACCTTATTAAATAATGCCGGATGCTTGATACCTCAACATGCTAGATTTTACATTTCTGAAATGTTTGCTGCTGTTAATTCTCTCCACGAATTGGGGTACACTCATAGAGATCTTAAACCAGAGAACTTTCTAATTGATGCTCGTGGTCATATTAAATTAACAGATTTTGGTCTTGCTGCCGGTACTATTTCTAATGATCGTATTGAATCAATGAAATTACGTCTTAATCAAGTTAAAGATCTTGAATTTCATGAAGCACAAGATCGTTCCATTTCTGAAAGACAAAAATTGTATAAATCCTTACGTGCCAATGATATTCATTATGCTAATTCTGTTGTGGGGTCACCAGATTACATGGCGTTGGAAGTTCTGGAGGGGAAACCATATGATTATACAGTTGATTATTGGTCTCTTGGTTGTATGTTATTTGAAGCTATTTTAAGTTACACTCCATTTTCTGGTAAGTCATCTGATGAAACTTATGCTAATTTGAAAAGATGGAAACAAGTTCTTCGTTGTCCCCGTTATGATGATGGCAAACCAGTATTTTCTGATAGAACATGGTCGTTAATTACAAGATTAATCGCTTCACCAAATGAAAGACTGCGTTCATTTAAACAAGTGATGTCACAACCATATTTTGCAGAGGTTAATTGGGAACATTTAAGAAGTACAGTTCCACCATTTACTCCACAATTAGATGATGAGGAGGATGCTGGTTATTTTGATGATTTTACAAATGAAGCCGATATGGCCAAATATAAGGATGTCATTGCTAAACGTGCTCATGATGAACAAATGGCTAATGGCACAGTTGGCGCTGGTAAATTTGTTGGGTTCACATTCAAACATAGAGATGGTAAAAATGTTGGTAAAGATGGAATTTTGGAACCATTCATGATTGATTTAGATACCAGAGATACCAGACCATTCGATACTTTATATTGATCTATAATATTTTTTAAATCTTTCACTTTCATTTTGTTCGAACTCAACCCCCCTAACACATTTCTTCCAGTTAACTTTATCCTTTTGATTTATTAAAACAGCAATTGTCTTTCTTGCAAACTGATTATCAAAGGAGTATTCTTCATCAACTGGTAAAATGTATCGTGTCAATCCATCTTCACCATGTAATCCAAAATATATATAAGGCTTTGTATCAATTATACTCCAAAACTCAGTTAAATCATCACCAGGTTTAAATTTCATCAATTGAAGTTTTGGTTTTTCAACACCCCTCCTTTTAGAAACTTTTAAATCAAATTCTATTTGATTTCTAATCTTTTTCTCTAAATCTAAAGCTTGGGATTTCAAAACAGGTAAAAACTGTATATGACCATGAACTTGATCCTTATTGCTTATTTGCCAAAATATAAGGGAAAATGAATTGGTATTTTTAACAGTTGATTCTGATGATGTGAATAACTTTATCAATTGTTCTTCATATAATTTGAATTGTGTATAAAATGAGGACTCTTTCAAAGGAGTTGGTAACAAAGCTGAATGCTCAATAGGGACAATCATTCCATGACCAATAAAACCCTTACCATTATCTAATCCTAAAGGTCCCTTTGTAATTGCCAAATAAGCGTTGGGTGATTTATCAATAACCATATGAGTTTCAAATTTAGAATTTGTCAGGCAAAGGAAGCATTCTTCTGGTGTAATTAAATGAATTCTTTTAGTAGTATTTTCATCTTCATCTCCATTTTTCCGTTTCAAACTCAAATTAGAAACCTCTGGTAGCGGTAATAGTTTCATGGATGTAATATCATCTTCAAAGGGTAAGTTAAAAGCATAAAACCACCTTCCTTGTCCTTTTTTGGCCAAACTAATAAATCTACAAACCCTTTCACCATTTTGAAAGGCCTGACGTTCGCAAAACAAAGAGGAATCATCAGTACCACTCGCAAACCAATACCTAGGTGTCCGTAAAACCATTTCATCTAATTCAGATGAAGAAAATTGTGTCTTTTGCTGCTCAATTGCTATCCTTCTTGGCCAATCGGTTGTTATCAGAATATCAACTCCCTCCTCAACATTTTCTAATCCAATTTTAATGCTTTGATTTCGAACTTCTAACTTAAAGATGCCTTTATCTCCTAATCCAATAGGATTGGTATTTGATCCAAGGCAATACATCGGAATACTTGCTTCTAATTTCATTGGATTTGGAAAAGAAGCTAAACAAATGCAAATGTCGAGTCCTGACTTTTGCGCCTGTTTGTTAACTATCTTTACCAAAGACTCATAATCATCATCTTTAGAGGGGTTTAATACCAAAACTCTCATAATTTATCCTTTGTTCACCGAAAAAGAGGAACTTTTATAGGGACCTTTAAATGCCATAGAAAAAAAAAATATTCTAATGCAAGATCAATGCTTTTGGAGATTAAAGAATGGATCATATAACCACATTAATAACAACATTGGGACGATTTGTTGCCAATGATGTTAATAACTTTACCTTGGATCTGCGACGGCTTAAATTGCTATGGCAATTAGTTCTTGGTGTGGAGGAAGTTGATGGTTCCTTTGAATCACTTGTTATCAACAACACCTTCTTTGTTTTAGTCTCGTCTTTTTCTGCTGTGGGCGATTTCAATGTATCTAGAGGTCAGTTGGAAACTTTGGATCAAAATACTGGCATGAATAATGATGCCAGTTTATTAATTGGGGTTCTTAATAAAGTGAGAAAAGTTGTTTACCATCATAGTGAATTAGTTAATGATTTCTCATTTCAAGAGTTTGTTACCAAATTACTTATTGATGATTTAGACAAATCAATAGAAGGATCCACTGTTAATGATTTTAATTTGATAGACTGTCAGGATCAAATCTTTTTGGATTGTTATAAACGTGGATCCGGAATGCTGTTAATGGTATTCGATGAAACTGATTCTAAGGAGGACATAATGAAACTATTAATGACAACCAGTAAAAAGATTGTTAAATCTTATTTAAAAGCAAAAAGGCTGATCCAAGTTATTAATTTCGATAAGTTAGTTCATTATCAGCAAGAAATTATTGATGTTATGAAATATGCATTTAGAAAGCATGCTGGTTACAATGATCTATTATATGAGTTCTTTTCAGAAAATCCTATTTTTCCTATTTTATCAGAACTGAATGCTTCTACAACTCAATTACTTAGAAAGCTTGATATGCCCTTGTTGTCCAACATCTTAACCCAAATATGTGGAACAGAGAAGGAAAAGAATAGTGATATACCAATTACCATGGAATACATGCCACAAATTTTGAAATACTATGTAAACTCTTTAATTGAAGATGGCCACCAGAAACAGGACATTGAGGGAGATTTTTACATAAAGATGATCAAATCGTGCACGTTGAAATGGGTTGATGATATTATAGACACAGAAGAGTATTCCAAACAACTTATAGATTTGTCATTAGTTCCAAGTGCAATGCCATATGTTTACCATGGTGTCAATCTACCAAATATTCATATGAGAAGAGCTCTCTACGATTTAAAAGAAGAAATAAGGTTAAAAGATGTTTGCTTCAATGGTTGGTTGCAAAAATCAAATGGATTACCAATTCTGCTAGAATTGGAATCTGAATGGCAGTTTCAGAAGCTCGATCGTATATGGAAAATCATTACTTCTAGATATAACCAAATTCAAAAACTCTCAATTTTGGCAGATAAAGCATATGACGAATCAATCATTTGTAAAAGTCTGAGCAAATGGGTTGGTAAAATAGTAGATTTAAAAGAATTGGAAGGACGATTTTCAGTAGTGTTAATTCAAAAGGGATGGAAGCAATGGAAAAGGAAGAGTACCGAATTGAGACGCATTGAAAATATTCGTTTGGATTCCATTAAAATTAGTTTACTGAGAAGGTTCTTCAATTCATGGAAACAGGCAAAGGAAAAGCAATATGTTGATCAATATATGAAATTTCAAACTTTACAGAAAAGAAAGTTTTTTCTTATTTGGAATTCAAGGATTCTTGATCATCAGAGTCATATGAAAGTTAGTGAAGATCTTTACCAGGTTAGTTCCAAGAGAAAATTATGGAAGATTTGGAAGGTGCGATCTAAAATACCACTGTCTAAAATACAGTCTCTTGACATCTTGGGACATCACCTTGTGGAAAAGAAAGCTTTTAATACTTGGATGCAAAAGTATCAACTAAAGCAGTTGCTCAAAAAAGCCATTATAAAACGTGATGAAGTTATGGCTTCTTGGATGTTTACATATTGGGTTTCAATTGGACGACTAAAGATGCAAGAAGTTAAATTTGTGGAACAGTCGAGCAAAGCCATTTTACATCGAAATTTTGATAATTGGAAACAGCAACATAATATGAATCAAAGAGCATATGATCATTATCAAAGGAGAAAATTACAAGATGCTTTGCAGACATGGAGATTGAAAATAAGATTACGACAATTTGATACCAAGAAAGAAGGAAACTTAATTACGAATATATTTTGTGATTGGAAATTAAAGTTTGCATCAGTTCAATTACTTTTGAAAAGAAATCAGGCTATTAAGGAACATGTTTTTGTAGCGTGGAAAGAGAGGGGAAAGAATCGAGTTGAACTTGCTTTGAAAGCAGATAAGCTTAGAAAATTTTATTTGAAAAGGCTTTATTATAAAATTTGGAAATCATATAGTGAAGTGGTAATAAATTTAGAGATTAAAATGCTTGAATTTCAAAATAGGGATAATGTTGATAGAGCTCAACTTGGTAATATTTTTAAGTTGTGGAAGTTAAACAAATTAAAAAGGCAAAGGAAACGGGATGAATTAGAAAAACGTCAAAATATTATAAAGAAAAGGAATATGAATAAATACTTAATCATTTGGAGAGAGCGATTTAATACGGAAAGTAGAAACGTTGAAGTGGCTTTGAATCATTATTCTAATGTAATACTTGAAAGGGCATTCAACAAGTGGCTTCAGACATATGATGTATTGCTTGATCAATATGAGCGATTTGAGTCTTATCAAGATCGAAGAGATGTGAATAATGTTAAGGGAATCTTAGGTAAATGGGCCATGAAAATGATCAAAATTAGAAATGATGAAAGGAATTGTAATGAATTTTTAACACGTTGGGATAGACAAAGACAACGTGTGTTTTGGGAATTATGGAGAGTGAAGCCGTCATTCAGATTAGATATGAATCCCTTTGATGACATGTCAGCTATGAGTACACCAACTCCGCTTGAAAAGCTGTCAACATTTACACCAAGACGTTCTCCAAGAAAACAACGAAGTGAAATGTCACTTTTACAAAGTGTGGAAAGAGTTCGTCGCCAAGAACTTGCAGAACGACTGGAAAGGTATAAGATCAAATATTGAAAGAAGGACTGTAAAATTTTACATTAAAAAGCTCTATATATTTAGAAAATATTATCAGTTAGCAACCTTGTAGATGGATAACTTTTGAACATTTGGTAATTTGAATAAAACAAACTTCCATTCTTCTTCACCTTCGGCTTCGTGATTAACAATGTCAATAATAGATTTGACAATCCCCCAACCGTTGTTTAAAGATAAGTTAATTTGGTCAGCCAAATGAGAAGTCATTTGAGTCATGACCGAGGCAACAGTATATTTAGAGTTTGGTTGACGAGAAACAAACCCAAGTTTCATTGATTCACATTGTGACAACAATGCTCTAGCAGTCCATTGAGAAATTTTGTTGTTGTTCTTTTTAATTTCATCGACCATGATCAACCCAGATTGGAACTTAGTACACCAATCATTTGATTCATATTGATTCAAAGCATGAACTGCAATTGGCTTCCCATTAACAGTAGCATCTTGAACAGTACGAACAATGATTGGGACAGTTTCCTCATCTGAATGAGGCAAGTTAAATTTGACGTAATTATATGCACGAGGAATAGATTCTTTGACAGGGGATGATAAATCATATTTAACAGTAGCAGCAGAACTAATGGATGTAGCCAAAAAGCAGTCATTGATCAATTTAGATTCTTGAGATAACAAAGTAGAGGAATTAGCTTCATTTGGTTTACTATCATTTGGACCATTAAAGGTGTTTTCATCCACTTCCATTCTCATAGTGTTTGGTCTCTTATCGAAGTAAATGGCACCATTCTTTTTAGAAATTTGAACATCCCAAGAGTATTGAGACTTTGAAGCACACATAATTTGGGCAAGAATTTCATCAGTAATAAAGATTTGAGCCTTCTGTTCATTAGCAAGAGATTTAATAATAGAATCATCAGATGTAGTTTGAAATTCAGTAGTTGAAGAAGCCTTAACCAATGGAGTTGGCTTTGGATTGTCGTACTTCTTAATATATTGATGTAATTCACCAGCTTGAGCAACAATTTCTGATTGAGGAACCACAAGATTAAGTTTGTTAAGCTTATTTAATTCAAATTCACTGACATGCTTCCAGTTAGATTCCACTTTAATAGAAGCTTCACGTTTAAAAGCAGGTTCCTTAGACCATCTACCATTAGCACCATTAGTGTTGTTTGCGTTATTTGCATTTGAATTAGAGGTATTTGCATTTGATTGAGTTGATTGTTTCTTTGAAGAGTTTTCACCGTTGTTGGTAGAGGACCCAGAACCTGCTGCTGCTGCTGCAAATCCACTAGCTTGTGGTCTCTTCTTTTGATGTTTTTTGGTCTTCAAAACAGTATTGTTACCATTGTTAAAATTGGCATCAACAAGAGAAAAACCTTGGCTATCAAGATCAATACCAAACATCTTTGCGGCAGAATTCCCATATGCATAAAATTGGTCTCTGTCTCTTCTAGTCTTGTTAGCATTAGCTTGTGGTTGTTCTTCAATAGTAGAATATCTGTCAGCAATTTTACCAAGACGATCAGTCTTTAAAAATGGAGCATAAGGCACGTTGTTAAATTTCAAATTTTCAGGAGTCACGGCAGATGGACCCCACGGATCATTCACAGGATTCAAAGTAGATAAATCAAAGTTAAAAACCATGTGTTCACTTGAATAAGCTTAAAAATTGACTTGAAAAAGGATGAAAAAAAAAAATAAAAAATGAAAAAAGGAAAGAAACCCAAATGGGAAACTTCAATACCTCAAGCTGAATTTTTATTTTTCCCCTTCTCAGTGGCGTCTTGTGGAATTCTTTGATCAAACTGAACAGAGAAATTGAAATGGACGCTGTGCAGGTCGACATTGGGCATTTGAAAAAGGGTGAGGTTTCCCTGGGGACGTCTATTATGGCCGTGAAGTTCCAGGGCGGCGTTATTCTTGGTGCGGACTCTAGAACAACAACGGGAACTTATGTGGCAAATAGAGTGACAGACAAATTAACACAAATCAAGGACCAAATTTGGTGTTGTCGATCAGGATCTGCTGCAGATACTCAAGCAGTGGCAGATATTGTTAAACAGCATTTAGATCTTTACGAAGCAACCAATGGGGTTAAAGCTTCACCGCATTTGGCAGCTTCTCTCTTCCAAGAAATGTGCTATAATAATAAAGATGCACTAACGGCAGGTATCATTTGTGCTGGTTATGATGAACAAGAGGGCGGTAAAGTTTACACAGTACCATTGGGTGGTTCATTACATGAACATGAATATGCCATTGCTGGATCTGGATCTGTCTTTATTTATGGGTATTGTGATCAAAATTATCGGTCTGATTTTTCAAGAGAGGAAGCCATCAACTTTATTAAGACTGCACTATCAGAAGCAATGCGTTGGGATGGGTCCTCCGGTGGTGTTATTAGAATGGTGGTGCTCACAAAGGGAAATATTGATCGTTTGGTGTTTTATCCGGAATCATTTGAAATCTAAACTTTTTCAAATTAAATCTCTTTTTTCTCTTTTATAATATATAATATATAAATAATGATTGTTGTATACAATTCATTACGTTCAATGGGGCCAATCACGGGGAAACGTCCTAAGAAGGGTGTTAAAACTACATTCCTCTTATTAAATGATTCTAAATCTCCTGCTTTAGGTTTAGAAATCATTGTTTATACTCTTGTTTATTCGAATCATATTGAAAAGTTGATTTATGTTTCTAAAGCAGACACTACGGGGCTTTTCCCCTCCAATGCTTATTCAACGGTGGTTGCCTTTTTAAATTGGGTATTGACCTTATCTCCTATGGCTTTATTGACCTCACTAAACTCATTCCAAATTCAACAAGATGATAATAATATTACACATAAAATTCAATCCAATCAAAAGTTTCTTTCTCATACTCAATTTGGTTTACATGTTTTATTGAAACGTCATAGAGGGGATAAGTATTATTATTTACCTCAAAGGAAAAGAGAATATGTCGAATTAAATTTACCAACTGATATTCAAACTAAATTAGCACTATTTACGAGGCCCGAAACCCAGTATTTATTCCCTAAATCACATCATAATAGTTCCAAACATATATTAGATGGGCCAGGATTACTTAAGTGGTGGATTCGTGTAATTGATGGAATTCAATTAACTCACAAGAGTAAATTTGTTGATATTGTCGGTGCAGATCCTAATGAAGTTAAAAAATATATTTCAAATTCAAAACAATGGGAAGTTGGTAGTATATTTAATGTGAAGGAATCTAATGATTATGCTGTATATCACATTCCCCTATTACCAGATGATCCCAAAGGACGATTTTTAGAACATTTAGTTGTTGAAAATCGTATTAAAAAAATCAAAATGGATCAATTTTGGACAGAATTATCAGCAAGACAAGAATTTAGAATTGGTATCACTGTAGGATTAATTGGTGCCCAATTTATAGAAGACGCCTCCAAATGGCATGGATTAGAAAATACTGAAAAATTAAATAAAAAGGAATTTCTTAATTACAAAAACATTTTAATCAATAAGGAATATAATGAAAATGGAGATTGGGAAACTTTGGATTCTGAATTAGTTGAGGTAATGAAAGATTTACCTATATTGCAGTTACAATTACAGGAGAAGAAAAGAGAATCAAATGTGATAAAGGAACCTGCTTCTCTCAATGTCATTAATACATTGCAACCAAGGTCCAAAAGAAAGAAGGTCTGAAATTGTATATAAATATTTACGGTTAATTATAAAAGGAGAAAGTAGTCGTAGTAATTGGATAACAAAAATATGGATTTGGCTTCTGATGAGCTAGCCTAATTTATTGTCGGTACCATTCATTAGAAGGCAAAAAGAACTTCTTTTCCCACTAAAACAATAGTGACAAAAAAAATTATTGAATTGAGGCCAACAGGAATCGAACCTGCAACCCTTCGATCTGGAGTCGAAAGCTCTACCATTGAGCCATAGCCCCATTCATGTTTATTTTGACTTATAGTTATATATCCAAGTCATACCATCCTAAGTTTTAACTTCACTGGCACTTTGAAATTTATCCTCAAACAATGTTTTTCAGATAAAAAATTGAAAAAAGCTAAAATATATGAAAAAACACAATAATATTACATAAGCATTACAAGGAAGTTTTATATCGAGGATCCTTTAATTTCAGTTATGTTATTTGGCTCTCTCATTATGTTGATAAGATTGAATTCATTGATTGATATGAAATAGAAAAGATTATTAGATGCTCATGGAAATCTACTCATGGAATGCAATCAAAGATTCCTTAATAGGAAAATATACACCAAGCGCCACGACGGAGAACTTGGTTACAGAATTCTGAAATTTTTGTCAAACTTCAGGGATGACCATTACCTAGTATACCGAACGGTTCAATCTGTTACTTGGGAGAATTCTCACATGGACACCAAAAACCTTGCTTTTAAGTTAAGGAGAGCTTTAGGCCCATACAACACTATACAGATTGAACGATGTGATGAAACTGCAAAAGGCCGTTATTGAATACGAGCAACTTCAGTCATATGATAGACAATCTGAATTTGAGAGTGTGAAATTGACGCTGACTATCAACTTGTCTGTTACTACTCAAACAAGAGACACAGAGACAGAGATAAAGGGTCGAATAGATATTCACCACTGGATTGGGATACATTATTTTTAAAACCAACCATATGGATGTATGATATCTAAGCAAACCGATGAACGTGTTTCCACAATCATATTTGATTCGAAGGACAAGGAGTATGCTCTATAGTGACACCATCTGTTAAAAAAGATTTATATCTGGAAATGCCGTTTATTCGTACACGGTGAAGACAAATTCGCTTGGCGTGGATGTCAACGTCTTTTTATATGAATCTTCTCGGCTTCCTCATTGGGTATAATGTAAACATGATCAATACAGTTTTTCTTTAATTTTTATTGTTGTTAAGATGCATCAAAGTAAAGGTTCATGATACAAAGATGAAATTTCTCTGGCTAAAATCGGTGCTCCCTTAATTATAAAAAAAATACTAAATTCACTATCTGTGTAACATCATCTAAATGTATCAATAAATTAATCCCACTTGTGGATTGGTAAACCTAGTGCCTCTCTTTGAGATTTGGATTCAGGATCAAAGTATGGCTTTTCTGCCAATGAGGTCACTCTAGTTCCGTGTCTTGGAGACTTACCTTCGTGATCCCAAACATTTCTATGTTGGGTGATTCTGTTATCCCAGATAGCAGAGGTACCATAACCCGGTTCAGTCTTCCAATTAAACCTGACTTGAATATCTGCATTCTTTTCATAAACGTCATATAAATAATTCAAAATGAGATCTGATTCCACCGGCGACAACCCCACAATTCTTTTAGTTAAACTTCTGTTAACAAACAAAGCTTTCCAACCTGTGGCAGGATGTGTTCTAACTAAAGGATGAATACGTTCCACTCTGACATTGTTACCAAAAGGATCATTTCTGTCTAAATAAGAATGCGCAGATAGGAAAACAGCTTCCTTACCATCTAGAAACTTCTTAAATTCGTCACTCAATTTGTCATACGCAGCATAACCTGACGACCAAATGGTGTCACCACCAACACCAGGAACTTCATCTAAATGCAAATGAGTGTAACCAGCAGGTTGTCTTTCGTGAACTAAATCAGTGTGCCAAACTTGATTACCAACTGAAGGGTACTTTGTAGCATCCCAGTTTGAAAGATTAGCATTGGCATAATTTAAATTCATACCACGTGAAAGTAAGTAATCATTCCAAATAACAGTAGCTCCTGCTAAACCAGGGACATGAGGAGCTTGGGGATGCTTTTCGATATTCCCAAGGTAATCCCCCAATTCCCACTGTTTCTTTGGTGGTAACTTTTGGTTTCTAAAAAACACAACCCCCCTTTCCGCAATAAGAAGAGCCAATTCATCCTTTTGCTGATTAGTTAAATCAGCCAATTGTAAGCCAACAATTTCAGTACCGATTTTATCAGTCAAGTTGATAACTTCCTCAGCAGCACTAAATAGGGCCTTTTTCTCAGGGTCTGCACCCTTACCTCTTTCAATAAATGAAACATCCTCATTTCTAACATCAAAGGCTTGGTCAGCAAAAATTGGAAGATCTGATCTATCAGGAAGTTCTGGATAACCAAGACTCAAATCAATACCACCGTCTTCAAGTCTCTTTCTAGAATGTTCTGGTAAGAGCTTAGCACCTTGGAGGTCTCGACCTGTAACTAATTTGACAGTGGAAGTACGATTTCTAGTGATATTTAAACCCTCTGTGTTTCTAAGAAGAGATTCAATTTTGTGATCAATTGGGATATCATCATAAGCTGGAACTTTAGAGGTTGCTTCATTAGCAATGATCGCTGTAGTCACGGTAGCCGACATTAAATTTCTTGGTTAGAAGTTATAAAATAACCCCTTCTCTGTAAGAGCAAATTTATCGCTATATTTATAGTTGTTGATTTGTAATGCTAACTTAATTGTGGCGGTTTTATGACACCATTTTATACTGCCACACTAATTTTTTTTTACACTTGTCTTAAAACAGTGGTTGGAAGGTCTCATATAATCAGGTAGCTACTGCTTGCGTGTGGTACACACTTCCAACAACCATTGGGGGGCCATGTTGTTGGGATCTCACCGTTTTTGAATGAGATGGTTAAGTTACTTGCGATATAAAAAAAAATAGAGCATTTTTTCAAATTAAACATTGAAGTAAATAAAGAATATTTTATGCTGAGCCAGCCTCAGAATTAACACTTATTTGGTATGTTGTCTGCTTAGCATCCCTTTTGTAGTCTTCATCTTCAATAGAAACATCGCTTAATGAGCCAGCATCAAATTCATCTCTGTTACCAGCAAATTTTGGGAAATACTTTTTGTCATATTTTTCTAGAAATAAAATGATAAAGAACACAATTTGAGAACAAACGAGAATAATCAAATTGGCAATATAACCCTTTTTAAAATTAGGAGAGTATTCAACATTATATTGTAATGGGATTGAAAATGCATTAACAGCATAAGATGCGGCCTGAGCAAACGATAAAACAATAGCCTTCTTTTCAACATTATCCCTACATAGAACAGCAAACCAAGCAAAAAATATCTGTGCAAGACCGGCAGTAAATGGCTGTTCCATAAAGAAAGAAGACATCAAAACCTTAAAGGGAACATCCCAAATAACAAGAATAATCGCAGCATAATAAGCCGTCAAGTATGTCAAATTACTTGTAACAAACATTCCATAGTAAGCACATAGAGGAGGAATGATGAGAGCAAATGGAATACCAACGGAGTTAATATATGAATCAAAGGTGGTGACAACTGAAGAACTAGCAAATTTTTCAGGAACAAGAGTCTTCATATAAAGAACATCACCACTGGCGTACCACATTTTGTGATGTAAGATCCACAATAAGGAGCATGCATAAATTTGCCAAGTGGTCAAAGTTTCCTTCAAACTCTTCCAAGTCCATTTGTCAGGAATATTAACTTGCTTTTCCAGTCTTTTTCTAGAAAAAGTCATGTCATCTTCACTAAACAAGCCAAATTTTTTACAAGATGTTGGAGTACCTGGGAACAAGAAAAAACCATAAATAACAATACCAAAAGTAAGAACAGAATCAATAATATATTGCCATCTCCAACCAGCTAATCCATTAACACCATCTAAATGGTTCATAGCTGAAGTTTGTAATGCACCCGCACTTGCAGTACCAGCAACAGCCCATGCACCATAGAAACCACATCTTTTGTATAATTCTTCTGGTGTCAAGTAACTACTCAAGATAACATAAGTAACTGGGAAAGAACATGCTTCAAAGACACCAACAAAAAATCTAACAACATACATTTCTTGAGCATTACGCACAAACGCATTTGCCAAAGTCATAAACCCCCAAGCTAACTCACAAAATAATAATAAATGACGGCCCCATTGTGGCTTTGTAATTAAGAGAGTGGTAGGAATTTGAAAAGCTGCATAACCAACAGTATAACAAGTACTGAAATAATTCAATTCGTTACCACGTAAATTTAAATCTTCCTTCAAACCAGCAACATAAGCAGTTGAAACATTAGAATTATCTAAATATTTTGTGTAAAAGGAAAAGGATAAGAAAAGCAAGATAGATATATCAACTTTGAGCAGAAACTTTCTTTCATAAGCACTATAATGGCTGGGATACCAATTAAAAGCGTTTAAAAAATTATATTTATCCCATTTGCTAGTTTTAACAGGTTTTCTTTCTCTATCAATACTATTATCAATGTAATCAGTTCTGAATGTTTTTGGATCATCAGGGATGAGATAAATTGTAGCAAGATTTTTAATCTTTTCCACAACCATATTTAATTATTAATAGCTAAGATGGTTATAAAAAATACTGATATTTATCAGGCTCTTGGCCTCTATTTAATCTTTTAAATTGAGGACCTATTTTCCACAGTTGCAGCACCCCGCCATACTTATCTCAACTCAATCCATTGTGCCACCACAATAATTCATCCACAGTTTTCTTTTTTTTTTTTTATTAATCCGAGATATTTATGAGCTCCGAGCCACGCAAAAAGTTAGATCTGAGATCAGTGGACTTCATAATTACTACTACAGTGAGCTAAGTGACATCATACAACATTTGTATACAAGCATCTTTTTTAACCCAAAACCGGGTTCATATTGTGAGCACAGTAAAATAAACTAATTATAAAAGAAGGTACCTAGAACCCACTTTTTGGAGATCGCAATTCTTGGCCCCCTCCCCACGCTGCCGGAGTTTCAGATCATTTTACCTCAGTTTCAATCTATGAAAAATGCAGCAGCTGATGAAATTGATATTTCGTATGGGGAACCGATACTGAGACTCATTTAATTGTAGAAGTTGCTCGATAATGACAATAGGACTACAATTGGTCTACTCAATAATAACAATAATCCAAGAAGCAAGTTTAAAAATGATATTCATTACAGAACATTTTCTCTTGGCTTTTCTTCGGGCCAATCGGTTTGCGATGTTTCAATTCAGGAGGTCCATTTACTCTCATCTTAGTGCACCGCCACACTTTTCCAATTCACAATGCTCATTACATTTGTAATCGAAATTGCAAAATTTCACTAGTTGTGGTAACTTGATGAGTGGACACGATTATTTGTCTATCAATGAAAAATAATGATCTATTTTAAACTAAACACTTCCATTAAACCTTCAAGATTTCCAAAATAAACATCAAAGTTATTTGATTGCTCACCACAATAGATATGGTTTTGTCTGACCTGTCCAGAAACCACCCATAACCAAGATATGACTATATTAGCGGTTTAATTGGTTTAAGAAATATTGACTTTTGCAGGAAGCGTGTAATTAAACCATGTACTCACTCATCCAATAATCACAAAATGAAAGAGAGTATCAGCTGACATTCTCGGTGCTATTAATAAAAAAGAATGGTTTACTGTTCAGAGACTGAGTCTTCAAATTTAGTGTTGGTAAGGTAATTGATAACCGCAAAGTGATCAGTGAGAAGTTTATTTTAATCATCTACCTTTTTGTCAGAACAATTATACGATAATATGACAAAATGTTATTACATAATAGGTTAACAAAATTGTCAGTATGATTGCCATGCATATTCAACGTGATAAAGATGCCAAACCCTATACCATTTAAACAAAGAAAAAAGTTGCAGTAAGAAACATAAGAGGAAGGCGTGGGCCCGTCAAAATAGATACTAATATTTTATGTGGCCCACCATGAGCAGAGTTAATCGTTCAGAGAACCCATGTGCAATTATTAGCCACCATTAAAAATTTTCACTTTTTATTGCAATCCCTTTCTTTATTGAAGCTTCCCCCTGTGTGGTATATTCTTTCACCTTAGCATGCGATAACCGATCCTGGTGTCTTACTATAGTTTTCTTTCCATTAACCAACACAATCTTGTGATCAAGCACTCTCTTGAGTGGTAGTCGTTCAGGCTCCTAGTTTGTGACCACACCTGAATACCGATCTAACGGTTTATCATTGGTTTCTCCCAATCCTGGCAATGGTACATCCATCTCTACTGCCTTAACGGCTGCTTCTGTGTCCTTGGGGGACACTAATAAGAGTCCAATAGGATTATTCTTGGCCAACCATCTAAACTGAGCGTCGTTAATCACGATCGTTTCCACTTCAATCCTCTTTATTTCTCCTTTTTTAATGGCACTCTCGTCAATTTGATCCTGAATTATATCCTTGGCATCTTGCGCTTCTTCTGCCTCTACAGTGGTATTTATATCCGTGTAAGATTCAAGTTTATTAACCACTATACCACTGCTATCCGACTTAGAACAAGAAACGATGTCCCAAAGCCCCCCATAAAAGGCATACCAAGATACAACTCCCGTTTAGGCGAAGGAGACACCAAAGCTTCCAAGTTGAAGTAAAACTCTCTACTGTTAATCTGCACTGTCACCGGAACCTTCAATATCTTATTAAAAACAATTGGAGATTCATTGGCCGAAGATCCATTCGTACTATCAATTCCTATGAAACGACCTTGCAAACCAAACCTATTGATAAAGTCTTCCATAACAGCATAAACACTAGCCCATGAGTCTACTAAACCTGCAACTTTACCTTCCTTTTTCGCAAATGAGACTGGTAATGTGATATCTGGAACCATCTCAACCTTCACCAAACTAGGACAATCTAATGGAGGGTCTAGTGTTGCCGATTCCCATTTTTCTTTTGGTTAGCGTTGTTATTGCCCTTTGGACAATCGCGTTTTAAGTGGCCTTCCCCGCACTCGAAGCAAGTCAACTTCCTACCTCCAGCACGATTGGTACCAGTAGAACCTTTAGCACTACCTCTACGATTAACTTTCATGGCATCAACTTTCATTGCATCAACATCCATAGCGTCACCATCGTCAGCTTGTTGATTCCATTGACCACGAGATGGTTGAGAGTACCATCTTTGATCTTTGAACAACACCAAAACCTGAGCTCTTCTTAAGGTGTTTGAATAAGTTTTTGCTGCCTTAATCTGAGTTCTTATTGGAGTTTTTGACCCGTCGACAAACAACCCAATAATAGCAGCCTCAGTCCAAAATGTGTCTGGCAACGCATTAAACAATGCATTAGACTTCTCCACATAGGCAATACATGAAGTCGTTTGTTTTGTTTTTACCAAATCTTCTCTGACGAGCGACCTCTAGTTAGGTGGAAGGAAACGAGATTTGAAATCTTCAACAAAATGCCTCCGAGTTTTGGTGCTATTTCGTCAGTTAGTTGAGTAATAGAAGTAGCTATAGTTGCCATCCAACAATTAACCGTATGGGGGTCGACATGACATCGACATCCATATTATCCTGAGCATCTCTGAACTCCATCATTTAAATTCTCTATTCCTTTTCGACTGGTCAACTTAAACTCTTAATTCACTGTTCTTAAACCTGTCAATGCTTATTGTTGGAGGTTGCTCAACGTTTCTTTATAAGTTCCACAATGAAGTTATTTTTTAGAAAACAATAAAATAATTGTGAGGAAAGCTTTCGCCTCCAGTAAACCAAGGGAATAATGAAATGATTAACGACGAGTAAACAGTCGTATACAACCCCTTATCTACAGCTCAAAATTTTGGTCGTGTAATAGATGATAAAAGCAGCAGCAGAAATCAATATTCGAACTGGTCGCATTGGATTAATAAGATAAATCGCTCAGCATGAGACCGTGTAACAAGACTTTTTATCTAATATCCATACTTGAATGTATGAATGTGTAATAGGTCTAAATTAGATAGTAATAAATCACTCAACGATTTAATTGGCAGAAAGGGTGATCAGCATGTACATTTCTTACAAACTTTAATAAGAAAATGCCATTCAGAAAAGAATTTTGCATTTTTTGAAGACTTTTGTACGAAGCGAGTGTTTATAATCCCCAGTTGATCAATTAAATTTATTCACGACAATAGGATGACTGGTTTGCTCATGATACACAGGGTCAAATCCTAAAAAATTCATGAGCCTCATCTCAGCTCGCGCTTACAAACGTGGAGGAAAAGTTTAGTAATTTAATCCAGTTTCTTTATGACCTCTTTTTTTGCCATCAATCAGCTAACCAACGAATAATATATCCGGGGACTGAGTCTCTGAGCACTAGACTATACTTCATTACTAGAGTCAAGAATGTCAAAAGATGAACTCTCCCTTATTTTGGTTTCCCGATTGGTGGTCCCTTGAGTGACAGGCATGATATAAATGCAAGTTTTCTGAACAGGTGTTACATTCCTTCAATACCTTTTTAATTTGGTTATTTGAAGACTTCATTCTGTCCAATGTTTGACGTACTTGTCTATAGCTGACAGGACCAAGAGCAATGTGTGCTTCTTCAATTTGTTGTTTCACATTTTTAATATAATAACTTTCATTTCTTGGTCTGGCGTATGATTTAAATACATCACCAGAATGTTTAATGTGGGTGACTAACTTATTTTCTTTCATAATTTGAGAAGGTGCTTCAGCAACATCTTGAACCGTTTTTTAATAAGTTTTGAGACTTATATAATGTTCCGTGAAGCAGTTGGAACATAAAGAACATTTTTCAACAACAGATTATCATTAAACTGAAAATCACCAATCCATTTTGAGATGATAGGGTTACCAATGGTACCTAGTTCAGTATGTTTAGGCCTAACATTAATTAGATCCTTTTTACTGATGATAACATGAATGGTAGAGCCACAGTCAATATTAAATTTAAATTCTGAGAGGGCTATGGCCTCACCTCAACATTATATGTTTCATAAAGTAATTGTTTCTTAAGATTTAGAAATTTTAAACATAATTGAAAATGGCATTTTGATGGGTTTTTTTTAATCTTTTCCCATTTTTATGAAGCCTTTTCTAAATAGTCACTAGGGATTGATTTCAACCATGTGCGGTTATTGGCAACATGATAGACTCTATTGATAATGTTTTTGTTAGCCTTTTATGGTGGTTATTTTAAAACTTAACTTAATAACTAAATTGACTAATTTCTTATACACACTAGTCTTTATACATTAGACCGAAAAGGTTTTCTTTTATACATACATTTTCTCAGTAAACCCTAATAAGGCTTTCTAAGAACACAGTTACTTTTAATTTCACTCATTATTTGATAGGTTAGCGTACAAATAAATAGAGGTTCTTTATGTCAAAATACATATTGAATACTTAATACAATATACAACAAACCATTATTTCGGAGGCCGAATTAATATTTTAAGATTGCTTATCGGACGGACATTAATAATCTACAAGAGTCTCATCTTTAAAAAGTAGATGCCTATTTCCCAAAAAGGTAAACCCCGATTAATGCTTAAGATAATCCTTAATTCAACGTAAAAGGAGATTAGAACCCCTTTATTTTTTATTTAATTTTTTTATAAGTTGAAAACAGACTCAGGATTTAACACTTCGGGTTCCTTTTATCTTCATTATAAAGATTAGAGATTTATTAAATTCCATAATCTACGAAAGTCTGTACCTTATTCAATTACTCCTTTTGGAATAGTAACTGAATAGCTTAGTGGAGTTAAGGTAATCTGAATATAAACAACTTGATCTAGTAATTTGTATCGTACCATATTGAAGTGCATTGGTCAACATTAACTAATTGGATTAATGCAATAGAGTTGTTAACTCCATTAGGAAATCTTATTGTATTCAGATATGGAGTTCGACATCTGGGAATTTACCGAGATTTAAATAAAATAAACTTGCTTAATAAAATATAAAATAACTAAAATAATTAAAGAAGGAAATCCCTCCTTTTTATGTTAAAATTGAATAGAGGCTGAATCACTCTAATTAGTAATCCTCGGCCGGCTTAGTAATCTAATTGACTATTAATGACCATCGGGATATTATAATTCCCTTTTCTTTTTATAAGGATTATTAATTATTCAGATTACCTAATCTTCGGATAATCTTCATACGACACACGGTTCCTGGATTTAGGTGCTGTGGCCGAACGGGGATGGTGAGCACGACCACGCTTTAGCAGTACGCAGGTTTCGATTCTTCAATAGTGGTTGTATAGTGTAGTGGTTATCACCTTCGGTTTTGATCCGGATAACCCCGGTTCGAATCCGGGTACGACCTCAGTGATTTGCCTGGTTAGCTCAATCGGTAGAGCGTTTGACTCTTAATCAAAAGGCTGCGGGTTCGAGCCCCGCATCGGGCTTCACATATTTTTTTTTGCTACTGGCTGTGGTATGTGATTGCCTTCCTTCTTTATGTCCCTTCTGTGATCGGTTGGGGTCACTAAGGTATCTCATGGAGTCTCCAATTATAGCTCCGCGACGCCCTGGGCCACCTAAGCAACGCCCGTGTAGCGTAATGGTTAACGCGTTTGACTTCTAATCAAAAGATTCTGGGTTCGACTCCCAGCATGGGTGCAGGCGTTAGCTAATTTTTTTCAATTTTTTTTCCTGTTTGTCTTTGGATATTTTGAAGCTCCCTTCCAGGGGTGCCTCTTGGATTTTTTTTTGGTGGGACCAAGGCTCCACAAAAATGCAAACGGGCAAGGTGGTTGGTTGCCTTTCTTATGTGTGTGATGGGAACAGGCGCTTAATTGAATAGTCAATCAGAGGGAGGAAAGTTGAAGGGGGGGAAAAAAAAATATAGGTTATTCGACAACTGCAGGACTCGAACCTGCGCGGGCAAAGCCCAAAAGATTTCTAATCTTTCTCCTTAACCACTCGGACAAATTGCCAAATCACTGGACTGGAGGCCTGGAAGCGCGATACGGAGCGTCAGGTCGTCAAAGACTCACTACGGCGCCACTACAAGGCCTGTGGTAGGGGAGCAGCCTTCACAAATGGTCGGATGGTCTAGTTGGTTATGGCATCTGCTTAACACGCAGAACGTCCCCAGTTCGATCCTGGGTTCGATCATTTAAAAATTTTTTTTTTTTCGCTTTCTGTATAGGCCATGCTTGGCCCTGGCCTTCACTATTCCTGGCATTTCTCAGTGTCCAAAATATCTGACGGCTGCATAAAAATTGAAAAATAAAAAATAAGAATTTGAACCAGCAATATTTTTTCTCCATTCCCTGCCCTTGGTTTTAGTCAAAGGCTATAAAAAAAAAATATTCCGATACCGGGAGTCGAACCCGGGTCTGCCCGGTGAAAGCGGACCATGATAGCCGTTACACTATATCGGATTTGGATGCTGGATTAGCACCGGGGCACGGTAAGTGCCTACGGGCAACAGGGGCAGCTTAGGGGCGCCAGACCCAACTTACACCAAACATCCATTTCACTCACTATGGCAAATTTCATTTTTGTTGATGGTTAGTGCGGGGCGGTTGAAGTGGCACACTTTAGGGCGCACAAGTGTGCTGCGGTTCGACGAAAGTTCTCTAACGGGTTAATGGTCTAGTGGTATGATTCCTGTTTTGGGTACAGGAGGTCCTGGGTTCAATTCCCAGTTGACCCCGTTATTTTTTTTTCACTATTTTTTTAAATTTTTCTGCGAGTTTTGGTCAAACCCTATGCCGCCTAAGGCAAGTGCTTGGGGCCTACATGGACACCACTAACAGGCCCTTCCTCTTGTGCGGTTTGGCCTTGCAGTCTTCAACGGTTGCATGAATGGCCGAGCGGTCTAAGGCGACAGACTCAAGTTCTGTTTCTGGCAACAGAGCGCAGGTTCGAATCCTGTTTCATGCAATTAACTTTTAGTGCGGGCTTAGCTCAGTTGGGAGAGCGTCAGACTGAAGATCTGGAGGTCCTGAGTTCGATCCTCAGAGATCGCATTAATATTTTTTTTTCCCTCCGCCCCACTCTCTGCTACCAAAGAGACACACAGGTGGTTGCCTCGTAGCAAGTACTAGCCATTATTGTGACTTATGAGATGCGCTCTGGCACCTTAACATTCTGGTCAACATCAACTCGCTGAGTTGGCTTGGGTACCTCTTTCTCACAAATCGGTCCCTTGGCCCAGTTGGTTAAGGCGTGGTGCTAATAACGCCAAGATCAGCAGTTCGATCCTGCTAGGGACCACTTTGTCTTTTTTTTTTTTGTAACACCCTCTTCCTTTTGTTTTTTTTTTTTTTTTCCTTTTCAACTTCCCCCCTCCCCAAATTTTGTGCCTACTGCCTTCTCTCATGTTGCACGCTGCTTCGTTCTGCTTCACTTCTCCCTACTTCGAGCTGTGGCAGTCATGGCTGGCATTCTTGTCTCCCGCTTAGGGCTGCCGGCCCCCCTTTTAACTCACTCGTTTGGGCGTGTGGCGTAGTTGGTAGCGCGTCTGCCTTGCAAGCAGAAGGTCATCGGTTCGACTCCGGTCTCGTCCATAGCATTATTATTTTTTTTTTGCTTCGCCTCCTAGGATGCCTGCTCTTCTCTGCTCGGTGTCCTATTAATGGCGTAGCAAGCCAGCCTTTTGGCCCCAGAACATTCCCCGCGGCCCTTGGTTCTTCACTACAAGAGCTCTTATGGCCAAGTTGGTAAGGCGCTACACTAGTAATGTAGCGATCCTCAGTTCGACTCTGAGTGAGAGCACTTGTCTTATTTTTGTTTTTTTTTATAAAATCCCCCCTCAACCAACTACTGGTCTTTTATTTGGCCTCCATCCCCTCTCTGCCACCTCTCGCTCCCCCCATAAATACTGTTGCCCTGTCTCGCTGGCCCAAGGACCCCCTCCTGGCACTGCCATGTGACCCTCGGCCGTTGTCGCTCTTGGCCCTGCCCGCTCGTTCTTTCTTCCAAGCCAGCGCAAGTGGTTTAGTGGTAAAATTCAACGTTGCCATCGTTGAGCCCCTGGTTCGATTCCGGGCTTGCGCACTCTTGTTTCCGAGATAGTTTAGTGGCTAGAATTTCCGCTTGTCACGCGGGAGACCCGGGTTCAATTCCCGGTCTCGGAGCATTATTTTTTTCTTCCCCTTCAGTATTTAGGCCTTATACTATCTACTAATGCCAGCTGCTTTCACTAGGTGTATTCTCAGTTTGGTGGAGGTTTCTTTTTTGTTTTTCAAATGTTCATTTTGTTTTGACAACGGACATCTGAAATCAATATTTGAATATTTTAGCGAAATGCCACGGATCGGGAGATCTCAAAAATACTTTTGGAACAGGATGGATGGAACTGGTTGGAAAGTTACACACGGATAGATTGGAAGTCAAGACACAGTGCAACTGCCTCGCACGGTTCCTGGATTTAGGTGCTGTGGCCGAACGGGGATGGTGAGCACGACCACGCTTTAGCAGTACGCAGGTTTCGATTCTTCAATAGTGGTTGTATAGTGTAGTGGTTATCACCTTCGGTTTTGATCCGGATAACCCCGGTTCGAATCCGGGTACGACCTCAGTGATTTGCCTGGTTAGCTCAATCGGTAGAGCGTTTGACTCTTAATCAAAAGGCTGCGGGTTCGAGCCCCGCATCGGGCTTCACATATTTTTTTTTGCTACTGGCTGTGGTATGTGATTGCCTTCCTTCTTTATGTCCCTTCTGTGATCGGTTGGGGTCACTAAGGTATCTCATGGAGTCTCCAATTATAGCTCCGCGACGCCCTGGGCCACCTAAGCAACGCCCGTGTAGCGTAATGGTTAACGCGTTTGACTTCTAATCAAAAGATTCTGGGTTCGACTCCCAGCATGGGTGCAGGCGTTAGCTAATTTTTTTCAATTTTTTTTCCTGTTTGTCTTTGGATATTTTGAAGCTCCCTTCCAGGGGTGCCTCTTGGATTTTTTTTTGGTGGGACCAAGGCTCCACAAAAATGCAAACGGGCAAGGTGGTTGGTTGCCTTTCTTATGTGTGTGATGGGAACAGGCGCTTAATTGAATAGTCAATCAGAGGGAGGAAAGTTGAAGGGGGGGAAAAAAAAATATAGGTTATTCGACAACTGCAGGACTCGAACCTGCGCGGGCAAAGCCCAAAAGATTTCTAATCTTTCTCCTTAACCACTCGGACAAATTGCCAAATCACTGGACTGGAGGCCTGGAAGCGCGATACGGAGCGTCAGGTCGTCAAAGACTCACTACGGCGCCACTACAAGGCCTGTGGTAGGGGAGCAGCCTTCACAAATGGTCGGATGGTCTAGTTGGTTATGGCATCTGCTTAACACGCAGAACGTCCCCAGTTCGATCCTGGGTTCGATCATTTAAAAATTTTTTTTTTTTCGCTTTCTGTATAGGCCATGCTTGGCCCTGGCCTTCACTATTCCTGGCATTTCTCAGTGTCCAAAATATCTGACGGCTGCATAAAAATTGAAAAATAAAAAATAAGAATTTGAACCAGCAATATTTTTTCTCCATTCCCTGCCCTTGGTTTTAGTCAAAGGCTATAAAAAAAAAATATTCCGATACCGGGAGTCGAACCCGGGTCTGCCCGGTGAAAGCGGACCATGATAGCCGTTACACTATATCGGATTTGGATGCTGGATTAGCACCGGGGCACGGTAAGTGCCTACGGGCAACAGGGGCAGCTTAGGGGCGCCAGACCCAACTTACACCAAACATCCATTTCACTCACTATGGCAAATTTCATTTTTGTTGATGGTTAGTGCGGGGCGGTTGAAGTGGCACACTTTAGGGCGCACAAGTGTGCTGCGGTTCGACGAAAGTTCTCTAACGGGTTAATGGTCTAGTGGTATGATTCCTGTTTTGGGTACAGGAGGTCCTGGGTTCAATTCCCAGTTGACCCCGTTATTTTTTTTTCACTATTTTTTTAAATTTTTCTGCGAGTTTTGGTCAAACCCTATGCCGCCTAAGGCAAGTGCTTGGGGCCTACATGGACACCACTAACAGGCCCTTCCTCTTGTGCGGTTTGGCCTTGCAGTCTTCAACGGTTGCATGAATGGCCGAGCGGTCTAAGGCGACAGACTCAAGTTCTGTTTCTGGCAACAGAGCGCAGGTTCGAATCCTGTTTCATGCAATTAACTTTTAGTGCGGGCTTAGCTCAGTTGGGAGAGCGTCAGACTGAAGATCTGGAGGTCCTGAGTTCGATCCTCAGAGATCGCATTAATATTTTTTTTTCCCTCCGCCCCACTCTCTGCTACCAAAGAGACACACAGGTGGTTGCCTCGTAGCAAGTACTAGCCATTATTGTGACTTATGAGATGCGCTCTGGCACCTTAACATTCTGGTCAACATCAACTCGCTGAGTTGGCTTGGGTACCTCTTTCTCACAAATCGGTCCCTTGGCCCAGTTGGTTAAGGCGTGGTGCTAATAACGCCAAGATCAGCAGTTCGATCCTGCTAGGGACCACTTTGTCTTTTTTTTTTTTGTAACACCCTCTTCCTTTTGTTTTTTTTTTTTTTTTCCTTTTCAACTTCCCCCCTCCCCAAATTTTGTGCCTACTGCCTTCTCTCATGTTGCACGCTGCTTCGTTCTGCTTCACTTCTCCCTACTTCGAGCTGTGGCAGTCATGGCTGGCATTCTTGTCTCCCGCTTAGGGCTGCCGGCCCCCCTTTTAACTCACTCGTTTGGGCGTGTGGCGTAGTTGGTAGCGCGTCTGCCTTGCA
This sequence comes from Saturnispora diversa, assembly GCA_030560905.1. NCBI lineage: Eukaryota > Fungi > Ascomycota > Pichiomycetes > Pichiales > Pichiaceae > Saturnispora > Saturnispora diversa. Next base: position 44,623 of record JAKTWH010000027.1, read on the forward strand.
AGCAGAAGGTCATCGGTTCGACTCCGGTCTCGTCCATAGCATTATTATTTTTTTTTTGCTTCGCCTCCTAGGATGCCTGCTCTTCTCTGCTCGGTGTCCTATTAATGGCGTAGCAAGCCAGCCTTTTGGCCCCAGAACATTCCCCGCGGCCCTTGGTTCTTCACTACAAGAGCTCTTATGGCCAAGTTGGTAAGGCGCTACACTAGTAATGTAGCGATCCTCAGTTCGACTCTGAGTGAGAGCACTTGTCTTATTTTTGTTTTTTTTTATAAAATCCCCCCTCAACCAACTACTGGTCTTTTATTTGGCCTCCATCCCCTCTCTGCCACCTCTCGCTCCCCCCATAAATACTGTTGCCCTGTCTCGCTGGCCCAAGGACCCCCTCCTGGCACTGCCATGTGACCCTCGGCCGTTGTCGCTCTTGGCCCTGCCCGCTCGTTCTTTCTTCCAAGCCAGCGCAAGTGGTTTAGTGGTAAAATTCAACGTTGCCATCGTTGAGCCCCTGGTTCGATTCCGGGCTTGCGCATCCAAATTTTTTTCATATTGTCTAGTTTGTGTATGATTTTTATTGGCGTGAAAAGTTATGTAATATTTGGGGCTGTATACGTCCTGCGTAAAATTTTGATGTTTGATTTCGTTGGTATTAATTTTTAAATTTTTTACTACAGAAATTTAGAAGAAGAAGTTTTGTCAAATTGAGTATGTGGTTTTGAAAATATGCTGATGAAATTTAGTCAACATTTGCAAATTCTGTTGAGTCAATTGAAACAAGAGCTTACTGAAATAAATTCTTGAAACCTGCTAAGGGAAAAGGATGATAATCACACCATATATTTCCAGGTGCACTTTTTACAGTCAGAATTAACACACTCATCTTGTAGAAGTGTTATAAAGCGGTCTCGCAAACTTTAACTTAAACCGATTATTGTTGAGATTTGAAACCCCCAGTTCTTTTCTTCACCTTTCAACTAGATGAACTAGGTTTAGTTATGAAATAATTAAGTAATAAGTTAACTTCTACAAAAAAATATAAAGTACATGAAAGCACAGATTGAGCACTTACCAGGATATATTGATGGCATAGTGTTTTTTAAAATCTGATAGTTGAGTATCTACATTGGGTATCATTTGGTATAATTAGATTAAAACTTTATAATAAGTGAATAGGGTTGAACTTCCGAAGATAAAGAAATATGTATATTTTTTAACTGTTTCAATCAAAAGACTTAAATAACAATAACAATTATAATCATCATTTTAGGGTTTTTGCTATTCCAATGTTTACTTTCCCTAATTTGACCCCACAATAATCTTTTGATGTTGTATCATTTTTATGAATTTGATATATTAAAAATTTTCAAAATTCATGTGAATCTTGTTCACTTGATATTTTAGAGCTTTATATAATAGAGGTTTACCTGTGCTTCTAAGAGGTTAAAAAGTAATGAACAGTTTGCTCCTTAGATGTAACACTGTTGCTTTTAATATTTGAATTAAAATATTTTCTAATCAGTTTAAAGCTATAGGTCCTGACTCAATAAGAAAGTTGGTTCTAACATCAATTTGGATAATGAATATTTGTCACATAATAGGGTTTGCTATGTTTATAACAAAACCTTTTCGGGATTGAAATTTTTGATTTTGTTTGTAACAATATCTTTAATATATTATAAATTTGATATAAATTATATAATACGGTATATATAGCAGATTATAGTTTAAAATTGAAAATAAATAGTTTGCATTTGTTACAATTTGTACAGATGATAAAATTTTATAGCGATAAGTGTAAAATTCTAGAATTGAATATAACAGGATTTACAAACGAAGATGACCAATATCATATCGTGAAATATGCAAGTGCTCAATAAATATAAGAGATATTATCTCTTAGTTAATTGGTCTTGATTATTTAGACTATATCAACTCTGTTATCGTAGTTCAATTAATATATCAAAAAGGGTAATCTTATAGGTTTTGTAAAATCATGTAGTCTATTTTATGGCCTGCTTACCTTAAATTAATTCTCTAATTTAACCAATATTTACACTCAATATTAAGGGAACAACATATTCCCATGCATTTATTTTACCTTTAGTTTATAAAATTTTATGTAAAAGTTACAGAGTTTAACAACAAGTGTCTTGAGTATAATTTTTTTGATCTTATATTTTAATTAGAATATGGAGTGAAACGACCTGTCATACCACTTATCAAATAGTGAAACTATGAGCCAAAGGCTTTATCTGTTCAAAAAATTGACTATTTTTAGCACTTTTTAAATTTAATATGGGGTAAAACGCAGATGGATTTTGATTGAAATTTCAAGACCAAATTTTTATATATTGAAAATAAAAAGGTAATTTTCAAATAAAACAGCTGATTTGCATATTTAGAAAATTCAAAAAATATTTAGCTATAAATTTAGAAAGTTTATTCATTCAAAAGACTATTATTTTCTGATATGAGTGTTAAAACGTAAACTTCTGTTGTATCAATTCAGCAAAGTACGAGCACCCGCTTTTTTTTAAGGCATATTTTTGCACAGCCTTGTTTCCAATCTTATTTAACTTTTTTAAAATTTTTTCTCTAAATGTGAAAATTTTTTTTGGGTCGCCGGAGACGCGTTGAAATTTTTTTTGTCAATTTTTTATTGCTCTTTGCCTTCTTGTAAGAAGTTTTCCAGAACACCCAGTTTTCCCATACTTACCTAAAGTTTTCCTTATAAACGGTTAGAACCAACCTTATATCGAAAAATACCAAAAAAACCAAATAAATTACCAAAAAAAAAGATACAAAACTTAAAAAACCAAAAATGTCTTCTGCAGAAATCAATCAACTCACTGATGCAGCTGAAAAGTTGTCTGTCTCTGAAACCCCAGCCGTTGAAACCCCAGCAACCACCACCGAAGATTCTCCAGCTTCTGAACAACAAGAATCTAGCTTGGTTTCTTTATACGTTGGTGAATTGGAACCATCTGTCACTGAATCCGACCTTTACGAGATCTTCTCTCAAATTGGTCAAGTTTCTTCCATTAGAGTTTGTAGAGATGCTGTTTCTAAGCAATCATTAGGTTACGCTTACGTCAACTTTGAAAATAAGGAAGATGGTGAAAAGGCCCTTGAAGCTTTGAACTATTCTGAAATTAAGGGTAGACCATGTAGAATTATGTGGTCCCAAAGAGATCCTGCTTCTAGAAAGAAGGGTAATGGTAACATTTTCATTAAGAACTTGCACCCAGCTATTGACAACAAGACCTTACACGATACTTTCACTTCCTTCGGTAAGATTCTTTCTTGTAAGGTTGCTACTGATGCTAATGGTAACTCTAAGGGTTTTGGTTTTGTTCATTTTGAAACTGATGAAGCTGCTAAGGATGCTATTGAAAATGTTAATGGTATGATGTTGAGTGACTTGGAACTTTACGTTGGTCCTCACGTTTCTAAGAGAGAAAGAGAAGCTAAGATGCAAGAATTGATTGACAACTACACCAACATTTACGCCAAGAACTTTTCCCTTGAGTGGACTGAAGAAGATTTGAACAAATTATTTGGTGAATTTGGTAACATCACTTCCCTTCACTTGGCAAAGGATCAAGAAGGTAAATCCAAGGGTTTTGTCTTCGTTAACTACGCTAATCATGAAGAAGCTGCTAAGGCCGTTGAAGCTTTGAATGAAAAGGAATACGAAGGTAAGCCAATCTATGTTGGTAGAGCTCAAAAGAAAAGAGAAAGAGTTGAACAATTGAAGCAACAACACGAAGCTGTTGAACAAGAAAAGCAAACTAAATACCAAGGTGTTAACTTGTTTGTTAAGAACTTGGACGACACTATCGATGATGAAAAGTTGAAGGAAGAATTCGCTCCTTATGGTACTATTACTTCTGCTATCGTTATGAAGGATGAAGCTGGTAAGTCTAAGGGTTTCGGTTTTGTTTGTTACTCTACTCCAGAAGAAGCTACCAAGGCTATTAACGAAATGCACTCAAGATTGGCTGGTTCTAAGCCATTATACGTTGCTCTTGCTCAAAGAAAGGAAGTTAGAAGAAACCAACTTTCTCAACAAATGCAAGCTAGACAACAAATGAGAATGCAACAAGCTCATGCTGGTATGGGTGGTTTTGTTAACCCAATGTTCTATGGTCAAGGTATGGTTCCTCAATTCCAAGGTAGAGCTGGTCCATTCCCAGGTGCTCCAAATCCAATGATTATGCAACAAGGTCCAAGACCAGGTCAAGGTGTTCCAAACTTTAGAGTTGGTCCAAACGGTCAACCTGTCTACCTGCAACCTGTTTTTAATGAATACCCACAAGGTAGAGTTCCTCAAAACAGATACTACCAAAACAGACCTCAAGGTAGAAAGAACAAGGAAGACTTAGCTTCTATTTTGTCTCAAGTTCCAGTTGAAGAACAAAGAAGAATCCTTGGTAACGAAATTTACCCAAGAATTGCCGAATCTGGTAAGGTTACTGATCCAGATGCCACTGGTAAAATTACCGGTATGATGTTGTCTATGGAACAACAACAAATTTTGGCTATGTTGGAAGATGATTCTTTATTCAACTCTCAATTGGATGAAGCTATTCAAGCTTACGAAAACTACAAGAAGGGTGAAGAAGCTTCTGCTGAAGCCCCAGTTGCTACTGATGCTTAAGTGTGTGAAATGGTTTCATTCAATTGAAGACTATTCACACGTTTGTTCTTGTTAAGGGTTTTTGGTTTTCTTTGTTTTGGTTTCATTACGTGCTATTAACTTTTTTTTATAAGATTTGAATTTGCACTTTTTTTTTACTTCCTTGCTATCTTTGTAATGTTAAAATGTGGTGCATGATCCATGTGTTTCTTTTTCTTTAATCTTATAGTTACAAATTTTAAAATTACAAATCTATGTATCATGAATGCTGTATCTTCATCTATTTCTGGTTCATTAGCAGAGATTCCAAATCTTCAATATCTGTTTTCTCGTTAGAAGGAGACCAGGATGTATTATTGGTAATTTGTTTCCATAGTTCCAAATCGTAATCTGTTTTATTCAGATTTTCAATATCTACATCATTAAAAATTGGAGCCAATGCAGGCGAAAAGAAATCACCATGTTGCTTCTCATTCCAAATAAAGCTATCCGAATGATCTTCATTGAGTAAAGATCCTGTATCCGAGTTGAAAGGAACTTTGGAATTATCATGTATTGATGATAAAGAATCTGATGATGATGATGGTGATGATGATTTTTTAACAAGATGTTTTTCAATTAATGGTTTTAAAGCTCCATTGAAATCCAAAAGCTTCATCAACCTCAAAATTTGTTCCCTCCTTAGTGCAGCAGGATGGTTTCCTAAATTTCTCATTTTAGTAAACAAAATTAATGCATGATCTAAGTGTTCAATTGAAGATTCTTGGACTCCAAATGTAGAATTAAATAGTATACATGTGGCTGTTGCATTGAATAAATATTCTCGATCCATGTAACCAAACATTGCCACCATATTTTCAGGAACAAGAGCCCATAGGCATCTAATTGTATTAATGGAAGCTTGAAAAGAGGAAGTGAGCAAGGTCAAAATTAAACTCGAATATCTTGATATATCTAGGCACTTACCTTTTTTTGGATTTTCCACATTTATGTTGTAAGTAACAAAATGAAATAATAAAGGACGAACTGCCAAATTGAAACCCTGGAGATATTCGGTCATAATATTTGCTCCTAATCTGGAAATATTAAGATGCTTTTGAGAAAAATCATAGCTAATTTCTTGTGGAAGAGCCCTCTTCCATTTCAATAACAAAATAACTAACTCATGAACAGTTTCCACAACATTTTTAGAAAGCTGACGAGTGTAAAGCTTTCGTAAGATTGTAGCATTAATTTGTGTGATTTTCACACAGTTAATAATGAACTCAGCCTCAGGGAAAATATAATTCTCACATGCTAAAGGTGGCTCATTCATATCAAAGTCACTTGGTAGTTCAGTCATAACATCTTCATCTGTCAAAGATAAAGGTAATCCAGCTTTCGCTGCAAGCATTCGCTCATACATGTAAACAGTCCACCACAAGCGCCTTCTATGTTCGAGTTCAAATCTATTCAAAGGATCCTTTCCAGCATCCACATGTAACCCAAGCAAAAGAGAGGCTCGAAGAGCAAGACCAAAATAAAAATATGACGCCGTAGTACAGTCAGCTACCTGTAAGTAAAATGCATAAAGCAACAAAACCTCAACTCCCCCTTCTTTTGTGAAATTGTCAATAGAACCACTTGCAAATAATCCCGTGAACAATTCACTGGCTTCATTAAAAAACTTCGATCCTGGAAGTTTAGTTAACTTATTTCCTGCAACAGGTTCTGAAGACGTTCTTTGTTTCTTTCTTTTTGGTTTAGAAACCTTTCCTTTTAAGATGATATCTTGTGAAGTTCCAAGGTACATTTCACCAATTGCAAATATCAACAACAATTTACAAAACCAAATCGTTTCTAATGTACTTTCATTTTCACTAGAGTTATTTAAAGATTCGATACCATAATCAAACTTGATTCCTTCTTCAGAAGTGTCGTCGTATATTCTCTTCAGGTTTTCCTTTACAATTCCTTCATTAAAAAAATAAAAACATCCATCATTGTAGGAAATAAATGAATCCACTAGCAACAGAGCATAACTGTAACTTGGTAATGTGAAATTCACGTTTAATCCAGGTTTCGAATGCACTTTCCCCAACATAACTCTATATGCATTACCCTCCTTCTCTAATATGGTATCATCAATGTCTTGTATTGCGTTGCCATCTTGTGGTTCGGGTATATTAAACATTTTGTTAATTTCAAGTCCAAATAATGTCATTGATGAAGGCCCAACATAAATCCTTTCACCGGTTCGACAGTGAATCAATCTCCCATACTTTTCCAAAAATGGTGGGATAACATCATCAGTCCTACTGTGTTCTTCTTTTGATCCATTATGCTCTTCAGTATTAGATTTCGATCTGTCATTGATATTTCTTAAACTGTTATTTTCATTCTTTAAATCCCACACAAGCTTTTCTAGCTGCTCTAAATAATCCTTTGGGACTTCCACTTTATTTCGGTTATTTACAGATGTTGCTGAATCATGGCCATGATTATTGTCAACATTGTTCATTTGGTGATTTGTTTTATAAGCTGTTGAAGCTTCCGGCACGTGTCGACCTGATTGCATAGATAAATAATCTTTTTCTTGAAAAAATCTTCTAGAATTACCATCAACCATCTCCTTTCACCTTTAATTATTTGCACTCTTGATCCACTGATAATAAATGTACTTTTTTTTTATGCACTTTAATTTTTAGGATAATATGCTCAGTAACTGAAAAGCGTATTATTTTCTTAATTTAATTCTATACAATTTTATTAAACAGAAGTTTCAGCAAGCTTTTCAGCGGTTGAATCAACATCCTGATTTGTTTCTGGCTTAGGAGTTTGCTTTGCACCAGGGTATCTGTCACCTCTATTCTTCACCTTTTTCACCTTTTTGGTAGCAGCAGCCACTGGTTGATATGCCTTTTGTTCGATTTCTTGGAATTCCTTGTTGTTTTCGAATTCTTCGATAATTGGAGCTAAAAGAGAATTAATAGCGTCAGAAACACCAGCCTTTAAATCAACTGGGGATAATTCTTCACTAGCAAAGGCCTTTTCTAATTCTTCAAAGGAATTATAAGTGATTGGACCACCATATTGTTCAGGTCTGTCAATGAAAAACTTAAACGCACCATCGCCATTCTTTAACTCATAAGCAGGCCCAACAACATTCTTAACGAAGGCCAATAACCCATTATCTTCAATGTTACCTGGAGCACAAAATGCTGAACCGATTTTCTTCTTAACAACCTTTGGCTTTTCTAAAATGTCAATTTTAGAATTTGGATCAGATGCAGACATCTTACCACCTTGACCTAAACCTGGAACCATACGGTTCATCAAGTGAGCTCTCTTTTTGTAACCTAAATGATGCATGTTTTCTTCAGCAAGAACAAAGATCTTTCTTTGATCAACACCACCAAATTGGACATCAACCTTCAAATATTCTTCATCTAAAACTTGCATTAATGGGTAAATCAACCCAGATAAAAGTGGGTTAGCAACTTGTTTAACAACATCTGCACCAGCTCTCTTAGCATCATTTTGAGAAACGTGATTAGACAACTTGAACAAATCCATGGTATATTCAGGAGTGAGTTGGTATGATGACCCCAGAACAAATTTCATCTTTTCAATTGGGACATTGAAGGATTTTAAAATGGCTTTAATCACAAATTCGTAATATTTAGCTCTGTATTGAACAGTTTCTAACGGGGCCTTCATATTATCTAAGTACGCATGTAAATCAGCAACAAGAACGGTCAATTCAACACCGGCTTTCAATAAATGTGCAAGCTTAATCATTGGGACAAAGTAACCACAATGTGGTTTACCAGTTGGTGCGGTACCCCAGTAAACAGTCAAAGGCTTTTCTTTCTTTTCAAGAATTTCCTTGATGATTTGTGGATTAAGAACCTCTTGCAGGTTTCTAGTAATGAGTTCGTATTGTTCTTCAGGAGTCAAATTAGACATATTAGTCACCTGTAAATGTAGTTGTCGATTTGAGGGTTGAAGAAAAAGAAATTTTTCAAATGTGTGTGAAATTCTCAAGATTTCATTTTTACTCATGAAAGCAATTGAAACTTTGCTTCACTGAAATTTAGGTTATTTGTATCTACATCAACTGAAATGTTTAAATTATTAAATGCAAGTTTAAAAGATATGATATATAGTAAAGAATTTTTTATAGAAAAAAAAAAGAAAAAGAAAAAGAAAAGAAGAGCATAATCATAATTCACAATTTATTATTTTCATTAAAATAATCATTGAATTTACGATGTCCATACAAACTTTTATCAATATCAGTTCCATTATTATCATTAGAGTTTTCTAAAGAATCTGTATCGAATATTTCAAGACTTTCACATTTAAATTCGGGAGATGCAGGTGTTTCAGGAATTTTGAATGGATTTTCATCAAATGTAAAGGGATCATTATTATTTGTTGAAAGTAGTGAATATCGTTGGATGACTTCGGGGTATCCTTGATCTGTATCCACTTCTGGATAACCATCATTAGGATTAGGGAAATGAGGTCCTCTATATTCCCCTAATTCATTATATGGTTCAGGTTCTTCAAGGTCATTATTATCCATGAGATCAATATCGGGGTAAATTTCTGGCTGCATTTGAGACAAAGGTTGGGATTGAGGTAGATGTTGAATAGCCTCTTCAATTTCAAATGGGTTGGTTGCTTCAGTGGCATTGGTTTGGAAACGACTATTTTGAAGTAAATCTGTTCTAGAAAAGGCAGATTCTATATCATGAATGTATGGATAATTTTGACGTGGTCTATTATAAGCCGCTTGTTTTGGAATGGGGACCAATGAATCATTATCTAAATCTATTGTTTGTGTTTGGAACGGATCAACCTTTTTCAATGTGAAGGAATCATCATTGATATTAGAATCAGCTAAAATAGATTCTTCATCTAATTCTTTAATATCTGATATTCTATTATTAGCCACCATCGATGGCACTTTTCTTCTTTTTTCCAATTCAACCGCCTGGGAATTGACCTTCTTATCAAACATTTCAGCAACACTATTTGCAACTAAAGTATGTATATATTTTGTGAAACTAGTTTTATTATTTCTTTTAACATTGCTAACAACACATATTGATGATAAGATTAAAATCACATTTTTGAATGTAAAACAAAGCCAAATAATAAAGGAAAAAAACATAAAAGATAATAAAACAGCTTCTTCTTTATCAGTTTCTGCAATATTTTTAATGACACTACCAATATTCCCATCTGTGAAATGATTAGAGATTGAATATGCAATAGTAGCACCATTAAGCGCTTGTCTGGGAGTATCTGCTAAAAGCCATTGAACAATATCATAATGATAAGATTGATAAATAGTTAAACAAATCCATTCATGAAAGTTATTTGTTGTGATCTCTTCATAAATACAGAACCTATTATAACTTTTCAATGAATCAATAATTCTAGCACCATTAGCTAAATAAGACTTGACAATTTTATTTTGTTTATAAGTAACAATACCGGTAACCCAGGTAAAAATCAAAAATATGAATGAAATACCAATACATGTTGTAAAGACTATTTTATAAGCAATAACAGGTATATATGTTATTGTATGAAATCCTTCCCAATTTTTTAGTGCATAAATTTGAATCAATGTATATATATCAGAACCAAGAAACAAGGCTTGCAAGAGTAACCCAATTAACATAACAATGTAACTTATTATATTAAGAAAGGTATATTTTTTGTAACTGTGTTCTCCCTCAATATGTCGAAAGAGAATATCCTTTGGTCTTTCTGCCAACCCTAAGGAAAACGAACTTTGTTGATGTTTAATCATTTTAGTAAGGGATAGAAGTAAAGAACAGGTATCAAAGACTTCTTTTGATAGAAAGAAATGATGTCAAATATCAAATATTAAGTGTAGAAGAATATTAACCAAATGAAAGGAAGTTAATAACTCCCCAACTCAAATAAAAGATAGGTTTGAAGAAAGCTAAAAAAAGATTTTTATTTTACATAATTCCCAAATTAAAACAAAAGTGAAACAACAAAGTGCGCCACACCAACACCAACCGCGTTCCGTGTTCATGCGCCACCTTTCCTTCTAGTGGATCTCACTCGGCCCCCCGTCTTTGGGTTCTCCTTGTCCTTTGGGGGCTGCTTTGGTTTGGGACCTGGCTTACGTTTAACCTTCTTTGTAGGCGGCAGGGGTTCAGTTTTCTTAGATGGTTTTCGCCCCCTTTTACGTTTTATTGGCGCTTGTGTTTCTATTTGTGCTTGTTCTTGTGTTTCATCGGCTTCAGTAACTTCTTTTTGATCTTCATCACCTTCCTGGTGCTGGTCTTCTTCTTCTTCTTCTCCTTCTTCTCCTTCTTCTTCTTCTCCCTCTTCTAACTCGTCTTCATTTTCATCATTTACAGTATCTTCAAAGTTGTCATTTTCATGTTCAGATAAATCGGTATCTTTACTATTGGACTTCACAGGGGTAACTGTAGTTGTTTGTGAGCTTCGTCCTCTCGGTTTCCTTTGGAATCCTTCATCTGATTTGTCTCCCCGTCCCTCAACACTAGAATCCTGTTTCCTAGTTGATGGTTTAACATTGGTTTCCTCCTTTGCCTTTGATGCCCTGCCTCTAGTCACACGAGCGGGACTTGTAATACGGCTAGTATCAGCGTCATCATTTTCTGATTGCGAAGTCTCTATATTTCTGACTTTAGAACTACTTCTAGTTGCCCTTCTAGTACTTGTTGGTAAAATAGATGAATCTGCTTCTTCATCGTTAGATTCATCTTCTCCATCAATAAGTTCCTTCCCTTTTAATCTAGTACTACGTCTTGGAGTCAGTTCATCCTCAGTGTTGACACTCTTAATTGCAGGTTTGGTAACAGCTACCTCCTTTTCATTGACAGTGCTATCAGCAACGGAACTAGATGTCCTATTATTTCTCTTAGATGGAGTATTTGATTGTTCTCTTGTTGAATCAAGAGCCTTAGCGCCAAATCTTCTCGTCCTCTTTCCTGGTGTTTGATCATTATCCACCCCTGGTTCAGATTTTGTTTCAGAATCTGACTCTTCACTCTTTGTTATTGACATCGTTGGTGATTCCTTTAATTTTTTGACCTGTAATCTTGTTAAATGAACTGGATCTTGACCATCTTGTTGACTCCCCAATGGTGATAATGGGGGAGATGGTGTCCTTTGTTCAATGGTATCCTTATTTAAAACTTCATTTTTGCCTTCATCTATTTTAACATGTTTTTCATTACTTTGTTGTTTTTCAACTTGATCAATAGATTCCTCATCGCTAATATCTAAATCTAATTTCTCCAACCCCTTTAAATCATAATATTCACCCAATTTCTCTCTCAATTTATCAATTGTTAAATTGAAATCATTATATTGTTCATTCAATTTCTGTACTATAATTCCACAATTCTCAGCCCCCTTTTCACCAATGGGTTTATTATGTATAATTAAATGCAAAAGCTGGGTTTCCTTTTCCAAAGACCAATCAATCATCCCCTTTTTAGAAATGCAATGGTGAGAAATACAGAGCTGAAGCCTTAAATCAATAAAAAAATCATAAAGCAGAAGCAGGGAAAAAAACAAAAAAAAAACACAGAAGGAAAATAAAAATCTGTGTGGCGCATGAAATCAAACTGGGGGAAAAAGGCTCATGAACTCAATTCAAAGGCGGTTGAGTCAAACCAAATCAATAATATTGGAGATCAAATCCGCTTTCTTTACACCACTGCCGATTTTCCCTCCCTTAAGCCTAATATAATCTTTGAGTTCAATGATATTGTACTGATCCAACCTATCATTAGCTATTAAAAATTTAATATTATTATCGGTTAACGGTTCCCTTTTAAATTTCTTTTTATCAGGTTCATCAATTTCATTGGCACTTGCTGTATTGGCAATAGAATTATAAGTTGTTAAAATACCATTAACAACGTTTTGATCTTGTGATTCACGAATATCTCTTTGTAAATCAATCATTAATTTCATTTTATCATTTTCTAACTCAACATTTGCACCATTTTGAGATGCATTAGAAACAAGTGTCTTCAACTTCCATTCAAGAACGTTATTAGGAAAAATTTCCATTTGATTTAAAGTCATTGAATCAACTAATTTTTGTAATCTATTAGGATCAGGTTCAGACATTTCATAACCCATTAAGAACTTTGGTGGTTTTCTAACTTCATCACCAAAGGGGATTTCAATCATTGCTAAAGTCTTTGGATAATCTGGGTTGATGAATCCAGTGGGGATCAAATAATATAATGATGGTATAGATGACTTTCTCAAACTTCCCCAACAAATCAACATTTGGCCCTTTGAATTTAATGATCTATAAAGAGCCGTGAAGTGTTTAAGAGAATTTGTATATTCACCAAACTCATTGGCTATAATCATTTTAGCATTAGAAACAATATAAGGAGAAAATTTAGTAATCGGTAAGGTGCCCATAACTTTCAATTGGGGGATGAATTGCTTCAATTGATCAAATTTATCATAAATTGGTAACAATTCATTTTTAAAAAATTCTGAAGCTTTAATAAGTGAATCACTTTTTAATTCCTCTCCATTAGAATAATAAATAGATTCGGATTTAACTGGATATTTATAATTATTCTCTTCATAAAATTTAAGGGGATTTAACTTTGTTGAACTAAAAATATTGATACCTTTAATTGATATTTTCAATTCACCTAAAATCAATGGACAAGTAAAGGATCCCCTTTTAATTTCCACTGTTTTAATTAATCTTTCTTGAATATCTTCTATTTTAATTGGTTTTGTTGATGGTTTATATATTGGATGGTTATTGTCCCCATTTAATGGTAAATCAAACCAATCTTGAAATTCTTGTGTTGATGATGAACCTAAATGATTTTCCATTAATAATGGCATCAACGTAATTTTATTCATATTCATATTTTTTAACATATTTTGAAGTAATGATTTGGTATTTAAATTACCATTAAAAGGTTTATAACAATCAGTTATTAAAAAGACCCTTTTATTAGTAAATGTGCTTGTATGACTATGCTCATTGAAATCTTCTAATGCTTGATGTAATCCATTAAGTAATTGACCACCAAATTCATCTTCAATATTATGATTTAACATGGGGAATATCATTTCCCATTGATAACTTTTAGAATATTCCAATTGATTATCATCATCTTGATCTTCATTTTTAATTTGGGAGTTAATTAATTGACCTAATTTTTGAAACATGAATTCATTAAGATCCTGTAATTTAAAAACTTCCTTAATACCATTATTCCCCTTTGTATTAAATACATAACACCCCACGCCTGTTGATGGTAATGACTTAAGCAAATAACAAAGTAAATCAAAGATTGTGATAAAAACTTGTTCTAAATTGTCGAATGTGGGGGTTCTATGAATTAAAAAAATAATGCCCTGATGAAATCTTTCTTCTTCATCAACATTTGTGTCCCATTCCATTATCAATTGAGAGTGCAGGGGGGAGAAGTGGTTTTAAATACAAACAAACAATCAAGCAAATGTTCTTAGAGAGCAACATATATTTTTTTGTTTTCTCGTTGGCTCCCTATGACAGGCACACACACTTTCTCTTCTCTTATCAACCAATAATAAGGTGTTCTTTTTCTCATTACTAATATGAAATTCACACTAAGGATATTAAATAACAATGCTTATATACCATTTAAGGTTACACCCAAGAAGTCTCAGGAGGCCACTCAAATGAAACTATTACCACCTATACAATTATATAGAGCCATTTTGAGATCACATAGGAAACTACCGGGATTTCAAAGACAATTAGGAGATGATTATGTTAAAACTGAATTTAGATTACATAAATCACTTGATAACCCCGTTCAAATTATTGGATTTTTGACAGAATGGCAAAAGTATTTAATATTTGTTAATAAAAATACCCAGCAAGATTGGAAACAATATAAAATTGATGAAGCAACATTAGAAAAGATGAATGATGATCAAATTCATCAACTTTGGGGATTACTAAAGGAAACGAAGGTGTTATTCACCCCCGAAGAAGAACTGAAGAAGCATTAAAGATTGATTAAATAAGAGTCTTGTTTATTGGATATTATCAATCTGTTTGAATTAAATGTAAATAATATTACGTATCTATGTGTATAAATTGTATAGAGTTTGAACTAGAATTAACTTAAACAAAAGTTCCATCCTAATGAAGTAACAATATGAGTCCAGTCAACAAAGCAATCATTTTGAGGATTTTTCATTCTAATATCTAAAGTATCCCAAACCTGTTGAATAATTTCCCAACAAATTGTGATATTTTTAATTTGATAATTTTGTAATAAACGTTCATACATTTCCTTAAAGAGGGCTCGTTGTTTATTAGTGATTGAAACAATACCTAACATGAATAATGGTAAACAAAGCATTGATTGAAGTTTAGTACCAATTAAGATATTGAATAATTTGTCACCCTTTGATTTTAAGCTTTGGATTTTATTATCAGTAAAGGGTAATTGAGCAAATGAAATTCTAATAAATATTTGAACACCAATTTGAGTTAATTCAAATAAAGTTAGATGAAGTTCAAGAAATGATTTATCATTAATTGAAGCAAATATTATTTCATCAATCATTTGTTGAGGTGGTTTACAATCATTAATTCTTTGATCAAAATCCAAATATTTCAATTCAATATCCTTTAATAAATTATTTAATTGAAGTTCCATTTCAGTTGGAGAAGTTAAATTTAAATGGAATTGAATTTGTTTTAATTTCTTTCTAGTATTAATAACGTCGCCTAAAATTAAATATAATTCATATGATAAACCTTGAAATGGATCTAATGAACCTCTTTCATCTATGAGAAATTGATTCTCTTTAATAATGACATGATAATCATCCATTGAAAAGAGGGTACCATGATCTAATGTTCTAATATTTAAAACATCATGAACAAAGATTGAACTGATGATCCATTTAGCAACATTTGAAGATTTATTAATTTCAACAAATTTAATTAATCCACCAAATTCATCAATTAAATCTTTACACTGTAGAAACAATTTATACCAACCGTTAACATCACCAGTTGATAATTCAGAAGCTATTGAAAGTAAATAAAATGATAAAACTGTTAACGCTTCATCATTATTTTTAATTGAATTTCGTGATTTTTGTATTAAATCTCTTGAATTTTGAAGATACCTTTGGGCAGATTCATTATTTCTACCTAATAAAAACATCCCACCCCAACCAACGATACAATGAAGTATTGACTTATGTTGTGAAGCTGCGCTAATTGTATAATCTAAAAAAAACTTTTTTCCAATATCTAATAAATTTGATGCAATGTAAGAAACGTAATGTTCTAGGAATAATTTTCCATTGGAATCTAATGATGATAACATTGATGAATTTGGTTTAATAATATTGAGCATATTATTTCTATCAAATAATGCATGAATTGAAGGTTTTAAGTATGGTTGGAAGGTTTTTGATTTGAAAACTGATAAAAGCTCTACCTCTGATAAGAAGATATTTTCTAACATATGAGATTCATCCATTGGTAGATATTGTTCTTTACTATCATCATCTTCAGCTTCAAGATTATCATTCTTATCATTTTCATTATTGTTATTAGTGCCATTATCATTATCATTATCATTATCATTATCATTATCATTATCATTATCATTATCATTATCATTATCATTATCATTATTATTATTATTATTATTAGGATTGATAGCATCAATAATTTCCATAATAGAGGGTGAGTTTAAATTAATAATAGAGTTTTTTGGGAATTGAAGTTCTGTGATTGGGGTTAAATTGAAATTAGGTGGGGATAAATATGAAAATGTCTCTAAATCATATATTGGTGAATTGTTTAAATCTAATATAGGAGAATTTTGGTGTTTTGAATGTAAAATCAAAGCTGTATTAAGTATATTATCAATAACACTTGTTGCAGGATCAAAATTCGGCGATGAAATATGATGGATCATATTTTCTATAAGGTGTTCATTAATCAAATGATCATCGCCATTATTATTATTATTGTTATCATTATTATTATTATCATTATTATTATCATCATTATTATCATTAATATTAGATTTTGCGGTACCATTGTTATCAATCGAATTTGAAAATTTACCAACTTTAATTTGTTGATAATCTTCAACAAACACCAGCCTTTGCCTAGTATTAAATGCCTTCTTGGCAAGTTTTTGTGATTTTTTAACTTGATCAAAACTTAATCTATGACCTGATGAATTGTTTGTTGCTGCTCCTTGCTTTGATTTGGATTTTAAAGTTGAATCTGAACTTGTAGTTGAATTCCTCCATATACATTCTTGTTTCCGTTTTGAACATAATCCACAAATAGGGTGAACCTCATCACATTTCTTTTTGCTTGAGCGGCAATTATTACAACCAAGTTTTGATTGTGAGGAAACCCCCACGAACTTGTATTGAGTAAACATATTAATGGTTAACAAATAAGAAAAAGAAAGTAGGAAAGAAGTAAAAATATAATTGATGAATAATAAATAAATAAATGGTACCTTTTAATACAAAGAGGGAAAAACAAGAGGAAGGGGGCAGGAGGAGAGAAAAATATTTGATATGCGATAATAGAGCGGCTAAATGAGGAATGGGGTTGAATCAATTTGAATCAACTTGAGTTGAAATGAATTGAAATGAAGTTAAGATATTTAAAGCTTAGAAAGAGTATTTAAAAAGGGTCATCATTAAAAGATTTGAAAAATGATGTAAATACCACAATTGTCCCCCAAATTGCAAACCCCCCAAATATTGTTAATACCGCAGCCATTGGAGCTAAAACATGACAATGTGCCAATACTAATGGACTAATAATACCAGATGTTAATAATAATGAAGACAGAAATCTTGCACCATCGGATGCATCTCTTTCTTCGCCGAAATCAAAATCACCAGAAGAGGTATTCGATGTTGATATCACTAGGGGAAGATGTGCTACACCAAACACCAATGCTATTAAGAGGGGGGTCCAATGATCATAGAGAGCCGTTGCTAACACCACAAGAAGAAAGCCTAAGGCTAAAGTTCCCGAAAGGGCAATGATCCGTGAAAGCGCATTCATCGTTACACTACACTTTGTATACAATGATGATAATAATAATAATAATAATAAACCTGTAGAAAAAATAAGTGAGATGAAATGCGAGTGAGTGGCAAATTTTAAATATATATTTTATTCACCTTCAAAGAGCCTTGAATTCACGTTTGTCTTGTTTGTCACCTTTGTTAACTGAATTGAACTGAATTGAAATGTTTAGAAATAATTACGATAACGATGCAACCACCTTTTCCCCCACAGGACGTATTTTCCAATTAGAATATGCTGTGGAAGCAATCAAACAGGGATCAGCAGCTGTGGGGTTAGTTTCAAAGACACATGCTGTTTTAGTGGCATTAAAGAGAAATGCAGAAGAACTGGGGTCATATCAAAGGAAAGTTATTAAAATAGATTCTCATATGGGTGTTGCTTTAGCGGGGTTAGCACCAGATGCTCGTGTTTTATCTAATTTCCTTCGTCAACAAGCAATGACTGAAAGAATGGTTTATGATCGTCCACTTAATATTCAAAAGGCTGTATTATCAATTGCTGATAAAGCTCAAGAAAACACTCAATCTTCTGGTGGTAGACCTTATGGTGTTGGATTTTTAGTCATTGGTATTGACGAAAATGGTTCTCATTTATTTGAATTCTTACCAACTGGATCAGTGCTAGAATATTCAGCAAATGCAATTGGTGCCAGATCTCAAGCTGCAAAGACATTCCTTGAAAGAAAATATAAAGAATTTCCAAATGCTACTAGGGAAGAACTTATAAAATTTGGTCTTACAGCTCTTAGAGATACTTTACCTCAAGATAAAGAATTAAATTCAGCAAATACTACTGTTGCTGTTGTTGGTAAGGATGAAAATTTCACTATTTATGATGATGAAAATGTTCAACAATGGTTGGATTTATTAGATACACTTTCAAATACTAGAACAAGAGCCGCTGTGGATTCTGATTCTGAGGCTGAGGCTGAAGGCGCTGTTGATGCGGATGCTGATGCTCAAATGCAGGAATAAAGAAAAACTTAAATAAAAGGTAATGGTAATTAATTATGTGTATAAATTTTAGCCATACAATAAATAATTAAAAATATGACAAAGTGTGTATACATTAGAAGAGTTCAAAAGACATTTTCAATTTTGATTCTCTAGAGTTTTAATTTGAAACCTGGTTCATAACAAATTTCAATACATTCGTCTTCAGGAATACCATTTTGATTACCTAGAACACAAAAATCAATAGTTTGATTTAAAACAACCATTGGTGCATGCCAAACTCCCGCATTATATGTAACTGCTTCCCCCCCTTTTGCTACAAACATCTCTGTCTTTTCCCAATCGGGTTCACCATCCTTATCAGGTGCACAAATAACAACATACGCATCCACATCCTTATCAACACCAAGCGGTAAAAAGGTTTGTGATGAATATGGATGCTTTTCCAAAACTCGGCAAATATATTCTCCATTGTCCCACTTCTCTCCAACGTACCCACTTTGAAATATATCCCAATATGTCTTTCCTGGTTTATCTGGGGGGTAATTGTTATTAAATTCCGTTATTTTAACTAGTTTCAACGCAGATCCCTGATTTGCTGTTACATTGGGGACCTTGGATTTCAGTCCATCAAGAGACATTGCTAATCCATATTGTTTAAATGCATCTGGTGTGAACCTTTTTGATTCACTAACTAATGATCCATTAGTTTTAACATTCCTAACAACAACCATTGCTATTCAGCTATCTAAAGAGTGTTTGTTCCTCCTCCCCCCTCGTTATCTCGGCCTCGCGCAAGCTGCACATAAGTCAAGATGAAATTTTACTTTTACAGGAAATTGACTCCAGTTTAGCTGAGCTTATATCTTCCAATTAGACTCTATTAGCGCTCTTATTCTTTGTATCATTCATTTATCTATCTTACAAATTAAAATGGATTGGTAGATCGAATATTAAATTGACATCTACAAAAATAATTCTAAAACACTTTATCATAGTTTAATAACCAATCCTCACAAATGAAATTCATTAACCCAAAACATTTCTTCATATTATCAGGTTTAACACCCTCAACTAAACTACCTCCCATAATTGTAGCTAAATTATAACTTGTCATCTTATTATATTGTTTATATTCTTCAATAGTTTTCATATGTCTTGTTAACCTTTCAATTAATTGATAGTTACATAATGGTAATTTATTCAATAATTCAACATACATTTCAAATCTAATATCTTCCCTAGCAAATGTCTTAATTTTTAATATTTCATCGATTAATTCATCTGGTATTAATGGTTGTGGTAATTCTCTTAAAAATGCTTTAATACACCCAGTTATATTATGAACATCAAATACAAGAGAATTCTCCATATTGAGATCCCCCTTTTTATTAATGATTTCCTTAATTTGCTCAACAATTGATAATGATGCACTCTTTCTATAAATTCCAATTTCCTCTAACCCCCTAACTTCAATTTCATTCATCATCTTTTCAATAATCAATGGAACTGAACTTTGATCCCTAATACACAAAAATTCTAATGGTATACCAAATGTCATTTTAGATGTACCATATTGTTTATTCCAAACTTTGGATTTGTACCAATGATTCTTACTATTAGTCAATTTATATATCCAATCTTCAACCTCTTCTGTATTATGACATTGGAATGTATATTCAACATTTTTAACACCAACACCAATTGTAAAACTATTTAGAGTTCGATAAGTTGGAAAAATTCGACAATTTTTTAAGGGGATCACAATACTAGGTTTTGATTTGCTGTCAGTTTTATAATTATTCAAATGTGGTAATTCATCAATTTCAACACTCCTCTTTTCAACATTGTAATTAGATATATTAATTGAAAATGGTCTTGATTTTAAAAATCCCAATTTAAATTTATTGGTATGAGACAAAGATGGTGATGTAATTGATGATCTTTGCTGTTGCTTATTATCAACTTGTTGAGTATTTAAATGTGATTTAGATCGTTCTGTTTGTTGAGGTAAAATCATATCACTTTTGGTAAGAATATAAGGATTAGATGAACGAATTGAATTTGACTTGGATTCGGTTTCAATATTAGATTTTCTATTTTCTTGTTTCATTAATAGTGATTTCTTTTCTTGTTCAATTTGAATTAAATAACGTTGTTTCTTAATAAGTTTATTAAAGAGGATTTTAGGTTCAATTAAACCTTCATCACATTCTAACATAGCATGATCAAATATAGTTTTAATATTAGTATCAAATGATTTCAATTTAAAAAAAACCCCAAATTTAGTCTCATATGGTGATATATTCATATTAAATGACTTATTCCTTAAATCATAAATCTTTGATATCGAATTATTGACAAATCTAGTTTTATCAAAATTAATTAAATTAGTATTATCAACATCCATATTTGGAACAAAACATGCAATTTCAAGAATTCTATTCAAAATCCAACCAGGACAAACACTTAATTGATTATCTATATTAATATTATTAAATTGATCATTCAAATTAGGTAACATATCCCCCAAATTATCAAACTGGACAACTTCAGGATGGAAGAATTGAGCAGCTTTAATCCATGAATTAGAATAAAATCTCGATGATGGTAATAAAATGGTATTAGTCAAAACGGATTCAAGAAAACTTGGAATAAATGGTGATCTATCCATTTCATCATCAAATAATTTCACATTTCTCATTTTAATTCTACAAATTCCAACCATAGTTAATAATGATTTCATTAATTGAATTCTTTCATCATTATTAATTTCAATATTAGTAATTTGCATCAAAAAGAAATCTCTAACCTTTTCATAAAATTTAAATATTGATTGTATTCTAATTGGTAATTGATTTAATACATTCATTTCACCATCCTTTAAGGTTAAAATCCAATGATAAATATTAGAAATATGGATTAAATTATTATGAACTCCCTCATATTGGAAATCATAATCAAATAAACTTAGGGGGGATTTGGATATTAAACTTTGCATTACACCAAAACAATCAACCCAATCATTGGGGGTCGCTGATAATAATAATGATGAAATTGTTAATTCCATTTGATTCATATATTCTAATAGTTCATCAAATGTATCGTAGGATGGGACCTTGAGTTCTAATTTAGAAGTTAAATCTCGAATTTCTTCGGTAAAAGTCAATGAAATTGGACCCACATATGGTGTAAATGATTGTCTAATAAATGCAGTTCTCAACTGTTTATAAACCAATTCTAAGGAATTGTAAATATCCAAAACATCAGTATATTCTTTATTAGTGGAAGATTCTTGTAATTTCTTAAGAATTTCTGGCCATTTATTAACAACAGTTAAATCAATAATTTCTAAAAATTTATCAAATGCAGCCTTTGTTTCTAAATTATCAAAGAAATGTTGAAAGAAATTAGAAACAAATTCTAATGTTGCTTCTAAAACCCCCAATTGAATTTGCGCAACAAATTTCCAATTGATATTATCATCATCATCAATATCTCTTTTCCAATGAGGAAACTTTATATCATTTGTATCAAATGATGAAGTTATTGACACTGCAGCACTTTTCGCTCCAGTAAATCTTAAACTCAGTGCATTAATCAATTCTAATGTTGTGTAAAATACTCTATAAGTTGAAAAGAACGTCTTTGTAAACCCCCCATTATCCATTTGGAAAACAACGGGTATATCCTTCCCAAGTAATTCAAGATACTTTTTAACGTCATCAGGTTTAATCTTTGTACCAAAGATAGAAGATGTTAAAACTAATAGATCAATCAGTCTATCCACTGTTGCAGCTTTAATTTCAACTTCAATTCTACTAGTAGTAACCACCTGTTCTGAAACAGGGGTTGATGTTGGCTCTAAAGCGGTATTTTCATGTTGCTTAATATCTAATGGGTCATCAATAGAATCTCTTAAATAATTATTGTAAGAATTGATATATTCATTCAAATTGAAACTACTAGCAGACATTACACTAACTCTGTTTTTTTTATTATTAGAACCAACCCCAATTGAATCAAATAAGACACTTGCAGGTCTAGATTTAGGTCCCTGAGATTTAATTTCATCGATTTTGGTTTTAAATACAATAGATTCATCTCCCATATTGAATTCTATTGTACCTGCATTAAATGTATCTCTAATATGTTTTAAAAAGACATTTCTATCCCTTTTGAAATTATCCCTTAAATTATGATTCTCATCATTGATATTTGGTTTATTACCCATAATTTTTAATAAGGATTCTGAACCACCACCTCCAATAGCACCAATCAATTGAAGTTGATCATAGATATGATAATTTGGTAAGATATCAAGAAATAAAATAGGGGCATAAGAACCTAAAAATAAAGGACTTCTAGCATTAGAATAACATTCAAATGAATTCCCCATATAAGATAATTCAATATTTAATGACAAATCCATAAAATACTGTAATGAAAACGGCCCATTTTGAACATTAAATCCAATTATTGATTTCAACATTGATGACACTTCCTTGTTTTGTGAATTACCAGAATTGAAATTAGATTCAATTGATTCAGAATTAACAATATGATTATAATATTTGTCCCACTTTTGCAAACTTGCAAAGACCTTATCTAAATAACCACAATAAATTTTAATAACGTCCAAATTTTCATTTTCAAAATCAATAAATTTATGAATTGATAAATCTCCATAATAAGGAATGACATCCTCCTTTGCATATAAGGAACCAATCCCCCTTGGTACTAAAATTTTACAATTATTAGTAATTGACTGATCATAAATCTCACTTCTTCTAACTTCAAATACAACAGGAGCCCATTTCTTTGAAACTTGAACGATTAATTGTTGATCAACATTACCCCAAGTTTCAGCTAATCTTAAAATAGGTAACCCACAAATAACAATAGCTATACCTAACCATGATACCATATTACCACTATCACAAAGCATTTGACCCAATTGAATCCATTTAGTTAAAATTTGGGCACGTAATTGGGGGGAAATTGAATATTGGGGGTCCTCAAATAAATGATAAGCAATTAATCTACCAAGATAATGAGAATTTAAATTTGGATCAAAGTGTAATAGATTAAATTTATTGATATCATTGGGGAATAGCAATGATCTATCACAATGGGGATTCCAATTATTAAAGAAAAAGTGATCAATAGCATTAATTTCAATTAAAAGAGTATCATTTGAAATTTCTAAAAACTTTTCAGCTGACAGTATTGATAAATCATGATTATCACTAGAACCCCTTTCAAAGGCTATCAAATTATTTAAATTCAATCTTCTTCTGTGTATTCTTTGGTTCAATTCATCAACATTAGATTCATTATTTGGTAAATAGGGAGAAAATTCAGTTTGATTAACTTTTGGCGGAGCTAAAGTTCTAACGTATTGAATTGTTAATAATGATTTCATTAACTGCTCAACAAGTTTAAAAATATTATCATTTAATAACAATCCGGAAAATTGCGATTCTAAAATATCTAAAACTCTTCTAATTCTTCTTAATAATAATTCTAATTCTAAATTTGATATGACTATTTGTTGAGGATTTTGTTCATTAGCAAATAAATCAAAGTACTTTATGAAAAAATTCAATGAAGAAGATAAATTTGCATTAATGATTATAATTTCAATTAATTTATCAGTTAATGAATCAGAAGGATAAAAAAGAACAGTATGACAAATTGCTTCCAAATTACCTCTAATTATCATACCTGATTGATAATCGAAAACCAGATTTGGATGAGGACAAGTGGAACATTCGTATTGCAAGTGCTGAACTCCTAATGAATTATCACCATTGTTGTCATTAGTTTGCACATTGTTTTCAATGGGTAATGAAGAAGATGAATTAATAAAATTATTGTTGTTCTTCAATAGGGGCGAATTAGCTTGTGATACTATGGTTGAACCAAAAATCGAAGATTTATCAAGTTGAACTTTCAATTCTCCAATATTGTCATTATCAAGAACACCCTCCCTAGAGGATGAAGCAATTGTTCTCGAATCAATTGATGTACTTTGAATAAATTCACTATTCATAAGAGAAGTGACTTCATCAGCAGAAGTTTTCAAACTTGTATTATCATTTGTTAATGAAGGTGAATCAATAATTAAATTTTTAGCAAATGTCAAATCTGCTGATGGTTTAAATATTAAAAATTGGGACCCCTTTAATTCTGCTCTAATCAATTTGGATTCCTCATCATCATCAATTTTGTTTATCCAATTAGTTTTGAATATGGTCTGATCCCAATTTTGGTCCACTAATGAAGAAATATGATTAAGATTGACTTGGTGTTGATTATTGGTATTATTATTTGTGGCGTTGTTTCTCTTGGAACTGATTGACAATGATACAGGACGTAATGATTGAGAAGTTATTGATCTTGCTGAAGATGTATGAATTGGATGGGATTCTGTTGTAGTGATACTAGCTCTGCTAGAATTCAAATACTGGATTCCCTTACTATTAATAGAGGAGTATCTAGATGATTTATATGACTTTTGTTGTTCTTGTTGATGAGAATGATCATATTTTGAAGTATGTGAATCAGAAACAATAGAATGTTTATCTGAATCTAATTTCAAATCTTGAATATTTTTAGTATAAGCGTTAGTTTTATCAGTGAAAACTGAATATTCACTAACAGATTCAATAGTATCATTATGAGAATTTAGAGTTGTGTTATTAAAGTTATCATCATCATTTTCATAATTGATCACATTATCATTGTTATTATTGTTATTGGTGTTATTAAAATTTGGTGATTGAGTATCAATGGTGGTATTTGGTTTTGAATCATTTAGTGTCAATGATGATTGCGAATAATTGGATCTTAAAGAGAGTGAAGATTTACTCAATGCTAATGAACCCCTTGATTTGATATGTTTTATACCACGAATACTTTGAATAGTATTATTATCATGTTTCGCGGTTTGATCTGATGGATTAGACGACGATTCATTAGTACGTTTCTTATCCCTTCCTCTACCAAATAACTTCTTCATTTAATTAATTGAAGGAGAATAGTAATTAATTTTAATTAATATGAAAAAAAAGGAGTGTGAGAGGTTGAATAATTGAATCAAAATCGAATGAGAATGAGAATGAGAATGGAATTGCAGTTGCAGCTGAACTCGAATGAGAGAATGGGTTTTTTTTTTTGTTTTTTTTTTTAATTTTTTTTTTACAATTCGGTTGTGTGTATTACGTAACATACTTGAAGATGATTGATTTATCTTTATACAAGCAAGAGGAGTTGGCTGGGGGAGGGGGGCAGCAGCACATTACGCAACATAGCAGTTTGCTTATAATTCTACAAAAGGTCCTGGTTTCTTCTTCCTTCTCCATTTATATATAAATCAAAGGAGATTTAACAATCGTAACCACATACTATTTGCGATATTGCTTTCACCTAGTATATGGACTTAAGCACCCTTGTCTTTTATCGATTAAAATGCATGCTTCGCTCCCTGTTGGGGAGATTTTAAAGACATCACATTTTGAATTAATGTGCAATTGTGTAAATATCCATTAAGACGACTATATTGGCAAGATGTCCAGTTTTCTCAATGCTATTACAATGGAAATCTGTTTTGGTTAGGCTAGTAAAAACTGCCATAAATCCTTATTCCTCTCCCCTTCGTGAATGTTTTCAATAAATCAATGAAATGAAAAACGTTTATGTTTAACAGCTCATTGACATTTGAATCAAAATATTCCTTGTTTTGAAATAAAAGAAATTGGTATTTTGTGTATTCATCCATTCTATTCCATAATAGCGTATTAAACAAGTACCTACTTTCAAGATGATAATATTCAACAAGTATATAACGTCTATAAAGGGTGCCAATATTCAATTTGGGGGTGAGCTAATGGTGTCAGTTGTGTTGTTATTAATTGGTAAAGCGGACTTGACCTCTGTTGAAACAGGCATGCTGATTCTTGTTACACTTGCTGATTTGAATACCCCTAAAGCTTTTTTTTTTAATCAAATTTCACGCTCAGCAGCGACTTGTTTTATTTTTTCGGTTTTGTTTAGTTCTACACAATGCTCAGCACACGTTTAAAAAGTCCTGTCTCAAGCAAGAGCTTGTTTGGCAAGGGCAGTCACGGCTTCACGGGTCTTGGCACCACCAATGAATCCCGCAGCATGAATGAACACGCAACCCTCAACTCCTGTCAATTTAGATAATTCCTCATCTCTAACACCTCTCCATGGCTCAGGAAGTTTCTTTCTAGAATCAAAAGAAGTAGATGACATTGGGACAGCCGCAATTCTCCAAGAACCAGAACTGTCGGGGAATAAAGCATAAAGGATTTGACCTTCAATATCATTTTCCTTTTCAACATTAAATAAATGTTCCTTCCATGGAACAAATCTTTCAAAGACAATGATT
Organism: Saturnispora diversa; assembly: GCA_030560905.1. Lineage (NCBI taxonomy): Eukaryota > Fungi > Ascomycota > Pichiomycetes > Pichiales > Pichiaceae > Saturnispora > Saturnispora diversa. Next base: position 71,763 of record JAKTWH010000027.1, read on the forward strand.
TGACCACTTTTGTCAATATCGAATCTAGTATTAATGGCATCAACAACGTATTGTTTTGCTTTTAAGAAGGATTTGCCCATATAAATGACATAATTGACAAATGCTTCACCAATAAGACCACTGGCTTTAAGAAATTGAGAATCAAAATCTTTATCACTTGGTTCTTGATCCCAAGATGGATTCAAATTTGAAATGACACCAGCAAGAGAAAAATTTCTATCTTTAAATCTTGGTTGAAGATTATCTTGATCTGGGAATTTATTAATACCATTATCATTAGCATCAACCGCTTCAATGAATTCAGCATAAACTTTATCAAACAAGTAATCAATTTTAACTTGATCTTCCTTTTTTGATTTATCAAATTCACAAATATGGGCAATAATATCTTCACCAAAGTGTTTATAAATTAAGCCCGCAGATGAAAGTTTTGTTGAATATTTGTCATTGAAGGTAGTTGAGAATTCTCTTTGATGATGATCAAAGAATTTAATACCATCATATTTACCACTAACATCCATAACAATATCAGAAGCATCCCAATCAGCAGCATTTCTTGATCTAACGAGGTTTGCGTTTTGCCATTTAGGCAATAAACGTAACATATAAACAGCCAGGGCTTCGTCTGCATGGAAGGACCCCGAATGTGTACAAATTTGTAAGAGTTGAGACATTGTTTAGCTTATTTCTTTTTATGTCCCATTCAATTTGAAGGAGAAGATTTTTTTTTTTTTTTTCCCTCCTCTTTTCCTTTTTTTGTTGTGAAATTTGATGTTAAAAAAAAAAAATCAATTGGTTCGTTCGCCTACATTTTTCTTATTGTTGTTCCACTAAATAAAGGAAATAGATTTAGAACTCACATTTAGTTTGTTGTATTGCATTATCACACTTTCAATACAAGATCAATCATGTCCTTTTTCTCCAAATATTTACCACGTATGACTCGTTCACAATTTGAACTTGCGAAATTCACTTTTTATCTAATGTCACCAATCACAATCATGTATTATGTTGGTATTGAAACGGATAAGAAATTCAATCTTCCCGGTTATTGGCCAGATCCAGATACTTTGAATAAGATTCCTAAGGAGCCACATGAAATTCAAGCCGAATTGGCCAGAATTAAACAGGCCAAAATTGATAAGAGGAAACGTTTAGAGGAGAGGGCAAGACAGTTAGGAATCACTGCTGAAGAAGAAGAAGAAGAGAATGAGATGATCAAGGAGGTGGTGTTATCATCAGAAGAGTAGTTGAGTTGAGTTGAGTTGAGTTAGATGAAGAACCCCCACATTACCCAATCAGGCATTAAATAAAGATTAAGATTACTATTATGTTATTGCTTTTGTACATAGTTTTAAATAAATAAATATTGGTGAACTTTGAAAGAACTCAAGTAGAATTTGGAGTTGGAATTGGAGTTGGAATTGGAGTTGGAGTCGGAATTGTGACATGTCTCTTCTCCCAACACCACCTCCTCCTCTTCCTTAGGGCCATCGCATTTTCCTCTCTCTGTTTTTTTTTTTTTTTTTTCCTTGCCTCCCTCTCCTTCTTTCTTTTTTGGTTTGTCATTCACTTCTTCAACACAAAATTTGCCACTTTGATTAGTTTTAATTAACCATGTCAGCACAAAAGATCTTATGGAAGGAATTTCGAGATATTACACATCCAAAAACAGGTCTTAAGCAGGTGCATGTTGAATTAGCCGATGATTCAAATATCTTTAATTGGAAGGTTGCCATCATGGTTATTGACCCGAAATCCGAATATAATGGTGCTTACTTTGACGCTCAACTTAAATTCCCCCCAGAATACCCATTTAAACCTCCAACATTTAGATTCACTCCAGCCATTTTCCATCCAAATGTTTACCCAGATGGTAGACTTTGTATATCGATTTTACACCAGGCTGGTCAAGATCAAGCTGATGAACCTGATGAATTAACATGGAGTCCTGCTCAAAGAGTTGAAACTGTTCTTTTAAGTATTCTATCTCTTTTAGAAGATCCTAATGTGAATTCCCCCGCTAATGTCGATGCCGGACTTTGTTATCGTAAACAAAGAGATGTTTATAAGCAAAAGGTTAAAAATGATGTTTTGAAAAGTAAGGAAAGAATTCCTCAGGGTTTCACTATGCCAACATTTGAGGATGTTTCGATTGCTCCAAAGGAAGAAGAACCAGAAGAAGATTGGTGGGAGGATGATTTTTATGATGATGAAGAAGAAGAAGATGATGATGATCAAGAAGATTATGAAGATGATGATGATGATATTGAATTAGAAGATGAAGATGAAAATGAGGAATTCGATGAATAATTGATATTAAATCTAAATCATTCATTCCATTGCCTGCCTTTTGTTTTGTTTTTGTTTTGTTCTTTCTCCTCTTCTTCTTTTCCTATTTCATTTTAATATCATATCATATCATGGATCTATCCACATTATCTGCTCCGTCTCCGTCTCCGTCATTTTAATGTCCTTATATAATTACTTTTGCATCGAAAATTATACACATTTATAGCTATATCACCGGTCCGATTTAACTAACTAACTAACTAACTAAACGTTCATTCTTTTATATTATATCTTTTGCTCAAGTACCTTACATAAATTCTCAAGTTTACCAACAGCTAATACAGAGGGATACTCCTTAGAACAACAAACCATTACCGAATATTTAGAATTAACTTCATGAAGATAAAATCTATATGAACCATGTTCATAAGCTTGTGTGACTATTGAGCCATGTGATTCTTGGTTTTGTTGCAAATATTGACACCATTGTTTAATCACTAATAACGATAAATAATTCAATAAAGTTTTTGGATCCACATCACTATTAATATAATCATCTGAATATTGAAGGTTATTCAACATATCAATTTCATCTTGAATATCATCAATTTTGGATTTCGGCTTATCATTTTGTTGATTTAAATATCCTGGATGTTGACCCATCATGTAATCTCCATTAGATACCCCATTTGTTGTTGTTGATGGTGGTGTTGTTGTTGTTGTTGCTGTTGTAATATTTACATCTAGTAACTTCTGTTGCTGTTGATGCTTTTGTTGGTGTTGGTGCTGGTGATTGGAAATATAAGAAACAAGGGCCTTTTGAGATTCATTTGATACTAGAGAAACAAAATAGGGCACTAAGGGTGTGATTTCAGGTGTCTCATTAAGAGTCTGAGTCAATAACGGTTCTAAAATAGACGACTGTAACATCCCCATCAATATGAAAGGACACACACAAAAGTATTTTTTTAATTTGATAATTCCAAAATCTCACTTAATTAAAAAAAAATCAAAAATCAAAAATACCCGCCTCAAAATTTTGACGCGTCTCAAACAACAAAAAAAAAAGGGCAACATTTTTTAAAATCAACAAGCTTCCCTTTTCTCCTTTATCGAAAACACGAACCATGACAGAGGCTGTTGATGTGCGAACTCCTCTTCGGGACCGATCTAAGAAGTTCTGTAATACGAATGTCCATCTTCCCGGCCAAACAAATACAGAAAATGTGCCTTTGAAGCCCAAACAACGCGTTATTTCTCATGAATCGCACAATCAACAACAACAGGTTCAACAACAACAATTCCAACTCACGCATAATACTAAACCGGAAACCACAGAAGTGGAATTATTGGGCACTTCGACTCCTAAGAAGGATGGTCATGTGCCCTTTCTGACAACTAAAATTCAAAAGTTACAAACATATGAAAAGGAATTAACCAAATGGCAACAAACATGGAGAACTATACTGCCATCTCAACATATTTATTTTGAACATGATGATGGACATGATAAAGATAGAAAGAGAGCAATGTTAGCATTGAAATCATTAGGTGCCAAAATTGAATTGTTCTTTGATGAAAATATTACAATCATTGTTTCAAAGAGACCATATGATAAAAGAGTTCAATACCCAATGGGGGATATATTTAGAATTGTATCGAAAAAACAAATCAAAGTTTGGTCAATTGAAAAGGTTTTCAGATTTATGAAACATTTAGATGCAGATATCCCAGATTATAGTTCGCAAAATGATGCACAATTAGAATCACTTTTACAAAATGAAAGAATCTTTGGTACTAATGATAAGGATCCCCTAGCAAAGAGAGATGATATGAAATATTTCTTAGGCCCTTATTTATACGTTTATGATTTAAGTCAACGATTGAGACCTGTTGTTGTTAAGGAATGGAAGGATAATAAAGAATGTACTAAAATTAATAAAAGTACTAATGGTAAAAGTTTATTTGTTGAAGAGGTTAAATCAAATATGCATTCAAGTTTATTAAAAAGGCATAAACGCCGTTTACAAAATTTAGAAGAATGTACTAGTTATAGACTTCAACTTGAATCTGCATGTTATCCTCAAGATTGTCCAAATTTGAAACGTCGCTCTTATCAAGATAGAGTGGATTATTCTCAAAGATATTTAACTTCTTATTATTTGAAAAAACCAGAAGAGGACCCCCATAATAAATATAAAGGATCAGGATTTGAAAATTTCTTTGAAGGTTTAATCGTGAATGCACAACAGCAATATCAAAAGCAAGAAGCTCAAAGATTGGAAAAGTTAATGCAGCAACAGCAGCAACAGCAGCAACAACAGCAACAACAGCAACAGCAACAACAGCAACAACAGCAACAGCAACAGCAACAGCAACAGCAACAGCAACAGCAGCAGCAACAACAACAACAGCAACAGCAACAGCAACAGCAGCAGCAACAACAACAACAACAAAAGGAATCATCATTATCAATGTTACAAGATCAAAAATTCTCATCCATGTTACAAGATCAACCAGATGCAATTGATAAAGCTACACGTCATAAAAGATCTATTTCGACAAAGAAAATTGATAAAATAGTATTTGATGTTCCTGCTTTACCAGCACCGCCAATTCAACTTCGTCGTGAAAATAGTGTATTTGGTGCTAATTTAATTCCTCAAAAGGAATATTTAAATAATAAAGGTGGAGATCAACAAACACTTTTATGTGAATATGGTGAAATTGTAGCATCTGGTGTAACTCAATCGGGGAGTAATGTTATTGGTGGAGTTTTATCACAGGGTAAAAATGGTACTCAACAGGGTAATGGATTAGGACCAACAAGAGCAACTGTTACTAATAGGGCACTTTTAAAAGATTCAAAACGTACAATAGCTTTCCCTACAACTGTTAGTGTTGCTAAATCAAATATGAATACAATAATTTTGCAACAGGGGGATTCAACTATACCTAATGAAACTGATATAGAATCAATTACACCAACATCAACATTTGCATCTGTATCAACAACAATTAATGGGGTTGATAAATCATTTATAGTGAAATTGAAATTAGCATCATCAAAATTGGCATTAATCAAAAAGCCAAGTCCATTTATTCAATTAAAGGAACAAATTTCAAAGGAGGATATTAATAAATTAGTTGGTTCATCATCAATTACAATTAAACCAAATAAAAAGAAGGTTAAAGTTGATCTTGAGCCTAAAAAGAAGCATGAAATGAAGCCTGGATATTGTGAAAATTGCCGTGTTAAATATACAGATTTTGATGATCATGTTCTTAGTGAATCACATCGTCAATTTGCTTCTAATTCTAAAAACTTTGCAGAAATTGATAGGTTAATTAGCAAGGTTTCCCTTAGAAGATAATACAAAATTCAATTGGTATCTTCAACTACAACTACTTGGTTTTTCCCTTTTTGAAAATATTGTAAATTAGTTTTATAAATATTTCTTACATAGTATTATAATAACGAAATAAGATTGCATGAAATGAGCACAACGAGAATTGAAAAGAAAAATCAGAACAAGACAAAAAAAAAATTTTGATCTGTAAAGAGAAATCAACTTGGTGTTTCAGCAAGAATAAATCATGTCATTTGAATCTGATAATGAAGACAGCATTGTTAATACTAAATCTCTTTTAGGTTATATTGATGTTGCAATTGATAACGAAACTCAACCCTTTCCTAATGACTCTATAATTGGATCTCAACCAATCCCCATGCATGAAGAATCACCAATCCCAAGCCAAATGGTTCATTGTAGTAATTGTAATGGACTTATGAGATTACTTTTACAATGTAATGCGGATTTAACAAATACTTGGTATGAAAGATGTATTTATGTCTTTGCATGTATTGAACCACAATGTAGAAGAACTAATGGTGCTATTAAATGTATTAGAGGTATCAAAAAGGATCCAATTATTATGGCACAACGACAAAAGGATGAAGAAGAAAGATTATTGTTGGAAAAGAAAAAGAAGGAGCAAAGAGATAAAAAGGAAAAGGAAGAAAAGGAAAAGATTTTGGGATTGTTTGGTTCTAAATCAGAAACTGGTAACCCATTTGCCTCTTCCTCTCCCTCCTCCTCCTCCTCCTCCTCCTCTAATCCATTTGCATCATCTTCAAATCCATTTGAAATGAAAAAAGTGGAAAAGGAAACAAGTAACATTGAATCAGAACCTTCTAAACCAAATTTTGCACAAGTTGTTAAACAAGGTGTCAAAACTCCTAAAACCAATGGAAAGTCAGTGGAACATACTAAATTACCTGAATTTCCTGGATACATTCTTTATTTTGAAACAGAGGTTCTTGATCCAAAAAATCAATACTTACCACCACTTCCTGATAATTTGAAGGTTCAAGAAGACGGTAGTGTGCTTGATGATAACGTTTCAGTGACATCAGGTAATTTACCAAAAATCAATCCAGAAAAGAGTAAGGAAAATGAGGAAATCGCTAAAATGGTGGATGATAGTACCTTTCAAAACTTTTCAAGAATTGTGTCATTCAATACTGGTCAAGTTGTTCGTTACGAAATAAATGGCCAACCAGTATTGTACAGTTCTAAAGATAAAGTCAGTACTATTTTTTATGACAATAATGGGAAACTTAAGCCTTCTACAAAATGGAATATTCCATCACCATCATATAACCCATCAGGTTCAAGACGTTTTGAATTACAATTGATGCCAAAGATGATTATTGATTTAGAAAAGGACGCCAATATTGATATCCTTAGAGATGGTATGGAATGGGGGACAATCATTGTTGCTACTGATAGCGATGACTTTGTTCCTCTTAATTGGGTTGATTCTAACGGCGTGGCTTATTTAGAAGAATGGTGTGGTGTTCAATGGGAAGAAGAGGTCCCTAGACACTAACTAGATTTATAATTTGTATACTGACAATCATGAGCGCATGAGCAAGCTTATGTAATCCGGGGAATAGGGGTTTGGCGCTCATAAAACGTTTTACTTCAATATCCTTTCCTCCTTACTCTTGTAATACTACCTATACTAAATTCAATAATGTTTACACCTCTTGAAACAGGAGTTGGCGCAATATTGATCCAAGCTGCTACTTCTTCTTATTTTAAACTGTTGGGGAGAGTTGTGGGATTCTCTTCTACAATTTATGGTGCAATTACTGATCCAAACGCTAATAACGTTTCCATAGTTTTGGGCATGTTTCTATCAACCAAATTGATCAAATGGTTATTACCATCGCTAGCTATCGTTTCAAACCCCCTAGGACTCAGTGTCCCCACCTTTGCTATTTCAGGACTTTTGGTGGGGTTAGGTACTAGTGCAGGTTGCGGTTGTACCAGTGGACATATGCTTTCAGGGCTTAGTCGTTTAAGATGGAGATCATTTGTTGCAACCTTAACATTCTTTACATTCGGTGTTATTACTAATTACCTTGTTGGTAACAGTTCCCAATGGTCTTGCGCTGGTGGTAATTGTTATCAATATGACGCCTCCCTATCTTTTTTCAAAGACAATGCAACTGTATTGATTGGAACCGCATTATTTTCATTAATATGGTCTTACATTGTTTTACCATTTGTTGGTAAACAATTAAGGGGCAAAGGTGTTGTCATTATGCGTTCGTTGATTTCTCTATCTACTGGTGTTTTATTTGGTTTAGGTTTATTTATTTCTGGTATGACCGATCCATCAAAGGTGTGTGGATTTCTTTCCTTATTTGATATCAATAAATTCGATCCCTCCTTAGCAATGATCCCCCTCTTGACTATCATTCCTAATATATTTCTCTGGAGAAAGTGGTCACCTCCAAATCAAATTAGACCACTTCTGGAGGGAAAATTCCATTTGAATTTTAGTAATGATTTTGATCTCAAATTCCTTATTGGTAATGCTTTATTTGGTATTGGATGGGGGCTTGCAGGAGTGTGTCCGGGTCCTGGTCTGTTAACATTCTTCTTGGCAGGTTGGTCGTCTCCTCAGGGTGTTTGGTTGGCTTTTTTCGTTTTAGGTTCCTTCATTGAAAAATCTCTTTCAAAGAAAAAATCATTATAAAATACATTCTTCCTATCTTTAATTCACACTACCATTTCACCTCTTGTATAAAACTTAATCATAATAATATATTGATGTGATGCTCATGACATTAATCAATGAGCATTTAAAAGTAAGCTTATAACTAAAGATCAATAGCCACGCTAGAATCTTGTTCCGAACAGACACCAGCACTCATAAAGGAAAATATGAATTGCAGTAAAGGAATTCCGCTCGTAAAAATATGCATAATAGAATGGCAAAGAATGTAATATAAATTTTATAACACGTCTTACAGCTAACGATAATTTCATTCAATCTTTCGTATTCTGATCTGTGATGGCAATTGTCATTTAAAACTCCCAAAGCCGTGCTCCTGGTGTTTATTTGTTCATTAGAAATCGATGTGAGTCAAATGATCAATATGACTACGACTAAATTGAATCAACGGCAACGATTATGTAATGCACGTTTTTGACACGTGTTAAAGAAAACAAAGACAATAATGTACAGAAGGATAGGGGGCTTAAATGGGATTTTAACCAATACGCCATTTGATAGCTAATTAGTATAATACATACGTGTTATCACTGTGTTGATTCATATAATTACATAATACCTCCTTCATACTTCCCCTTGTATTTTTTTCCTTTCAAAATATTTCAAATTCAACGGAGCTTCGTGTCTGAGAAGTTCACGGGCGAAAAAAAAGCTGAGAACGTAAAACTTGTTGAGCTGCATAGTTCTTTAAAACTAGCTGTCCCCCCTTCTCGTCTCATCTCTTTTTCCGTTCTTGTGTTGGTTGTCCGTTTGAAATATGTCTTCTCCTGCTGAATTACTTGCTCAAAAGCATAGAGAATCCGCTTCAGTCTCTGCTACTCCTGAACCAACTTCCAACTTTAGTGACGACACTGATGATGAAATTGTTTCTGATACTGAAGAAACTATCGATTCCCTTGAGTCCACTCCTGTTCCTGTAAAGAAATTGAATATTTATGACACTACTGCCTTCCCCTCATTGGGAAAGTCTTCTGGTTCTTCAAATAATGGTTCTTCCAGTTGGGGAAAATCTACTAATAGTTGGTCTGCTGCTGCATCTAATTCTAGTACTCAATCTACCAACAGTACATTTAAGCCTGCTGTCAAATCATCCACTACTCAACTTACCTTTATCATTGATGACGGCCAACAAAAGAACTTGACCTCTAGTGAAAGATTTAAGATTATGTCTAATATTATGACTTCCGAAAACGTTAAAATCGAATCTACTTTATCTACCACTACTAAAAAGAGAACATTCTTATTGAGTGGTAAGAGTGAAAACGTTCAAAATGCTAGAAAGCAAATTTTGAGACAAATTACAAAGCCAACAGAATTGGAATTTACTATCCCATCCAAATTGAGATCAACCGTCATTGGGTCAAGGGGTAAGAATTTAAACCCAATTATTCAATCAACTGGTGTTAAGATTGATATTGAGAGAAGTTCTGACAGTACAGAAGAATTTGTCCCATCAAATGAAGATGAAGAACTCTTTGGTATGTCATTAAAGGTGACTATTTCTGGTGATTTTGAGGGTTGTCAAGATGCTAAGAATAAGATTTTAGCCATTGTTGATGAAAATACTAAATCATTGAACGTTAAGATTCCAATTGATGCCAAGATTAAGAAATTTGTTCCTGGTGCAATTTCTAAATTACAATTTGCCAAGGATGTTGATGTTGTTGTTCCTGATGCAAATTCCAGAGCTTCTAACATTATTATTAGTGGTCCAAAGGATGTTGTTATTACCACTAGAAATCAAATTAAAAAATTGTTAGAATCAATCGAATCAAATATAACAGTTACTGAAAAGTCTATTCCAAAGCAATTACATGATCTCTTGAACATTGCAGAAATTTTCGAAGAAGCAAATGTTATTGTTGAAATTCCTGATGAAGACTCTCCATCTAATTCCGTTAAATTCGTTGGGTTGGCTTCTAATATTCCAAAGGCTATTGACATTGGTAGAAAGATGACTTCTGAAGTTGTTACCGATTCTTTGAATTTGAGTAAATCACATGGTAGTAATGTTGAACATGCAAAGAACCTTGCAAGCTTCTTTACTTACACTAAGTTCCTCGATGCTGTGTCCAATGAAACAAACGTTAAGGTCAAGGGCCCTTCATACAAGAGTTTGGCTTCACCAGAAACTGATTCAGTTTCTCTTTCTTTCAGTACTTTAAAGGACAACAAGGATGCTATTAAGGATGCTAGAAAGTCTATTGTTGAAATTGTCAACAAGATCCCACCAAGTTACGTCAGAAGTATTGAAGATATTGAATCCTTCCTGTTTTCTAAATTGGACAACTCTGTTGCTATTCAAGAAAACGTTTCTATGGTCCCATTGGGGTCATTATCTGGTGTTGGCAATAAATTGATTTTAGTTGTTCAACAATCTGATGACGAATTTCTTCCTTCTGCTGAAGAAATTAAGGAAAGATTAGATAGGGTTGAAGCTTCTCTTTCTAAATTGAAGGATCTCTCCTCCACTTTGGTTGCTGAAATCATTCCTTTAAGTGCTGCTGATCAAGTCCATCTTGAAGGTAACTCACTTAATGTTTTGTTGAACAAATTCGAACCAAACACTATTGAAATTAAGCTTCATCAAAATGCTGAAGGTCAATCCGATAATGAAATTTACTTAAGAGGTTACAAATCTGCCATTAAGCAAGCTATTGATCAAATCAACCAACTTGTTGAAGATGTCAAGAACTATGAAGAAGCTTCTAAGTACAACTCCACTACAGAAATCCCAGTTAAGTTCCTTGCACGTTTCATTGGTCAAAAGGGTGCTCACTTAAATGAATTATCTGACGATTTCAATGTCAAGATTGATGTTCTCACTGACAGTGAAGATAATGTTGAAAAGGCAGCAATTAAGTTAACTGGGTTAAAATCTAATGTTGATGAGTTGATTAAGAAGATTGATTTATTGGCTAAGAGGTGGGCTGATGAAGTTTCCCTTGTTATTAAGGTTGAACCAAAATACCACAAGAAACTAGTTGGTCCAGGTGGTATCTACATCAACAGATTACAAGACAAATACCATGTTAAGATTCTTCTCCCACACTCCACAGCTGAAGAGCCAAAGTCTGACGTTTTAATTAGGGGTCCATCAAGGGGTGTTGCTAAGGCCGAAGAAGAAATCAAAATGTTATTAGATTACGAAAAGGATAATGGGTTTAAGGATGAAATTAAGGTTTCTAAGGAGGCTCTTGGTAACATCATTGGTAGAAAGGGTGAAACATTAAATGATATAACTGCTGATACTGGTGTTGAAGTTCAAGTTGGTGATTCTAATGGTGACTCTAAGGAAGTTGTTATGACTATAACGGGTTCTAAGAAGGGTATTTCTGAAGCCATTAATAAGATTAGAGCTATCGAGAAGCGTGCTGTTAATTTTGTTACAGAAACCATTGAAGTTGACTCTAAGTGGTACCGTAACCTTATTGGCCCATCTGGTTTGACTAAGAGAGAAATCATGTTAACTGCTGGTGGTGATGAGAAGGATCGTGACTTCAGAAGACTTTTACAATTCCCAAGTATTAGTGATGATTCTAACACTGTTAAGTGTGAAGGTGATAAAGAGGTTGTTGCTAAAATTATTGCCAGAATCCAAGAATTGGTTGCTGAATATGAAAGTGTTACTGAAGAAAGGGTTGAAATTGCCAAGAACTTGCACAAATATGTTATCGGTCCATCTGGTATTGTTAAGAATGGTATTGAATCAGATTTCAAGGTGAAGATCTTCATTCCTTCAAAGACCAGTGAAAAGACAGATATCTCTGTTAAGGGTACCCCTGAAAACATTGCTGTTGCAATTAAAAAAATACAAGAACTTGTGGAAGGGAAGAAATAGAGGTATTGGTTCCTATTTGACTTCTAAATTTTTAGTTATTTACTAGACGAAGAGACCCTTATTTATAAAAAAAATTGTTTAATAAAATTTGTTCTTATCTAGAAGCAATTGAATGTTGAAAAAAATTGAGGCGCCTATTATTTTACGTGTAATTTCCCCTCATAATTATCTCATATCATACGAGAGGGGTATTCAAGATGGACATTGAAAACGAATTGGAAGAATTTAAAAAACAACACACCCCTGCCTTAGTTGGTGCCTCTATTAGGGATCTTTCCATTGATTCCCACCCATCTTCTAGATCGTCCTCTAGACCAGTTGTCAAAAATGTTGAATCTAGAAGCAACATGGTCACATTGGCCGATTTGAAGGCAGAAGGCGGCCTTATTGATGACTCTGAGGGACAATTGGATGAAATTTTGGATGCTAGTGGTCACATCAAGGAGGAGATCATTTCTGATGCTGTCAAGATGAAAGATGAGAAAGCATCGAATTCTTGTCCTGTCTACACAGTTGTTGATGATGCTATTGATGATAAAAAAATCAATGTATTTGGAGGTCATGGTGAAGAATTTGTGGTTCCCGCTAGCGGTAAAGAGAGTGGTTACCAATACAAATCAACCAAGAAGAGCAATAACTCGCACGCAAATCTTGTTCAAGATAGAGATATCATTTTACCGCAAAGAATGATGAGTGTTGATGATATTTTAGAAGAAGTCAATACTGGTGAGTTTGAAGAGAAGAAGAAGAGAAGTGCGGCTTCTTTGAATAATAAGCTATCCAAAATGATGCAAGATATTCAAGATTTAGATTTCGATATTGCTGGGGAAACAGAGGAACAGCTAGATCCAGATTTCACTCCTCCCGCCGCTAGAAGGGAAGGTTCCAGATCACAGTCCAGGAATTCTGTGCCTACTATGCAAGAGAGTAGAGGAAGATCATTACCTAGACAAGGTTCTGGGGTTTCTCAACCTCATTTGGCAAGGGGGGATTCTTATCATGGTGGGCTAAACGACGAAAATATCCATCATCCAATTAGCTCTACTCCATCTGCTACATATAACGAACGTCAACCAAGACATGATCCGGGACATGGTCCAAGGATTTCCAATTCATCGTTGTCTTATTTAAGGTCCATCTCTAGATCCAGATCAAGAATCGCTAATGACAGAAAAGCGCTTGGCGAAGATACTTCACTTGCTGGTTTAAAGGAAAGTGGTGCTTTAACCAATGACGCTGTTGAAGGGGGGGGCAATGGTCCAGATTATGAAGATGCTGTTAAAAAGGCATTGGAATTTGTTGACAGCACAAATCATGCTAAAAGTACTGATGCTTTGAGTAATTTGGCTGATGTAAAGGAGGAGGAAGATAGCAATGCGAGGAATCGCGCAATGAATACTGATGATTTACTAGACCAATTAGCTGATTCTGCAAAGGAATTGATGGTAGCTGAGAATAAAGAAGATACTGAAGATATTAATGATATTAAAGAGGAGAAAGGACCTGAAGAGGAAAAAATAGAAACAGAGAAGGAAGATGATGAAAGAGAAGTGGAAGAAGAAAAGAAGGAAAATGAGGAAAAGGAGGAAAAGGAGGAGAAGGAGGAGAAGGAGGAAAAGGAGGAAGTAAATGCCAAGGAAACAGAAGATAGTATGGAGGAGGAAAAGACCTTGAAAAGTGACATATCATTGGAGGGTACCAGTGATCAAGGAGATGAAACTAGTGAAAACATTGAAATTGTAGACGATGATAAAGTTGAAGGCATTATTACCGAAGATGAGAACGTGATCTCAGCAAAAGCAGATTCAAATATTGACAATGGTGGAAATACAAGTACAGGAAATGCTGATATTAGCACGTCAGCAGAAACGGGGGAGTTAAGTATTGAGGAAGAAGATGAGAGTTCTAAAGAAGATGAAGAGTTTGAGGGTGAAAAACATCTTAATATCTTTGGTAAGCCAGCTATACCATCTCAGGTTCAAGAAGAAACTGAACTTTCAAAGACTGAAATGCTTGATGAAGATACAGAAGATGCTCTTTCAACCCCACAATCACAAGCACAAGAAACAGAGACTACTGATGATGATGATATTGAAGCTCTGTTGGCAGCTGCTATGAAGGAGCAAGCCGGTAAGGGTCGTTCGTTTAACAAAGATGATGAGCTGGAAGTTCTTGTTGCTGGTGCTGTGAAGGAAGAAAAGGATAAAAAGGACCATGCTGAATTTGATGAGATTGTAGCAGCAGTTGCACTAGAGAAGGCTGTGAATTCTAAGGATGCATTAACTTCAGTTGGCGGTGATGGATCTGTTTTTGTTCCAAAGCCAGGTAAAATGACGTTTGAAGATGAACCAGTTTTCCTCTACACATCTCTAGCAGGTGGATTTCAAATTCATAATCGTACAAATAGAGTTATTACTATTTTGACTGTGAATAAGATTCCATATACCGTTAGAGATTTAGGAACAGATGAGGAGGCCAAGTCTATTTGGAGGCGTTATTGTGGAGGTAAAACCCTTCCTGGTATTATTCGTGGGAAGGATGATTTTATTGGGAATTGGCAAGATGTAGAAGATGCCAATGAAAACTATGCTATCCGTTCTTTGATTTATGAAAGTTACTAATTTTATATTATTTATTAATTGTTCACTGCCTTTTTACGTGTCTTTTTACGTGAAGCTATTTTTAATGAATCCAAAACATCATCGTGTTGTCAACTTGAATAGATGGAAAGAGAGTGGGGAGTCTGTGTTGGCTCACCTAGAAACTGTATTACAAATGGCTGAAAGTGGGATCAAATCGGGATGCATTGTGGAGCTCTTTTTGTATAAAACCCGTTTAAAATACCCCACCATGAAAATCGATGTTAACTTGAAATTTGTTCGTTATCTTAGAGTTTTAGGTATTATTGTGGATCATTTACGGCAGCATAAAATAATTAGTAAACGTGCAGTTTACTATATGGATGTTCAATTGTTTAAATCCCAAAGGGTCGTAGATGAGGCTATTGACGTGTTTTGTAAATGCCTTGGAGTTGCAATTAAGGAGTTATCGTTGAGAGCTGCTGAGAAGGGATTGGTTTCTATTAATGGAGAAACTCCAATTTTAATTAATGAGGATCTTGTATTGGTTGGTGAGTTTGAAACATTGATAATTATTGAAAAGGAAGCCATTTTCACGAACCTGATAAAGGCAGGTAGAAAGTCAGGTGTTGTTTATGTCACCGGAAAGGGCTTCCCCGATAAGGCTACCATATCATTTATATGCAATATATCATCAAAATTTGAAAGGGTTAAATGTATTGTTGACTGTGATGTGTATGGTACTATGATTGCCTTGTCTTATGGTATGGAGCCGAGTCATGGCTCCCTATTATTGGATTTTGGAATGGAGTATTTATCAATATCTTCCAGGGATATCAGTATTATGTTTGGGTTAATTAAAAAATGTGAAAACTTTTTTATTGCCTTGAGGGAGACGCAAAGAGGGCTTTTCTTTGGAGTGAAACGAGAAATAGACCTCTTCCATGCTGAGCATATGAGATGAGTTCTTCGGAGTTTGCAATACTCGCGGAAAAAAAAAAGAAATCAAACGGGTAAAGAAAATCCGAAATCTGTTAACTTTTTCTTTGCTGATTTTTGTCCCATAATATCTCTGCCCCTTCTATTCTTCTTATCAAAATCACACTAAAGGCATATAAATGACCATCCATAAACATATGTTGGCTCCTCTTAGGGGAGAGGAGTCCCAACAATCACTTGTTTCTAGTTCAAATAGTGAAATTGAGGAGCAAGCTGAAAATACATATCTAAAAAGGTCATTTTCATCATTATATTCCAACTACTCAAATACAACACCTGAATACTCACCCCAGTTGATCACTAGTGAGGTTGGAAAACTTTTAAGTGTTAAGGAACTGGATTTACTTAATGAAAGCTCACATCATAATCAAACTCATCTCTTTAACCATCGAAGGAAACCATCTACAAAGTTTGATTTTATATCTGATGATGAACTGGATGATGTATCATCCACTGATTACGATTCAGATGCAAATGTTGAACCTTATATGAGAGAACTGGAAGATTTAGCTCCATTAAAAAGAATCTCCACCTCCACTCATTGCGGAGAATCTTTAAACGCCATCCCTAAAAATTATAATGACCCAAATTGGGATTTTAACACCAAATGGGCCATTGTTCTTATTGGGCTACCTGCCTCTGGAAAATCTACAGTCATCAGACATTTGATAGAATATGTGAAGGAGATGACTGATGATAAAATTAGAATGAAATCATTCAACGCAGGCGATGTTAGAAGAAGACATGAATCCCAAAATGAAAAGTTTGATTTTGATTTTTCAAATAAATCATCTCTTAAGATTCGTGATTATTATGCATTTGAAGCATTAAATGATTTAACAGGAAGCCTTATTAAAAATGAAATTGATATAGGTATCTTTGATGCTACAAATACAACTAGGGAAAGAAGAAGGGCTGTCTTTGATAGAATCGAGAAGGCTTCTGAAGATTCTAACATTACCCTTCGTCCTATTCTTTTAGAAGTCAAATGTCAAAATAGAGCACTCAGAAGGTTTAATATTGAACAAAAAGCACATAATAATGATTATAAGGACATGCCAAAGGATATTGCAATTGTCGACTTTTTAAAAAGAATAAAGAAATATGAGGATGTTTATGAATGTGTTACTATAGAGGAAATATCAACCTTGAATGTTAAATATTTTGGTATCAATAATGTAGGTGATGCCATTTATTATGATTGTGGGTTAAAACATCATGATTCAAAAAGGCATCAACAGTTGAGTTTTAGATATTTGGCTCTGAACCTATTATATGAATTTTTAATGTCATATAGAGAACGTTATGCAAAGGAATATCTTGATGAAGTTCGTATATTTTACAATGAAGGACACTATAAACCAGTTAATTCACCATTTTCTCAACCGGTTACTGTTGCAGACAGACTTTTTAAAAGTTACGACAATATGCTTCCTAAGGTTCTTTCTTCTCCTAGACTCAACTAGGCATTGACTATTCTTGCCACTAATGATTAATGAAATACTTTTAAAAGGGAAACAAACCCTTTCTAAAAAAATAACAAAGGTGGAATATTGCTAATTTTTTTGTATACCCCCACCTCCATAAAAAGCATCCTACAGCATTGGTTTTATATATAAATAAGTAGGATTTTAATTAGGTTTAATTTTAATTTGCGATTTCTTTTGAATTTAATCGAAATACATGTAAAAAGCTAAATAACTCAACCTCCAAACCCAGGAATAGATGTCAAACCAGGAACACCACCACTTGATGGTGCCATATCTTCATCTTCAACATTAACTTCCCTTGTTTCTCCTGTGTATGCGCTATCAGTGTAAGTACCACTTTCATTAGGTCTTGCTCTAGACCAAAATCTCATTGATTTATCAGCTCCTGCTGTACATAACATATGTCCTAAGGGATGATATTCCATTGTATAAATTGCCTTTTCGTGAGCATGAGGAATCTCATGCCATGGCTCAGAAACTATCTTTGGCTTGAAATTTGGATTTATAGCGGATGTTAAATCTAATGCTTGATCTAAATTGAAATGTGTTAATGAACCGTCATATCCACCAATTGAAAGAACATTAGAATGTGTTGGATGCCATGAAAGAGCTGATAAATCGGCTTCATTGCTAGTACGAATGACTGAAATAGCCTTCATCATTCGAATATCAAAGATTCTTGTGGAATGATCCCTTGAACAAGCAGCTAAAAGTCTTTGATTACCAGTTGGCTGAAACATTGCCTTTGAAACAGTATGTTTAAAATCATGAATCGTTGTCAAGCAACTAGCATCTCTTGGATCCCAAAATTTTACCAAGTTATCTTTAGATGCCGAAACTATAAGACCCATACTTGGATGCCAATCACAAGCTTTTATATCCCAATGATGCCCCTTGAATGTGTGTTCAGCTTTACCCGTTGTAAAATCCCAAACTTTTAAATGCTGATCATCTGAACAAGACACAAATTTACCATCATGTGGACTAAATTTTAGATCTTGAATGGCATTTTCATGACCATTAGGTATAATATTAACGTTATTAAAATTGGGTTGCCAAAATTTGATACAGCCAGATTGATCACCACTGATCAGCCATCTCCCATTATGCGAATATTCTAAACAAAAGATAGGAGAATCATGAGCTTGCATAATAGATTCAAAACTAAATGTTTGGCCGTTCCATAGCGTAAATTCACCTGAATAAGATGAAACTAACACTCTACGAGCATCTGGTGTCCATTTCACCGCATGTATTGCATGTCTCGACTTATTTGTTGACACATGAACAAACCGCACTGCTAAATCAACTATCGCTCCTCGTGTAGACTTTTGAGGTATGTCTAATTGAGATAAATAACTGGCATCTGGACGTATAATACCTAATTGAGTCCTCCTTTTTCGCCGTTTATTGTGTACATTTGTTTCAATCATATCATGCATGGTGGGCGTAAAATGATCTACAGTCTTTCTGTGAAGTTTCTTATCTTCAATGACATCATTTGAAGCTAATACTGTTGACATTGTTGACCTTTGAGTTAGCTCTCTTAATGAAGATGAGAATCTTGAAATCTCCGGCTGTGTAGAGAAAATCAAAAAAATTTTCTTTTTAAAATTTGGACTTTTAAGGTGCTTTTATACATTGTTTGGCACATATCACCAGAAGCGATGTCGGATGCAGATTTACAGTTGGTTCCATTGGAGACCATGAGTCCGGTTTGTGCTATTAAGGCCTTCAATGATGATATTGTGTTTGTTGGTGAAGGACCATTGCTTACAATGTACAATTATATCACTGGTGAAAAGTTGGTCTCCAAGCAAGTGTTCCCAAGAAATAAGATCCACGGCATTCAAATTTTAGATAATATCATTGCTGTTTGGGGAGGTCAATCATTTTCTGTGTTTACATTGGAAGATTTCAAAGGCTCATCAAACGATTTACCACTTTTTGGTGTTGGCGATTGGGTTACTCATGTTTTGTTATCATCACCAACTGAAGTCCATATTCTTTCAGCTCATAATTTAGTTCATACTGCCAATATTTTGGGTAATAAATTGCAATTAGTGAAAACTAGGGACTGTGGTTGGAAATCTATTCTTTATTCTGGTGCATTACATAAAAATCCAAATACAGGTGTCGTTACTGTTTTAGCAGGTACCGTTATGAATGGTATCATTATTTGGGAATTAGAGTCTTGTGAAAGAAGACATAATTTAACTGAACATGAAGGGTCTATTTTTAATGTCACCGCTTCACCAGATGGCCAATATCTTGCATCGTGTTCTGATGATAGATCTATCAAGGTGTGGGATATGAACACAGGTAAACTTTTAGCCAATGGATGGGGTCATGGTTCTAGAATTTGGGGACTCGGTATTTATAACACAAATGACAATGGATTTCAATTATTCAGTGCCAGTGAAGATTGTACAGCCAGGGTTTGGACATTTACAACTGGCGATGAAGACCTTGTTCAAGAAAGAATCGTTTATGGTCACACCGGTAGACATGTTTGGAGCGTTGATGTGTACGGTCCAAAGTTATTAGGCTTCACTGGTGGGGCTGATGGTAAGGTTCTTGTTACTGATCTTGGTCAAGAACAAAGAAATGGCTATTTACGTTCTAAATGGGAACTTTCAGATGCGTCCTCTCAATGTGGTATTTCTTTTGAAAAAGATGAACTCATCAAGGAATATGTGGATTTTGGTTTAGGTTTATTAGCTGTTACTACTCTTGGAAAGGTATTAGTTTTAAAACATTACACTACATGGGATTTTTTGTTTGAAGATTCTAGATTTGAAAGATTTAGTATAGTAAGAGCATTTGAAAATTGCCCAATTGTTGTTTTAGGTAACAAATTTGGTAATATTTACATTTTGCAGTTTGATAAGGATGCCAATATTTTGCTAAAGCGTCAATTGGACATCACAGACACCATTAATAGATTGGCCAATATTTTGGTTAGTGGTCAAGATAGTCAGCTAACGATATTTTATGAATCATCCAATCCAAAGGCTCCAATTTTTTGTCAACAGTTAGATTTGAAAAGTTTAGAAACAACAACATCAATGGAACTAAAAAAGCCAGACGATAAAATTGTCTTAAATACCTTGACATATGATCCAACTAGAAAGCTCTTTTTTTTTGGATGTAGATATGCTACATTATTAGTTTACAAGCCATCTGAATCTAATGAGCCATATGCCACTTTACCTAGAATTATTAAGGGTGATACTATGTCATCAATTCAAGTGATCCCAAATACTGAAAATTGTACATTATATTTAACAAATAAGGATAGCAACTATTATATAGTTGAATTTGATGATGAAATGACAGCAACATTTATTCAATCAAGTAAAATTCAAAGGGGTTTTCTGGAAGGTATGGTCAAGGGTACCAATAATGATGTCCTTTTGTATGGTTTCAAATCTGATTGCTTTTTCCTGTGGAATGAAACTGGGCAATATGAAGTTCTTAGAGAAATATGTGGTGGCCCTCATAGACGTTGGTCTTTTAAATCATGGATTGACGAAGAGGGTTTAAAATACAGATTTGTTTACACTAGAGCTGCGGAAGTGCAAATTGTTCAATCGGGTTCTATTTCCAGTGCTCAAACTTTAGCTAGCGGTCTTCATGGAAGAGAAGTGAGAGATGTTGCTATTGTTGATGGAGATAACAAAGACGAAAAAATCGTCATTACCGGTGCAGAAGACACTACTTTAAAAATCAGTACTGTAAACAAAAAGGGTCAATTGAAGTTGGACTGGACTTATAGAGAACATGTTGCCGGGATGCAATCTGTTCATGCTGTTAATAATCAATATGTTTTATCCACCTCTGCTAGAGAAGAATTGTTTGTGTGGAAATTGAATACATGTGATGATAAAAAGTGTATGTCATTGTACTCCAAATTGCCACCAGCAAGTGCTAATCCAGATTTAAGAATTATGAATTTTGACACTATTGAAGTGTATCAAAATGATGTTGTTGTCGGGTTTGTTTTAGTTTCAGTTTACTCAGATTCCAACATAAAATTGACTTACTTTGATATTAGAAGTAGGAAATTTACTTTATTAATCGATGATTATTACCAAAAATGTTGTATTTTCCATTCTAAATTGGTGATTGTTGACGGGTTAGTTTATATTCTCATTGGTTCTACTAATGGTCATGCCTCAATGTATGACATTTCTGAGAAAATTGAAACACATTTCAAAATTAATCAGAAAACTTTTGATTTAATATCCATGGAAGAATCAGATGTGTCTAAGTTGGACCATTTGATTATTAACCAACAGCTTCACCAATCTTCTATTAAAGCTCTTGACCTTATTTCACAATCTTCATCCGAATTATTGTTAATTACCGGAGGTGATGATAACTCACTTATTGTTAGCAAGCTTTCCAATTCACCAAATCTTTCATTGGAAGTCAAAGCATTTGATGCATCAGCAGCTTCCTCGACCATTACTACAATTAATGCTGTTGATTCAAAACATGTTCTTGTTGGAGCAGTGGATCAAAGTGTGAAGCTTTGGCGTGTTGCTGAAAGCAATGGGGAAGCCACTTTAGAATTAAAAAAAGAAAAATACACTACTGTTGCTGATACTGGATGTGCAGCAATTGCACATTTTGAAGATGGTGATAAATTAGCATTCATTGGAGGAGCAGGTTGTTCTGTGTGGAAACTTTGATTAGTCTGTTTTATAGATTCCTGTAATAGATATATTTTAAAACTATTATAAAAAATACAAAGACCAAAAAGAAGGAAAGGAAATGATTCTCTATAAAAAAGACGAGAACAGACTATAAGCAAGAAAGAATGAGTTTTCATGATGAAAATAAAATTAAGCTTGCTTTTGCTTGTGCTTTGGATTAGCCTTACATAAGACATACACTCTACCTTTTCTTCTAGCGATGTAACATTGAGAGCAGAACTTCTTGACTGCAGTTCTAATCTTGTAAGTTCTTGCGGCGGTAACCATTTGCATAATAGAGGAAGGTGTTGAGTGTGAACATGCTGCGTGTGTAGCATGGGTTATGTGAGCCATCTTGTTTAGTCCCAATTTGAAATTATTGAAAAACATTATGGTTATATTAAGCTTGTCTGTGTACAATAGGCAGAAGTTGTTGAAGTTGAAGAATTTTTTTTTTAGAGTCCTACAAATACCATGAATTTCATATCAAACATGGAGAGTTGATTTGCGCGTGTTCATAAATCAAAGTACAAACTGCGCAATCATAATGAAAGTACTGGTTTCAATTTTATTGATTGTAAAATGGGTGTAGTTCTACACATAAAATAAACGTTTTCTAGGAATGTCAATTTTTAGCAGAGTAATTATTAAATTTGACGCCAAAATAAAAAATGAAAACATTACATAAATCGTTATAATTAACAAAACCTATGGACAATTGGGTAAATGTATGCCTTTTTTACTTTAATAGATCAGGTTAAGTGGTTACTAACATGATACTGGATTAGATTGCACAGATTTCGGTGGTGCGATACCCTCCAAATCATGTACCTGGCATCGAAGACTCACTTGAAGGTGTGTCTTCTATCAAATTTGATGATACACATGACCTTCTATGGGTTGGTGAGAAGTCAGGTAGATTAAGAAGTTTTCAAGGACCCTCTTTGCAACTGTATACAGCCTGTAAAGCACACGATAGTCCTGTTTTAAAAATTATGAATCATAAGAGAGGTATATTAACACTGTCTTCCTCAAATGTTCGTTTAGGCCATCGACAGGGGTACACCATTTACAATTTAGACTTCAGTACTGGTACTAAACTTACATCTATGGCTTATACAAGTAACACACAAACGGAAGTTCTTGTGGGTGGTGAAGCTGATTCAACAGGATTCAAAATTTATAAAATAGATACCGTTCATCAAAAGATATCTGGCTACATTTCCTATAAACATGATATTTTACATTTAGAGACCAATTTAAAATATGTCATCATTGGTCGTATGGATGGTGTTATTGATATTTTGGATCCAAAAACAGACATTGTTGTTAAATCCTTTAATCCAATTTCTAGCGGGTTATTTAACATTTCTGTTAAGGACAATAATTTATTAACAACGGGTTATAGTGTTAAAACTGGTGCTGGTAAAAACAAGCAACCACAACCTGTTTTTGATGCCTGGGTTAATTCATATGATTTGAAATCTTTGACCGTTCAAACACCAATTCCTTTCCCCGCGAGAGCAGCATACGCATTACATCATCCAATAATTCCTCATTTAGTGTTAATGTCCACTATTTCTGGTGATAATATGACATTTATTGATGTTGTTAATCCATCCAAGGCACAATTTTATCAATCAGATATGCCATCATACGTGACATGTCTTGATATATCAACATCAGGTCAATATTTGGCATTTACGGATCCAATGCATAATTTGGTATTGTGGACAAGAGATCCAAGTCAAAAGTTCGCCTTACTCAATAAGGTTTTAGAATATCCTTCAATTGTTAATGAACGTATTCCGCAAAGTGCCATGATTGTTCGTAGTGATTCGCCTTTAAGTTCAGTGAAGTTACCCCCATATAATGTTCCATTATCTTCTGTTTGGCCAAATGACATGAAATTTAAAATAGGTAGACTTCCAACACAAATTGATCCTGAAATTACCCGAAGTTCTGATCTGACATCTACGGGTTATATCATAACTAAATATGATAAGGATAGATTTGGACCAAGGTATCATGCTAATGGTGATTCCAAAATTGATTATAAGAAAAAAGTTGAGAGAGCCAACATTCCGAAGTTTATCAGTGAAAGAGAAGATGTTGAAGATTATTATAGCGTTTTAGAAGACGGATTGTTACCCCAAGAAATTAAAAGGCATGATGCTGATCCTGATCATCCTGTTTTTGATTGTAAGTCAGTGGATGGTGACGTTCCTAATGTCTTTAAGCAACAGACTATTTCTTATTCGAAATTTGGTGTGGATGATTTTGATTTTGATTTTTATAATCGAACCAAATATGCTGGCTTGGAAATAAATTCAGGTAATTCATTCATGAATCCACTGTTTCAGTTGTATAGATTTGTTGCTCCATTTTTCAATTATGCTATTGATACTCTTGCAGAAGATGTCACAGATGAAGTTAACATGTTAATGGAGTTAGGCTATTTATTTGATATGATGGTAAAGGCAAATGGTAGACATTGTGCTGCTTCAAATTTTCAAAGGTTATTTTCTTCATTACCAGAAGCACAGAGCTTTGGGTTAATTAATGATGTTGGATTGTCAACAGATGATTTTAAACAACGGAAAATGATTCAAACGTTTAATAGATTTTTGTTGAGGAAGTTATCATTTGATGAATGCAAATTATACCATACAGAAGTTCCAAATAAATTGAATGATATTTGTGGAGTTTCAACCATTACAACCATTTTTTCCAAATTTTGTCCATTGGCGCAAAAGAGACAAGGCATCTATCAAACAATTGATGTTAATTCAAGGCCAATCGGATTGAATTCTATGGTTGTTCAAGATGTCACTATTTTGAATTATTTAGAAGCTTCAATGAATAGACATATTCAACAACAAATAATTTGCGATAATTGTGGTGTTGAACACCCTGTTAATGCAGCCTTACAAATTAGTGATTTACCTCCAGTTATTGTTTTGAATATTGATATGAGTAATCAAATGTTGAATGAAATTAGAACTTTTGAAGATTGGCTGGTTCCTGAATTTTATTGCGTTCAAGCTACTATGGGAACTCCTGTTCTTCGGAGAAATGTTATTACTGGATTTGCAGGACATAGAAAAAAATATGAATTGATGGGTTTCACTGCTCAAATTACCAATAAGAGGAATGAATCACATTTAGTTACATTTTCTAAAATCAAGGAAAATAAAGATGATCCAGGTAAATGGCATTTATTTAATGATTTCCTTGTTTGTGAAATTAGTGAAAGTGAAGCACTTGATATGAAATTTTGGTGGAAGAGACCAACTATTGTTATCTATAAGCAAGTGGATGTTGAAAGTGAATTTCAAATTGAATCATACAAATCACATTTAAATGATTCTATTTTATATAAGGACCATTTTGCTTCTACAATAAGAGAGGGGATGAAAATTGAATATGAATTATTAACAAAACAATCAGCTCCTAAATTGGGTACATTGGTTGCTATTGATGCAGAATTTGTGGAATTGGCCCCACCAGAATATGAATTTAACAGTGCAGGAGCTAAAAAATTAATGAAACCACCTAGATTAAGTGTTGGACGTATTTCAGTTCTTAGGGGTGAAGGTCCAAAGGAAGGTGAATGTTTCATTGATGATTATATTGTTACTAATGAAAGGATTCATGACTATAAAACATTGTTCTCTGGTATTGAAGTTGGAGATTTGAACCCTGAAACTTCAAAAAAATCATTAGTTACCTTACAGACCGCTTATCGTCGGATTTGGTTATTATTGAATTTAGGTTGTGTTTTAGTTGGGCATTCTCTTATTGGTGATTTCAGAATGATTAATATTCAAGTGTCTCCAAGACAAGTTAGGGATACAGCCATTTGTTATTATTCAAAATCAGAAAAGAGAAGATTAGGTTTAAAATTTTTGGTTTATCATGTGCTTAATGATGAAGTTCAAAAGGGTAATCATGATTCTATTGAGGATGCTAGATCGGCATTAAGATTGTATAAGCGTTATCTTGAATTAAAGAGAACAGGTCAATTAGAGGACGTTATTAATAAAGTGTATTTAGAGGGTCAAATGTCAGGATTTAGAGTCCCATCTAATGACACTATATCATCTACACTCACAACTAAATAAAATATTGTATATTAGAATTAAAAGATGAAAAAATAGAGAAAAGATATGAAAGTGAGTAAATATTAAATCCCTTGTTCGTGAAGCCTTGAGGGCATAGCACTAATGCCATCGGCTGATTTAGCCTCTTGCTGAGGCCTTGCAAATGGCATTAACTTTTGCTGCGATCCAAAACTTCGTTGTCCCATATGGAAAAGCTCAGAAGCTGAAATTTGATTCTTCATTGGTAGAGATGTAATCCTTTCTGGTATTGGCTGAATATTTTTCATTTTAGGTGATTCTACATGTGGAGTCATGTTAGAATTAATTGATTTCTTCCATAAAGAATCTAGTAGTTCATTAGTTTGAGACAAGTCAATATCAAAAGAATCATCAGTAATGGGGGGTTTAATATTATTAGATTCTATTGGTTTCCTAAGTTTGAAATGTTTGTTACTTAAAGAATCCATTCTCTTCAAAGAATCAACAATGGGGTTGCTAGTTCTTCTTACATGCATAAATGATCTTGCCACCTCTTCATATTTGAACCTTGTTGAAATATTTGAAATTGATGAACCTGATGTTTGTTGATTAGTATCATTTAAGGATGCAATTGTTTCTCTTTGAAGCCAAAGCTTCTGTTGTGTTCTACTTGAAAGTTGAGGTTGACTAGCATTGAGGAATGAGGAAAAATCCATATCATCTTCTGGGTTACCAACAATTCCTAAATTTGAAGGAGGTTCCGCAACTGGAACTGGAGAGAATTGAAGTTGGTGTGCCGTGACTGGGATCTGTGATGAGGATGGTAGTCTATTTTTTTGAAGAGAAGAATGAGGTGTATTTGATTTAACACCTCTATCAGAAGCTTTAAATGATAGATATGAAGATTGGCGTTCAATTGCAGGGACTTTAGAATTAGGATCAGAACCAATCTTTGTTATATTTGATGGTTGCATTGGCATCCTCTGCATATTTAAATTAAGACCTGATTGTTGAAAGATCATTGAAGATGATGAGCTGTGAACCCTTTGGATTGGCAGTTCTTGACCAGTTGATTGTGAAAGGAAGGAATCTGGATGATACATTTTCCTTGGTGATGGCACTTCATTAACGTGCTCTTTTTGTAATTGTTGCAGTCGCTGATGTTGTTGAGTTTCTGATGACTCAGATGATTGTGATTTGGCGGGTTCCTCTTTAGCATCCGATGTTAAATGAATATCTTGCAATGTTTGCTGGACAGGTTCAACACTAGTAGAGTTCTCCCTTGATGAAACATATTTATCAGTTTGCAGCTGAGATTCTGGACTTTGATGTGGTGTGACTGTAGTGGATGATGGACCCGAAAGTTCATTCACCATCTCTCTAGGAGGTAATGATTCCATTGTATCAAACTAATAGGAAATCAACGAAATGTAAGATGAGTATGTTACGTAATCGCAAATCAAAGCTTAAACCACGCCACGTTTATGCGCCACGTCTAGAACGAAGGGGATTCAAGTCCACGTTGATTTGGAGGGTCAAAGGAGTTCTGTCTTTTATCTAGTATGTAATTGGTGAATTCAAAATGTGCAAATGATTTTATCAGTTGTTTGAATGGAAATCAAACTAGAATAAAGAGGGAACGTCATTTGAGCTAAGCTGAAATTAATTGAAAAGTGGTTCAGTCAATTAAAGAAAGCAGAAAAAGAGAGAAGTAATAATAATAATTATGGTATGATAATGATGTTGTTATCAAAAAATAGATTATTAAATCATATTGGCATTTAACTAAAAAAGAAATGATTTCAAGAGCAAGTGGCTATGGAAACTTTTTTTTAAACTTTATCAACAACTTTGTCATAAATAGGAAATCATGGATTTGTATGCAGTTGCTTCAAGTTACGTTGATCGTCTTTTGAGCTCACGCGAGGACGCAGACTCTTCTTTAAGGGTTTTGTTATTGGACTCAACAACGGCTTCATTGATTGCCCTAGTTACTACACAAACTGCCCTTTTAAAGCATAATGTCGGACTTTTAGCAAGGATCGATGACCCTAATCGTAGTCCATTAAGGACAATGGAGAGTATAGTGTTTGTTACAACAGATGATTCTAGTTTAGACTCTTTGGTGAATGAATTAGATAGACCCCTTTATTCCCGTTATCAACTTCATTTCAATTCTATTATTTCTAAACCTCAATTGGAGAGACTAGCAGAATCTGATCAATTAGAACTTGTTCAGCTAGTTGAAGAGATGTTTTTCAATTATTACGTGTTAAATTCTTCTTTATTTAGTACAGTTAATGCCACTTTACCCTCAATACCCTCAATTGGACCATCATGGGACCCTCCATCATTGGTGGCTTCATCACAAACATTGATGTCTATTTGTTTATCATTAAAGGTCAATCCATTAATTCAATACGAATCCAACTCTAAATTATCAGCAAGGTTAGCACAATCATTACATTATGAAATGGAATCTAATTTACAATTATTTGATCAAATACCAATCAAATCTGATAAAAGGCCCCTATTAATAATATTAGATAGAAAAAATGATCCATTAACTCCACTGTTATTTCCCTGGACTTATCAATCTATGATTCATGAATTGCTGAATATTGATACAGAATCTAATATGGTTGATTTATCCCATATAAATAATGTATCCCAAGAACTTCAAAAGGTTATTATGAATCCTCATGAAGATGATTTCTTTTCAAAATCAATGTATTTAAATTTTGGTGATTTATCAACAAAACTTAAAACATATGTGGAGGAATATAAAATGCAAACTAAAACTAATTCAAATATAAGTTCTATTAAGGATATGAAATTCTTTTTAGAGAATTATCCTCAATATAAGAAATTATCATTGAATTTATCAAAGCATATGATGTTATCATCTGAAATTGATAAAAAAATAAATCAGCTTGGTATTTGGTCAAGATCAGAATTAGAACAAACAATGTGTTCTAATAATGATCAATCTCACCATGCACAAGATTTAACAGAAATTGAGGAATTACTATTTGGTACTCAATCATTATCATTACATTCACAAAAGATCATTTTATGTCTTTATGCACTTAAATATGAACTCAACCCAGCATTTGATCTTCAAAGATTATTAAATAAAATTGATAATAGTGAAATTACAAATATTGTTAATAAATTATTGAAATTTTATGGTAATAAATCACGATTGAGTGGATTAGATTCAAATATATTTAATAGTACAGATACACCTAAATCTAATGTTGGTAATTGGCTCTCACATTTAACAGGTGGTAACGCTACTGAAAATGCCAATGTATTCATGCAATGTAAACCACGTTTGGCTATTTTATTAGATAAGTTACGTACGGGTGCACTTAAGGGAGGTAATTTCACTTGTGTTGGGGGAGATATTAAGGGTATACCGAGAGATGTTGTTATTTATTTTGTGGGGGGGGTTACTTATGAGGAAGCAAGAATAGTTGAAGAGTTCAATAGATGTGGTTTTGGCATTAAAATTGCCATTGGTGGTACTAGTATTATCAATAGCGGAACATTTTTACAGAATGTTTCAATGATGTGATTATATTTAATCATAACCCTTTTTAAAACAAGTAATACATTACAAAAGATTTATACATCGTACAATTGAACCCATTCATTAACTAAGGCCATAAGATCATCAACTCCCTCAACACAATCATTGTATTGTTTAACAAGGGTTTCTCTTATCCCACTAATTGATCTATCAAGGTCCCTTGTGCCTAATTCCTGTAATATATCCCTAAATTTATCCTCTGCACTGAGATTAGTTTGAATATTTGCTAAAAATTCCATTATAGCATACACTCTTCTTGTCATTTCCGCTGTTGAAATTCTTGAATTTGGTAAATTTGCTTTGAAACTTCCCGAATTTGGTCCTGGCACAGAAGATGTATTAATTGATGTTGATTGTTTACTCACTTTAGAAATGTTCGATTTCTTTGAACCCTTTTTAGGTTTTGATTCCTTTGCAGGCGGAGTTATTGATCGTGATTTTTGATTAGTTGTTGGTGTTAGTACTGAAGATGATGATATTGGCTGTAATGTTTCTGGTTTTTTATTCTCTGTCTTTACTTTATCTGTTTGACCGTCATTCTTATTGCTTGAACCGCTATTGGATTCTCTAGCAGATTCCTCTAATGCCCTTTTAAGCATTGTTTCATAATGATGATCACGAGGATCTTGTCTTGTTCTATTATTTCCATGTGCTCTCTTTGGTTCATATTTAGATCTAGTGTTGCCATCCTCATCCTTATAAAGAGTATGCATTTGAGGTTTACATAATTCACACCAATAAGTATCTGGTGCAACATCCTCAACTGGGATTCCAACACAATAACCATGTTGCCAAACTGAACACCCCTCACATTGAATGAAGAATCCTGAATCAGATGCATCAGCATCAAGTTCAGCACGTCCACAAATACAACGGGTGATCTCCCCCTCGTCATCATCAACAACATCTGCTTCATCTTCAGCGTTGGCATCAATGTCGTGTTCAGGATCTAGTTCATCCGGTGTGTACTTTGGTTGAGTTTCAGAACGTCTTGATCTTCTGGACATTAATTGGTATTGTAATGGGCAAAGAGACGAAATAAGAACAATCAATCAATCACTTAATAAAAATCAAAATCAGAAAAAGATTAAGTGATCAAATTAATGATGTTGCGCTCGAGGCTCTTTATTGTCATAACTCATTTAATTAACAAAATGGAGGGGTTGAGAGCAAAGAGAGTAGTGAAACATAGTAAGAGACGTTCTGCACGTGATTCTGAACCCTCTCCTGCTCCCTCAACAACAACAACAACGACAACAAGGAGACCAGTTGAAGAATCAGTTGAAGAAACTCCAACATCTCAACAAGTGAAAAAGCCAAAGATTCATCTGGAGAAGCCAGCATGGATGTCACAAGAACATTATCAACGTCAATTACAATCTATTGAACTTACAGCTAAATCAAAGACCCCCAAAGATGTCGAATCTAGTCCAGCACCAGTTTCTATGGCTAGTGAGGATGTTAATGTCAAGGTTCAATATCTTAAGAACTTGAATTCAGAGGGGAAGGACACTATAGTTAAGGAATTCTATAATACACAAACACATAATTCACGTAAGATTAAACGTACAGAATCAGCAATTTACAGATTACGTTCATTTAATAACTGCATTAAATACATCTTAATTCATAAATATGCCCGTCATAATGGATCTGTTTTAGATTTTGGGTGTGGTAAAGGTGGTGATTTGGCTAAATGGCAAATGGTTACAACTCAAGATTATGTTGGTGTTGATTTAAGTGATCAAAGTATTAAAGAAGCAATCAATAGATATCGTAAACAACGGTTCCCATTCCATGCAGTGTTTGCAACTGGAGATTTTACACAACCAATTCCTGAAATTTTATCTAATTTCAATCCGGAAGAAGTTTGTAATTATCAATTTGATAATGTCAGTATGCAATTTTGTATGCATTATGCATTTGCTAATGAAGAAAGTGTTAAAAAGATGTTAACCAATGTTAGTAAATCATTGAAAAAGGGTGGTATGTTTATTGGTACAATTCCGTCTTCTGATTTCATTAAATGGAAAATTAAAAAGTTACAACCGGGTAATAAATCTTGGGGGAATTCAATTTATTCGGTGACATTCCCAGAGGAACCACCAAAGGACGGGAAATTCGAAAACCCGTTTGGTAATGTTTATAGTTATTATCTCCAAGATGCAGTGGATAACGTTCCTGAATATTTAGTCCCATTTGAAAAATTCAGAGCCCTTTGTGAAGAACACCATTTAGAACTTCGATACAAAAAGAACTTTTTTGATTTATTCAAAAATGAAATTGCAAACTATTTCAATATGCTTCCGGGTCCTCTTATACAGTCGTTACGTTTAGAAGATGGTCGTTATGGTGTTGCTGGTGATGAAAGAGATGCTTGTTCATTCTATTTAGGGTTTGTCTTTGAAAAGGTTGCTTAGGATCCTTGATCTTCTCGCCATATTGATAATGGCAATGTATATTTAATAATATCTTTAAGGAATAATAAACTATTTAATCTCTTTGGAATTCAGTTATTTAAAATACTATGAGATTGATAGATAAATTACTTCTGTACAAATGCAGTAAGCACTTTGCTAAGCATTTATTATTCCCGAATAGGTTTTCTTTTTTCACCACCACCCATACACAATCACTTTGTCTATTCACCAATTAAATCAAAAACTATGATTTCGATATTATTCTGGTTACTTTCTCTGTTTACCCCTTCATTAGCCATTGAAAATAATGATGAACGGTTTAAACTGATTGCAAATGAAATTTCTGATGATCCGGGTGCACCAACATACCAATTAGGATCTTTCAAAATAGATGAGATGGTTTATTTTAGATCTGCAATTGCATATCCTTTTGATACCAACGAATGGTGTATTGCATTATACAAGGAAGAGGAACAAATTAATCCATGTTTCCAATTCTATAGAGGATCCCTAGATGATTTTCAAAACGGTGAATTATCAATTCAGTTAAATGCTAATGGTGAAATAAAAGATATTTCATTTAATTCTGATAAGTCATTGAAAGATATTCAATTGAAGATATCTCAAAATATCAATATCCAATCTCCATCCTTGAGATTCCAAAATAATAATAAAAATGAACAAGGTTCCAATTCCAATTCAAATATCAAATATGATTCCGGGGAATCAAAGAATAAATTAAAGGGCCCATTGGGGTCTGACTTGAACACATTAGATTCATATGATGATTCTCAATTTTCCGAGATTATTCTGCCAGATTCTAAACAATCTAATAAAACTTTCATTGAACGTCATTGGAAACTCATTGTGCCTCCCCTTATAATTTTGGTTCTCATGGGTATGTTTATTGAACCAGCAGAGGATCAAACTGAGAAAGAAACTACAGAGAAATCTGAGTAAAACTTGAATTCCACATATCACCTTTATTTATGTTTGTTGCCCTTCAAGATTTTTGATTTAACAAAATAACTCCCCTTATTCCTTAATTGGTATAATTTAATGACTTTGCTAATATTTATTTTATGTTCTTTACTTCTATCAGTATCTGCTAAGAGTGTTTCTAGTATACTTGGCGCTTCATGCTTATTTGTGGCTTCCAATTTTACATCTTTCCCATTTGATTGTCAAATGCCAGATTTAGCATACAAATGTAGATGTCAAGATCCAGGCTTTTTGGGGACAGTAATGAATTGCATTGATCAATATTCATCTGATGCAAGAGATTTATCTCTTGGTGTGGTGCAATTGATTGATACATGTAAAGCTCAGGGTGGTGTTCAATGGGAATTTATTGGATTAACAGACGTACTTTCTAATGCCACTGATTATCTAATTGACTTTGACGATATTCCTAAACAAAAATATAAATCAAGATGGATTGTTCAAGCTCATAAGGCCAAAAATGAAATTAATAAAGATAACAAAATTAGTGGGATTGATATTAATACCATTTTGAATGATACGAGGTACATTTTAAGATCCCCAGTAACAGTTCCAAGAAATTTATATGAAATTTCACATAAAAGTGTTGTTAATTTAAAATCACAAAGACAATTGGCAACTCAATTTGGATTGTATCTTTATTTGTACTGGATAATTATTATTATTATTGCTAGTCTTTCCAATGTTATTCAGTGGTGTGGCCCTCGACTTAATAATCAAATATTCTCAAACAAATTATCAAAGTGGATTAAAAGAAGAATCATTTGTCCTCATTTCATTCAACCGCATAAACTTGCTAAGGATTCACTGGGGAATCATCAAACCAAATTTTTGAAATCGTGGGATGCTGACCTTGTTGCTTCTGTTTATACCCTGCCACTTAGAGTTCATGTGTTGGTTTTGTTAGGTTATATTATTTTAACAGTGATCTTTTGCTCTATCAAGTACGAAATTGTTACACCAAATACTGTATTTACATGCCCCCGTGGTCAAACCTATGTTGCAATTGCAGATAGAACGGGTATCATAGGCACTATTCAATTACCATTGGTATTTATATTCTTCACAAGGAATAACATATTATCAGGGGCAACGGGATTATCATATAGAACATTTCAAGTATTTCATAAATGGGTTGGTAGAGTGACATTTATTTTGTTACTACTTCATTGCAGTTTTTATTTAATATTTGTTCATGTTAGGGGAGATTATATTGATAGATGGGGGCTACTTAAATGGAGATGTGCTAATGCATCATTTACAGCAATTGTGATCACTGTATTCATATCATTCTTTCGTAGATTTGGATACGAATTTTTCAAAATGTCACATAAGATTTGTCTAGTGATATTTTGTATTGGAGCTTGGTACCACTGCATCACTCTTGGATGGACTCAATATTTGATAGCGTCCTTTACTATTTGGGGGTGGGAATATATAATGAGATTTAGTAAGATCATAAGTACAGGAGGATTATTAAGGGGTGATTGTTCGTTAATTTATGATACTGGGGGTGTTCCTCATTCTATTAGAATGGTCATTAACCATTCAGGTTGGTGGAAACCATTTCCTGGATGTTATTGTTGGGTTTACATACTGAAGAGGAATATGTTTTGGCAAGCTCACCCATTTACAGTTGTTTCTGCAACTAATGCAATTAATTATAATCAATTGATCTTTTCTATTAGAGTTAAAAATGGTGGTACAAGGACACTTGCAAATCATATTTCTAAAAATAATGATGATATTAAAGTTTTAATTGAGGGCCCCTATGGGAACAATGTTCCATTTAAACAATACAATGAAACTGTTCTTATTGCTGGTGGTGTAGGTATGGCTGTTATCTACTCACTGGCTATTGATTTGGCCAATATTTATCGTGCACGAAGGATTAGAATTCAAAATGAAGATCAAGATAGTAGAGATGATCAAAATAAGGTTTCAATTATTTGGGTCGTGCCTAATTTAGAGAGTGTGGTTTCATTTAAAGGAGAAATTGAAACTTTGAAGGAGTACCAAGATGTTCTTCAATTAGAAATATTCATCACCAAGAAATTGACTGGGTGTGGTTTGCAGGGTATTGTTGAAGCCAGTGGACTTCTTGATAGCGAAGATGAAAAACCAGTAGTTGAAGGGAGAGATATAAATTTGGTTATGATTTCTGATGTTCACACTGTTCCATCGGTAGTACTGAAGAAATCAATTTTTCAATTGGAAACTGGGACTGAAGAACAAGAGTTAAAAGATTATTTAACAATGCTTATTGAAGAGACTAAATTAGGAATGGGATGCATAAATGTCAAATTTCAAAGTAAACCCCATCTAGATGATGTAATTCATTCAAATTTAAATTCTATCAATACTTCACCAACGGCTTTGATTTCATGTGGACCAACAAAAATGAATGCGGATGTTCGTGTTGCCGTTTCTCATTGTTTAAAAAATGGGAAATGTGTTGATTACTTTGAAGAAGAGTTATTGTGGTAAATTTAAATATGTCTCCCTTATTTTAATCATTATATATAAAGGTTTTATTGCTTCTTAAAATGGTTTATTAAGGTTTGCTGAGCGGATTTCTCAAATTGGGATAAAGTGCCAGTGAGAAAAGTTCAATTGCCAATCGTGTTGTTCTTCCCCCCTAAGAATCGAATAAGAAGGTTATTAAAATGTCTATTTCAAAGCTTGGTGAAGATTTATGGCGACAGCCAGCGGGTAAGATTAGTGGAGAGCTCTTTGCATTGACATATGGTAGCCTTGTGGCCCAATTATGGGATGAAATGGGTGGAGATGCACAGGCGGTTAATAACGAATTAGATCAACTGGGGTATGATATTGGTGTTAGATTAATTGAAGAGTTTCTCAATAGAACACAATTGAGTAGATGTC
This sequence comes from Saturnispora diversa, assembly GCA_030560905.1. Taxonomy (NCBI): domain Eukaryota; kingdom Fungi; phylum Ascomycota; class Pichiomycetes; order Pichiales; family Pichiaceae; genus Saturnispora; species Saturnispora diversa. The sequence continues at coordinate 107,739 of JAKTWH010000027.1, forward strand.
GTGATTTTAAGGATACTGCAGAAATCATTTCAAAGGTTGGATTTAAAATGTTTTTAAATATTACACCCCAAATTAGTGGATGGTCAAGGGATCAAAAGGAATTCCAATTGAAATTTTCAGAAAACCCACTTGCTGAATTTGTTGAATTACCACCAAATTCCAAGGAACTTTGGTATTCAAATATTTTGATTGGTGTTTTAAGGGGAGCACTTGAAATGGTACAATTGAAATGTGAAATTGATTGGATAAGTGATATTTTACAGGGAGATGCAGCTACAGTGATGCGAGTGAAATTGATACGAGTGGTGAAGGAGGAATTACCTGCTGGTGATCAATAAAGTATGAATTAAACTGGATAAAATCAGTAAGTTCTGTTCTCTTTCATTCCATTTACATGGAAATCAGGTAATGTAGATAAGGTTATAACAGAGATCATCATTTTAAAAATCCAGTGGTTTTAGATTCTTTACATCCTTAACAGATTGAAAGTGTCCTCTGACGCCTTTGAACTGTTTGAATAGCAGATGAAGAAAGAATGAAGCAATGAAGGGAAGAAATGGGTGGACTGCTGAAAAAATTTTTTTTTGTAGGAGGAGAAACCCCTTTTTAAATAAAGAGGGAAACGTAGAGGGTTAATTGTAGTTACTATAATTACTTTTGACATTAAAGTTTTGTAAATTAGATTAAAATCATTGAATTGATAAATTGAATTAGAGTAACCAGCTGTAGGGGGATAAAAAAAAGTAAAAAAAAATAAGATAATTGATCCGATTTCACAGGTTTCCTAACACTTTTTTATGAACCAGAATATGGAAAACGAAAGTTATAAAGACGTTTTGAGCCATTATGAAGAGAACGATACAGCGAGTGAAACAAGTAAGAAGTCAGAAGATTCTTGGACAGAAGGAGAGGGTGAAAGTGGGTTTAAAGCATTAAGTTTAGATAATGAAGTTGAAGACCATAAGGGGGCTGATAGTGTTGTTAATCAGGAAAATAGTATCGATGATATCAATGAGTTATTGCCTGAATGTAATGATAGCGATGGGAATGATGGTAATGGTGCCTTTCCTGATGAGCATGAATCTGAACAAGAACATGAACAAGAACATGAACACGAATACGAACACGAACATGAACACGTAAACGAACAATTAAATACAAATCACAATGAGGAACAAGAGGATTTGGAATCACAAGCTCCAGAATTGGCACATCCAAATGTCGATATCACAAGAGATCCAAGTATATCATCAAGAATTAGTAGTGATATGGATATCTTTTCAACAAGGACACCATCATCAAAGCAAGTATTGGATTATGCGGAGCCTATAATGAATCGTAACAATGGGAACACAAGGACATCTACGTTGACATCTACGATCACTTCCCAATTCCAACCTCCTAATAATATGAGCCAATTTATTAGCAATACAGGTTATACACAAAGTATATATTCAATGGATAGTCATGATGATGTTGTTTCTGAATTCTCATATATGCCCAATGATGATAAACCATGGGAAATGGGGTATAACCCCCCTCTTCCACCTTTGAATAATAACATGCTTTCTAGAGAGAAAACTAATAATACGTTTGTGACTAGTAGTGGTGAATCCATTATGAGATTTGAATCTCAGCTGGATAAAAATAGACAGGATTTTAGTAATGATTTTGAAAGTGTCATGGATCAAAGATCAATAAATACAATTGGGGTTGATTATAATGATGGCGATGGTGGTGCTTATGATGATGATAACTCTAGTGTTGCAGATAATCAAACATTGAAATCAGATACCACTACAACACAAGATGTTGGACATGACTCAAGTTTCAACACAACAGCCAATTCGGTTTCAACATCTACTAGCAAAAGGTCGATACCAACTGGATCACAAACAACACTTGAATCCAAAGAATTGAAATCAGTTATGGTTATTCTGGATTCTAAAATGCCAAATTCTCAAAAGATTCAAAAACTTCGAGATTTAAGAGTTGAGCAAAGTCAATATGATACACAACTTTCCAATTGGCTGATTAATCAAATGGAATTAGCAAAGAATACTGTTTCTACTACACAAAGTGAATTTGGTACTAATATTAAAACTGCACTTAATACAGAATATACAGGTGGTTCACCGATTGTTAATAATAATATTGGATTGGGTTATGGATTGAGTGCAGGTTTAGATTCAACAAAAAGTAAAGTTGCAGATGTTGGAGAGGGGCTCCAAAGGGGGATGCAAAGTTTAAGTAGGGTTGCAAGGGGACATTTATTCAGAAGAAGGGACAAATAAACAGTATAAAATGAAAAGGTTAATAATGGTTTGTAATATTTAAGCAGTGCTTTGGAGCATGGGATTGAATTGAAAATAAAATCAATCGTTTAATTATAAATCTAATATAGTTTAAGAGGTAGAGGTCTTTTCCTTATTTTCTTCCTCTTCTTCCTCCTTCTTGGTTTCTTGGACGTCGTCTTGAGATGACTCCTTTTGATTTTTTTCATTTTGTTCTTGATCTTCCTCCTCATCTTCACTGTCGTCAACAACAAACTCACTATCATCAGCTGTAGCGGTTGCCGTTGAGGTTGAGGTTGCCGCACTTGGTTCAGGGGCTAAATCTGTCAATTTCTCCCATTTTTTATCCTTACTAGAATCATAATTAATTCTTGACTTTGAAACAGGTTCCACTTCCTTTTGAGCATTGTTGTCACCAGTGACATCATGTAAAGTAATACCTTCTGATGGACGAACTTCAGTATCTAAAGCTGAATACAATTGACTAGAGGACTTTCTAGCAGGTAGAGATGGTGGTTGTTTTTGCATATGAAGATTCTCATCAACTTGTTCATAATGAGGTTTAATATTATCATTAGAAAATGGGACAGATTGATTATGATATCTTTCAGGTAACTTTGGACCACTTTGATTAACACCCTCCTCTCCCTGTAATTTCTTAGCAACGTTACCAAACCAACCACCAACAATGTTTTTAGCTTCATTTAAATTCTTATTGAATGCATCAACAAGATCATCTTCATCGTTGTCGTCAGAAGCAGCATTGTTATTAGTAGGATTTTGTTCGTGATGAGTTGTTGTTGGTCTTCTTGGTTGTGGCTTGCGTTGATAAGATTGGGCCAACTTTTTGGCCAACTCTTCATCCTCCTTCATTTGTTTGCGACGTATCAATTCTTCTTCATTGGGTCTTGGGGGTGGTGGAGGAGCTTCTTCGAGTGAAGTTGGCACCTTGATATTGGAATTGGGGTCAGATAAGTATAAAAGGGCATTAGTTGCTGGTTCAATGGCACCCTGAGAGGCAATTAATAAAGCCTCAACGGTTCTCTCCTCTACATTGGGGAACATCTCCTTCAATTGATCAATGCTTGTCATTTGTAATTTAATAATGAATGCGTCAAAAGTTAAAGTTCAAGCTCAAGTTTAAATTTAAATATGTTATGGTATAATATGTTATGTAATGCAATTAAATTAAATAAAATAAAATTGAGGGGGTTGGGGTACAGTTCTAATCAACCTTTCAGTCCGGCTTAAAGTCGACACCCCCTTTCCCTTGGACCCCTCCTCCCTCTCATGATTAGTTCAGTTCAGTTTTGGTTTTGGGTTCTCCTTCTTGTTTGTTGCAACCACTACATTGTCCCACATAACTCTCCAAATGTACACGGTAATATCTGTAGTGATAAGAAGCAAATAGGGCCCCATTAATAACCAAAAGCACGTCCATGCCATCACCACTATCCCCCGTTGAACGCTGTCCAAGACCTCTGCTAGCATTTAGTTGAATTGGATGTAAATGAAAATGGAAATGCAAATGCAAAGGTAAATGTAAATGTAAATGTATGGAAAGAGCTGTTGCGTCATTACGTAAGCCGTCCTAATGCATCCCATCAAACTGACAGGTCAAATAAGAAAAGCACATGTGTTTTGGAATAACAATTTAATGAACAATTTTATAATTCAATAACTTTAACCCCCCTCCCCCATGTATTGCTTACATTTAAACTTTAATAAAATCACCTCCTAATCAAATCCTCTTGGAAATCAATCAACTTGATTTTCTTTTCCCATAATTTTTTTTTTTTTTTATATATTTTTTTTTCTTTTCAATCCTTTTCTTATTCTCCTTATTTAACATGTCTAGATACGAAATTTTTTCTCCAGAGGGGTTAAGATTAGATGGGAGACGTTATAATGATTTAAGAGCATTTTCAGCAAAGTTAAATACTCATCCACAATCAGCAAATGGTTCATGTACATTACAACAGGGTAATACAAGAGTTATTTGTTTAATTAGAGGACCAACAGAAACAGGTAAACAAAATTTAGACCCCCAATTACCATCAATAACAGTCTCTATATCATCACATGATTCAGGATCTAATAAACAATTGAAAAAATTAAGAAAGGACAGAAGATTAATTGAATTAAGTAATCATATTAAACATACACTTGAACAAGTTGTTTTAAGAAATATTTATAATAGAACAGGTTTAGATATTCAACTAACTATTTTATCTAATGATGGTGGTCTTTTAGCTGCATGTTTAAATTCAACTATTTTAGCTTTAGTTGATGCAGGTATTGCTATTTATGATTATGTTGCAACATGTTCAGTGGGGGTTTGGGATCGTGTTTCTTTAGTTGATGTTTCTGGTGCTGAAGAACTTGATGTTTCCTCTGTTACTGTTGGTGTTGTTGGTAATAGTGATGATTTTGAATCTGCTAGAATTGGTCTCTTAGTAGCTGAAGATAAAATGCCATTAGATAGATTACAAAATGCTATGGAAATTGGTGTTGCTGGATGTGCAAGAGTTAGAGAATTAATGGATCAAATAGTGAGAAGTATGGGTGCAGAAATAATTTCTAAACAACAATAATATTTATATACCCCATATTACTATATATTATGTACAAAAAATTTAATTATGATAACAATAAATAATAAAGAATGAATAATAATAATAAATAATCATAATCTAGCAGAAAATCCAGTTTCTGTAAATCCACCACTCCATAAAATGGTTTTCATAACTCTTGGTAAAACTTCCACTTGAAATGGTACAAAGGGGTAATCTTCACCATCAACACTAATATACCTCTTTTGATGTGGATCAACCTTTGGAGAAATTCTAAATGCTTCAACTTTAAAATGTTCAACTTCATCATGCCAAACATGTAACCCTTTATCTAATGATAATAAAGCCTTTGCAGTAGATAATAATTTAGTTCTACCATCAAATGTAATTATATCAATAGCACCATCATATGGTAATGCAGCTGGGAAAAAATTACATTCTGATGCAATATATGGCATTTTACCAGCATAAAAAATTGCATTATGACTTGTCTTAGTTTGATCGAAAACTTCCCATCCGGATGGTAAATCTAAAAAATCTTCAGTTGCATGGAATTGATCAGCATATTTCAAGTTGAAATTATCTTCACTAAGTTGTTGGAATTGTTTATCATCGTCATTATTATTATTATCATTCAACTGATCTTGATAATGTTGAGCGAGAAGTTCTTTATCCTTTGCAATCCATTTGACTGCTAATTCACAGGGGTATTTACTATTAGCCACTGCTTCAAGGAAAACACCAACATCAAATCTAAATCCACCTAAAAATCTTAAATATTCTGTACCAATATCAGCTTGTGCAATCATACCATAAGTTTGTGATAGAAATGAAACTAAAACATCTTGAGATTCACCCTTCCATCCGGTAACACCCATCAAATCACATTGAACTGATTTACCCTTCAATAATCTCAAAGCGGCCTCTGATGGTTCACTTGTACCTAAACATGATAATGTCATTGCATTTCCTGACCCACCAGGAACTTGAACAACAGTCAATTTAGAAAAGGCTTCAACCTTATCATCCCTTGAATAAAGACCATTAAGAACTTCATGGGGTGTACCATCACCTGAACAACATAAAATCACATCATATTTATTTATATCAATATCTCTTGCAATATCCCTTGCATGACCACTATATTGAGTTTGTTCTATTGTTAATTGACATTTAGCAGCTTTCAAAATCGGTTCTGCTTCATTTAAATATAATTTCATCGCATGACCCTTACCTGAATGTGGATTAATTAAAACTAATATTTTTGATCTATCGGCTTTACCAAATGGGTAAGCTAATTTCATTAATTCATTAACAAGATCTTCTCCCTTCCATATGCGATCATTTAAATCATCAATTTTTAAAACTTGTGTTAATACATTATATCTAACATCAGTTGTTGGATAGTCCGACGTTGAACCCTGATTTATAGCATTTGCAAATGTCAATTCAATTTCATTTGGTTGTTCAATATTAATCAATTCTACATTCAATATATCGGTGAATTTAATGAAGTTTCCCGAGGTATTATGAAGGAATGATGAGGTTGATGATGATGAGGGGATACAACAAGTTAAGGGATTAGGAATTGAAACCGAAAGAGGTGAAGATCCAATAGTGTTCACTATTGATTGACCAAAAATTTTTAATCTCTCCTCTTGATAATCAATAGTTGCTCTCATTGTTTAACATATAGTAATGAATAGAAATATGATGCTATATTGAATGAAAGTAAAAGAAAAAAAAGTAATGCTAGCTTTGATCCCTCTCCGTTTTTAAGACAAAAAAAAACAAGCAACACAAAAACATTAAAATACCTAAACGTAAAAAAAAACAGAAATCTAAAAAACAACGTCAGCTACAGGGTTCGAACCTGTGCGGGCGAAGCCCATCAGATTTCAAGTCTGACTCCTTAACCACTCGGACAAACTGACAGTTGTTATTTTTTTTGTTTTCTTAGCTTTTATGAATGACATTATTAGACAGCATCTGAGCTCTGCCACCACGAACACTATGCTGTTATGAGAAGAGTATTGAGAAAGCTCATTTCCATAGTCCAAGTTCAACAACCACGTTGCTAAATACAGAGCTTCTTCAGACTTTACAATCATGGCATCATATGGATTCATCTTTAACTAATCTGGGCAATATCACCATTCCATACTATAGCTCTTTTCGTTAGCACTCATCTCTTTGAACAACTTGAGCTTAACTGTAGATTAGCAGACAAGCACGTTACTGATTACCGAGGTCAATGTAAGAAATAAAGATTTAATGAAAGCCCTTTTCTATAGAGCCCCTTTTAAACGGCAAAGCCGCGACAAGGTGGCACCTTTTATATTTCTCCTCATTTATGCCATGACGTGTATCCACTTAGAAACCAACTCGTTTCATTCAATGGAGATATGATATAACGTAATCTTATATAAGTATAACATCAACAGATGTTGTACGACATAGAAGTGCTTGTATCAAACAGGTATGACTAATTTAAATTAATTTATATAAAAGGGTGAGGCGCTGCCGAACCCGTCTTGTTTATTTTTTAGTGATTTGAATAAGTAAGATAACAGTTGTTTATATAAGATTTCCAATCAAACATTAGCGGTGTAGCTCGATACATGAAGTTAAATTCTAGATTGTCAAAATTAAATGAGTCTAACAAATGTCTCCTAAATACCAAGGCTTATAGCACTTGTCATAAAATGAGTTTAATTAAACTACTTAAGTTTAGTGAAATTTTGTGCTATTACATACCAGATAAAAATGAAGATATTAATCGTCTTATGCTTGAAAAATTAGATGCCAATCATAAGCAGAACTTTATTGAAAAATTCATTGAAACGGATAAGCCAGAACTTTCTGTTGAAGGTTCGTCTTGTCAAAAGTTTTATGGGTTGGTCACTGAGTATATGAGTGCCCGTTGTTTAACTGAGCAAAATTGTTAAATTAACTACACCACTCTAGATACTAATTCTAATAAGCCTAACAATAATAATCAGGCTAATAAGAATAATGGTGCTCAAAATAGACACAATGAGAATAAGAATAAGAATAAGAATGGCAAGAAGAAGAATTCCAATAAGGAAGAAGCCAATATGGTGGAAGTTCTTCAAGTTCCTAATGCTACCTCTTATATAATTGCTAACAATTCTCAACACTACTCCCCCTTCGAATGTAATCATATCACAACTGACGAGTTGAAACTTCGCAACTAAATCATTGTTGATTGTGCGGCTACCATAAATCTTGCCAATAAGAGAATGAAACCAATCAATATGCGAAAGGAAATTACAATAGTTAAAACCTTAGGTATCATTCAGATGTACTCAAGTTGGTGAATTACCAGTTACTGAGAAACTTACACTGATTATTACCATAATCCCTAGAACTCAAGTTCAAAATGAATCTCAACTATTAAAATTCACTCCCTTAAGTGGGCAAGTAACTGAACCCGATCAAACATTATTTTACCTAATCATAAAAAAATACTTGTATTGCTCAGAACTGTGACATACTGTTAGATCCATCCATTTCGCACCTGTTGGCTGTATACTAAAGTAAAAAATATATCAATGTTCAGTAGCCGGTTTTGGTACTCTCTCTCTTTTCAAAATAACGAATGGGTCCAGAAAGCTCAAAAAATAAAATCTAAAAAATTAACGTCAGCTACAGGGTTCGAACCTGTGCGGGCAAAGCCCATCAGATTTCAAGTCTGACTCCTTAACCACTCGGACAAACTGACAGTTGTTGAATTTGTTAGAGTTCAGGGTCTTCAAAGTGGTTCCAAGTATAAGGGAATTTGTTATGACGTCGAAAAGGGAACTTGTTATGACGTCGAAAAGGGAACTTGTCTATGACGTCAAAGAGAGAACTTACTTATGACGTATGACCAAAAGGATAGAGCTGAATCATCCTA
>JAKTWH010000028.1:0-115875 GCA_030560905.1 Saturnispora diversa
CCATTAGAACAATTTAAAATCAATACATTTGTAGGTATAACATCTCCAATAATTGATTTAAGTGTAATTAACTTTACAACATTTGCATTATACTGTGGATTAGTAGTATTATCAATCAATATAAACGTAATTAATTAATTAATATTTTATGTCAAAACTGATGAAAGTAAGTAGTTCGATCAAAAATGGGATCTTTGAGGTTCGGTTTGGTGGTTAATATTGAAGATAAACAGCATTTATCACATGCACACACAATTCCAATTGAATTACCACGATTTCAATGATCATTGGAGGGCTAAAAAATCAAATTAATAGCCATGTAATTTATAATAGCCATTTGACTCATAAATCATCAACTTGACCCAATCTGGTCTGATTAAAGCAAGGCAAAATCAAGCAAAGCAAAGCAAAGCAAATATTTTTGCCTTGTATGAAAAAAAAAAAATCTTATCTTGATGATCCCATTAAGGCAAAGAGGGAACAACGAAAATTTTCGACCTTTTTTTTTTTATTCTTCATAATCTTAAGATGATCGAATTGCCAGATTTATGTATCAAGGGCAAGGATGATACGAGGGCTTTGGGAATATTACTATCAAGTGCATTCAACTGGACAGATGAATCCATTTTGAAAGTTTCCAATGTCAGTGGGGGGATAACAAACACCCTTTTATTATGCCGAAATACCAAAACAAACCAAAAGGTTCTGATTAGAGTGTATGGTAAATCAACTGATGCAATCATAGTACGTCAAAGAGAAATTGTTGCTCATAGACTGCTTCACAGTTTAGGATTGGCCTCTGAATTGTTTGCTAAATTTGGAAATGGTATTCTATATGGATTTATAGAGGGTGAACCCTTAAATTATACACAATTAGAACAATGGAAGGATCCAATTGCAACACATTTAGCATTATTACATAGTGAAATGGATTTAACCTATTTCCAAACTCAACTACATGATATTGGGGGGTCAGCTCAGAAGCTGAGCAGCATTTGGCCCATTCTTCAAAACTGGGTAAGCCAACTAAAAGATGATAAATTGAATAATGAACTTGAATGGTTAATTTCAAAATTAGATGGTCAAAGTCCATTGGTGGCATGTCATTCCGATCTTTTGGCAGGTAATATCATTATCACCAAAAATGGCGTGGCCTTTATCGATTATGAATATTTAATGGCAGGCCCAAGAGCATTTGATATTGCAAATCACTTTATGGAATGGCAGGGTTTTAATTGTGAATTTGATAGAGTTCCCTCACCAGATTCTAAAGTGGTGAGGGATTGGTGTAATAGTTATTTGAAAAAGTTAGGCCAATGCCAAGAAGATCAGTTAGATCAATTAGTGAAAGAAGTCAAACTTCATTATGGATTACCTGGCTTCTTTTGGGGGGTTTGGTCTAAACTACAGCATTCTATCAGTGAGATAGATTTTGATTATAACTCATATTCAACTAAAAGATTGACAGAATATTACAACTGGAAACAATCCCTTGTATAAATTTGTACATGTGTGCATACACATGTGTGTGTATATTCTTTAAATAGTTTAATTTTCTCTTTGGGTATACCGTATCTCTATATAAATTAACCCTCCATTTCATCTAAAACTGCAGTGATTAAACTGCCTGGAGGTTTTCTATTAACAATGGCAGGTGTTCGACCCCTTTTAACAGCTTGAAATTGACCTTTGGGTTCAATTGTCCACCCCCTTGAATCAAAGGCATTCATGAGATCCCTCATCTCCTTTCTCATAAGCCCACCATGTCCAAAAACAATCAATTTTTTTTTTGCTCTAGTCATAGCAACATTAATACGTCTCCATTCCTTTAATAACCCCCCAATTCCCTGTGTTCTCACTAACGATATTATAATAACATCTTTGTCTCGTCCTTGAAACTTATCAGCTGTCAGCATTTCTAATTTATCAACAATATTTGGTGCTAAACTTTGTTTGAATTTAATCAATTGTCCATTGTAAAATGACATAAGTCCAATATCATCCACGCTAACTCCACTAGATACCATACACGTGATCAATTCAGATATTAAATCAACTTCACCGGGGTTTTCAATTTGATCACCATTCTTCACTTCTTGTGCATTCATTTTATCGTAATTAACAAAAACAACACTTCTTAGTGGATCCATAACATTTCGAACCCATTCACTCCCATTAACCCATTCTATATTCAACTTCTGTTTAGCCACTTGTTCATTACCACATTTCAATCTACCATTATATATTAAATCATTTGAAATAGTCATAATGTCTTCATTCATACGATATTGTCTTGTCAGTTCAACAACGGCCTCAGGATGAGAATCATTTAAAATTTGAAATAATGATTGATCTAACCCCCCTATTCTGGCTTCGGGGTTAACAACTAATGGTGGCAATTGATAGTGATCCCCAACAAGAATAAATTTATCAGCGTATTGCAATGGACCCAAAACAACTGGAAGTGCTACTTGCGAAGCTTCATCAACAACACAATAATCAAAGGTTTTGCCAAATACACCATCACCAACACCTAAACAAGTGACTGCAACTATTTGCTTGCTATCAATGATCTCATTGTATATTTCCTTAGTCATATCCTCCCTCATAAATTCATCAGAATATGGGCAATAGGATTTCAAATTTGCTTTAATCTTGCTTGTAGAGCCTAATCTCAAAAGGGGTAAATCTGACCCCATAATTTCCACTAACTTTTCGCAAATGTTATCCACAGCAGAGTGTGTATAAGATGTAATCAAAACAGTCTTGCCACTTTGAACAATGGCTTTAATCATATGTGAAATAACAGTGGTCTTACCTGTACCAGGCATTCCTAATATCAATAAATAATCATCAGTCCTTGAAGCAAAATCCAATGCCCTTTGTTGATCATCATTAAAGTGGTCGCTATCAAATACCCATTGGGGTTCACCAAAGTTCGGTGTTTTCAATTCCACAATTATCTCTCGTCTTTTAGTATCTCCTCCGGGTAAAAACAAATTAAGCAAATTCCATCGAGCCATACTCAACCCCATAACAAAGAAGTTTTTATCTATCCTGAAAGTCTTTTCTTTGACAACCTCAGAAATGTCAGTACCTTGCAAATTCAAAACAGATTTAAATACTTGGTTATTCGTAGAATCAAACTCAGACTCTTTGATTGTGGAATCAATCCATTTCCTTTCAGTACTTATGATAACAATATCCTTATCAACATATCTTACTGTTCCGTCTGCTAGCCCAATTTTCCTACCACCATCTTCACTGATTATAATTGTATCATATTTTGTGATCTTACTCATTATTCCATTATTAGATCTTTTAAATTCATAAACATATTTATGACTCTTTGAAGAGTATTCACACTTGAAGAGCTTCAACCCACCAATACAATGGCCGCCAGTCTCCTCTCTTTGCTTAGCGGTATATTTCCACAAATCAGACTTCGTATACTTTAAATAACCCTCTTCCTTGGTAATTAGCAAATCCCAATGTTTGAAAAAAGCAGTGTATTGAGGAGAATTTAAGTGATCAGTGAAACTTGAAAACATATCAACATCAATCCCACTGGACTCTGGGGTACCGTCTTCAACTAATTTGTTTAAAACCATACATGGTTCCAAACTGAAGCACCTTTCACAAGAAGCTCTCTGCTTAATAGGAGGTAATTCGGTTTGTCCATAAATCATATATTGAGAAATGGTGTTCCTCAGCTGAATCAGATGTTTTAATTCCGCATATTTAACGGTAGTCACACTATTCTTCTTCAGCTTAGTGTAGACTAAATCCGTAAATTTTGAATCAACATCATACCGATCTCTAATTAACAGAGTATACATGGCCACCTGAGCTTTGTTAGACAAATATTCTTTCCCGGATTTAATTTCCATGGGAACAACAAATTTTCCATCAGACAACAGCATTTCAATAACAACATCAATAAAACCCCTTATTCCAAAGGTAGGTGACATAATACTTTCTTCAATGTCTAAAATTTTGGAAACTTTCATATCTGAAGAACTATTAGGATCCATATACGTTTTAATCCACGTTTTGATGTAATCTGAATTAGATACAATTGTTTCTTTAAGTTCATTTCTAGTAGAGTCAGTAGAATATATATCAATAATATATTCATCTAATTTTTGTTCAATAAATGAATTGATATATTCGTCATCCACTTTGTTATACCGCAAACAAGTTTGAAATAATGAATGGGTAATGTTACCAATAATAAATGCCACACTGGCAGTTCCAGGACCTCTAAACTTATCATTGATAACAGCCTCTCTCGGACAATAAGCTGCGGATCCAATTTTTGTGGGTGAGACCAATTCATCAGGATGCCAAATCAGTAAATTGTGATCTTTATCCACTAATTGGAATCTATCATCTTTGTGCGCTGTAACAACATGAATAACATCAGATATTTTCATGTCTAAATCACACCACAAATCACGAACAAGAATAGTTGTAAAGGAATCATCTTTATTTAAACACGTTAATATCTTTTGGGTCTTTGTTTGGTTTTTAACCTTGTACTGAACTTCCTTGATTTCCTTGATCTGGAATCTATGCAAAGTTGGACAATCAATAACACATTTGGCCAAATTTTCAGTTTCATCAAATAATTTAAATGAACTCTTTTTGCTGAGTATAGGTGTTTCATTATCGTCACTGAAAGAATCATCTTCAATATTTACTTTTGTATCAACAAATAATTCAGTGGTCTTTGTATTCGTCCTCAAAAAAGGTCTATTCTCTTCAATATCATCACTAAAAATATCATCTTTTGTATCAGTAGTCACCGTTGCAGTTGATTGGTTACGTATTGCAGGCCTTTGCACGCTATTTTGAGTTAATTGCATTATTAAATGACCATTATCATCATCATCACTAAAGCTATCAGATTCTAAGGTACCATTTATATGTGGAGATACATTAAATGAATCCGTTGTGGTTGGCAAATGAACAGCAGTAGTTGGAGAATTCATCATAGATGTCCCGATTTGATGAAGTAAACTAGCCATACCATTATCTAAAACAGCTTTATTATCAATCACTTGACCATTATACTGATCCGCTTTTATTGATTTCAAACTCTGTAGAATACTTTCATTCAAATTATTATTCTTCAAATTTTCATTGTTGATACCATTTGCATTTCTTAATCTTTCAGGACTGAGCTCAACATGAAACAAATCAGATATAGATTCATCACCAACTAAAATACTATCATCATCAAGTTTAGATGGTGATGAATCTATTTGTTTTATCCTCTTTTGACGTGGACTAACCTTCCAAAACATAGTACTGTCATCGCTGCTTTCCATTTTTGTTCTTTTACTCAATCTATTGACATCTGATCTGTGTGAAAATACCTTACATTCTTTAAGCTCACTTGTCTCATTTAATACTTCTATTTCTTCATCCAGTTCACCAATTTTACGCGTTCGCCTTCTAATATCATTTATGTTCGATCTTAGTGGACTAGATGACGCGTCAGATTGCTGATTTGATGTCCTTTGAGATGGATCCGTTGGCTTCTGATGGTCTCTTGGACCACTGAGACTGTTTACAGGATTAAACCTGTATTTCGGAGTAGTCTTTGGCCTCAGAGACATCAAATGAGCTCCTTCTCTATATGAAAAAGGGATATTAAGAATACAGCTTACGAAAAAAAAAGGCTAGGGAGATGTGAACTTAATCTCATCTTCTGATTAACTAAAATGGGTATTTACACCGTCATAGCCCGTTTTTCCTACGAACCAGATGTTGCGAATGCTGCGGATGATTTGCCTCTTCAGGTGGGTGATTTGGTGGAAGTTACGGAGGAAGTTGATGACGATTGGCTTTTTGGATCCAAGGACAACGGAACGAAATCCGGCTATTTCCCTAGAAACTTTGTGGAACGTTCAGAGGCTGTAAAGGAGGAGCCAGTTAGTGCATTAGAACCAATTGAACCATCTAAACTACAAGAAAATGAAACAGAGGTTTTAGCAGACGTGGAAAGAAAAGATGAGGCTCCAGCTTTGAAATCAGAACATCTTCCCGATACAAGTATTGGCGTTGATGCTACTGAGTTCAAGTCGAAGATTAAAACATTTGCACATGATGCAACTGCACCTCCAATGCCAGATGTTAAGCCTTCAAATGACACTTATCTTGTGAAAAAGCCATTTGCTGGCGTTACCCATAGTTCATCATATGTGCCACCCTCTTTGGGGACTAAGAAGGCGCATGCCACTATTAATACAGAACAAACACGAAAGCCCGATGTTGTTAGTGGTGATGTGAATGAAGAAGAGGTTGAAGCACCAAGGTTGACGTTAAAGGAACGTATGGCACTTCTCCAAAAGCAACAAGCAGAAGAGCAACAAGCGATAGAAGCCGCTTTGAAAAGAAAGGAAGAAAGAAAGAAGGCCAAGAGACCTCAATCAGTTGCTAGTGATTCTCGTCAGTCTCAAATAGATATGCATCATCAATTGGAAAATCCTGAAGAATTTGGAGATGGACAAACAGCTGATGAAAATGATGAAATCAAAGAAGATGTAGAGTTTCAACATGGCAATGAAGCTGCAGATGATGAAGATGATGAAACAAACGAAGATGAGGAGGATGACGATGCAGATGAGGAAGAAGATGAAGAAGATGAAGAAGATGAAGACGAAGACGAAGAAGACGAAGAAGAACTCAGAAAACGTAAACTTGCTGAACGTATGGCAAAGCTTTCTGGAGGTATGGGAATGATGGGAATGATGGGAATGCCAATGCCAGGAATGTTTACCTCTTCTAATACCAAACCTTCCAAGAAGAAAACAGTGAAGAAAGAAGATTCACAAGAAACTTCGCAACTACCAAAGGCAGTCCCAGTTTTACCATTTGCAACACACTTACCACCTCAATTGGCCAAAGCACAAGAGAAACAGAAATTTGAAAGTGAAGATGAGAATGAAGCGTCTGAAGAAATACAAATTGACAATGATGAAGTTAAAGGTGACGAAGTTAAACTTGGTTCAAACCAATTGGAAGAATCCAATGTCAATGAGGGAGCAAAAAACCCTGCAATTGAAGAAGTCTCCGACGAGAGTTATTTTGACACAAAAGAAAAAGAAGAAAAAGAGGATAAGGGTGCTGTAAACGAGAGTGATGACGAAGGTGAAGATGATCTTGATAAAGGATTTACACCTGTTGTGGAAGAAAAACCTGTTGGTACAAATCTTGAAGTCAACGAGCAGCATTTAATCCCTGTGATGCCTCCAATCCCTTCAGAATCAAGTTCTAAAACCGCTAATAAAGGAGCTTCCGAAACACAACCGGTTGTATTCGTCAGCGATAACAATCCTCCACCAATTCCATCAAGTTCCCCACCGGCACCCTCTCCAGGTTTGCATCCATATAAGAAGCTGGCACCGCAAACCATGGCACCGCCGCCTGTTCCCGTTGCTCATATACCAATTACAACCACTGTAAATGAGCCATCTCCAAGTTCAAAGTCCACATCACCACACTTACCTCCTATACCACACATGCCAATGACTGCACCACCTCCACCAGTCCCATCACAAACAAACCCATCCTCGGTGCAAGTGCCAGTGCCAACACACTCAAAACGTCATTCCACCATTGGACATCCTGCACCACCTCCACCTCCACCTTCAGAACCTCCTATTCCAGCTCCAGCTCCAGTTTCAAATGAAACGTCCCCTGTGAAGATATCGGTAGCTGTTTCACCGGCCGTGACTAGAGCAACAACCAATGTCAGTGCAGATTATGCACCTGTTACTGCCAATAGTTCATGGTGGGTCACCTCTACATTGCCGCTAGAAATATCATTAGATGATGTCTACTTTGAAGTGGAAACAACCCCAATATCACGTCGTGGTGCTTCGAATGTGATTTATGTGATTTATTACATTTTAGATATTCATTTAACCACACGCACATTAGAATTAGCATATGATGAGGCCTCTCCTAATGAATTGATCTTTTTCAAGGAAACTAAAACCAAACATAAACCAGAAAAGGCACTACTTCAATCTCAGTATATTAAATATGGGTCTCAAATTTATAATGCTGCAGTTGGGTTGTTAAACAAACCAACTGCAGGATTCTTAAGTGATATATTTGGCCAATCCACTGAAGTCATCCCACCAATTGGTGGTAAGACCTTTGGTGCTATGACTTACAAAAACAACGATAATGAGGATATTAAAGCATATGATGAAATAAGGAAGGGAGATATTCTTGTTTTAGTGAATGCAACTTTTGAATCTCACAAGGGACCATTGAGAAAAGCCAAGAGTGTTAGTTATGGCATTGATTCTCCTCATGTTGCAATCGTTTCAGGATGGGATAAAGCAAACGGGAAGATTACTGTTATTGAAGAAAATGGTGGGATTGTTGTTGAAGGAAGTTACAAGTTAGGACGTTTGGTTTCTGGTAAATTGCGTGTTTTCCGTGTTGTTGGTAGAGATTACATTGGTTGGTAACTTTGTTCTCAGTGGTATTGTTATTGATATTTATATTAAATTTCACTAAACTTTATAATAATGTGTTGTTTGTTATTATTTATTTTTCTCTTTGTTATTATTTACGTTTCAGATTTTTTTTTCTTTTTTTCCTCTAACTGTATTCTCTTGCATCTTCAAAATGGCTATTGAGGTATTATCTTCAGATACAACATGGGATCCAGCAAGTCAAGTTGATGGTAAGATTTTAGAATATCTTCATGAGGGCAAATATACTGCATTAAACTTCTTTTACCAATTAGTTTCCCTTTTAAAAAATCAAGATAGAACCGGTTGGGTTAATATGGGAATTCCTAGACCTGAACATATTGGTGACCATATGTACCGTATGGCTGTGATCTGTATGACATTAGATGTGGAAGATGTTGATTTAAATAAATGTGTTCAAATTGCCTTAGTTCATGATATCAGTGAAAGTATAGTTGGAGATATTGTGCCACATGACAAGGACATTGATAAAATAGAAAAGTCTAAAAGAGAATATAAAACCATATTATATTTAAGTGACATTGTTAAGAAATATAATGAAGCTATTGGTGAAAAGCTTTTGCAATTTTGGTTAGATTATGAATTACAAAGGAATAAGGAAGCATCCATTGTCAAGGATGTTGATAAATATGAATTACTTCTTCAAACCTTTGATTATGAAAGATTACACAATAGAAGAATGGATGAATTTTGGGGATGCCGGGGTGTCATTAAGAATAAGGAGATTCAAGCATTAGCTGATGAATTAATCCAACAAAGAGATGCATATGTAAAAGAACATAATTTGTAGTTAGTTACCCACATTTTTAATAGAATCTATTCAACATATTCCATGAATTATCAAACCCAAACAAAAGAGGTGCCAATGAATGTCTTAATAAAAGCATTGTGAATCCTACACTAAATTGAAGAATTAAAATCAACTTGCAAAGCTCAGCCTCTGATTTTGGACCAAACCAAATGATAACCAAGTTAATTAACGTCATATTAGATGATTTTAAAATTTGACCCTTTTCATCCCTTTCTAATTTAATCAAGTGCAACTTCTCTAAGATGGTGAAAACTTTAATCATTAATGGTTTCAATTTACCATCACCCTTAACCTCATCATTTGTATAAACTGTCCAAGAATTGTACATTAACCCATCCTCTTTGTTGAATTTTGGTAATCTATGTCTTGGACATGGAACCAATCCAAATAATTGTGGGCCAGAATAAATGAAGTTAGCTATTTGTGGAAGGAAGAACAACATGAGTGTCTTTGCAAAATGGGAAGATATAGCAACAACTGCAAACACCATACCTGAAAAATAACACCATGTATCACCCACAAAGACTTTAGCGGGACACCAATTGAACTTTAATAGGGAAAGTGTCACTCCAATAAAAGGAAGCAAAAAACAAAGAGAATAAATATGAATTTCAAAGGCCTCTTGTGATAAATAGCCTGAAATGTAATAAATGTCATTAAATACAAGTAAAATGGCAATTACCAAGGTTTGACCCACTTCCAAGCCATTAATACCTGCAAGAATATTCACTGAGTTTGGACAAAAGATTGCAATTGATGCCATATAAATGTAATACCCCCATCCAAGGTCCAATGTAGCACCCCAATAAGGTTGGGCAAATTTTGGTAAAAGAATGCTGGTTATATTATAATCCAAAGCATAGACAACCAATAATGGAATTGATGCAATTGCTGGCAGAAAGAATTTATGACGCCAACGAATGTCAAATAAATCATCTAAGAGACCTAATACCACCATTGATTGAAGACAAAGAAGTGAGCCTAAATAAAATGATAATTTGAAATTGTATTTGAAGGAGATGATAGGGGCCAATAACATCATTAGAAATAAATATGTGATTGCTGGAATAACCCCAATTGTTTCAGGTATCAGTGGCTGATTAGGTTTCGAAAGATCTCTTCCACAAAGACCCCTCTTAATAAACAGAGCTTCCACTTTAGGAACAATTGAATCAACTAAAAAATACCCTACTATTCCCACAAGTGATGAAACCAAAACTGGTGAGGTTAAGTCCATTTGAATTGTTTTAAGAAAGAAAGATGTTATATTTAACCATTTTCGGTGATATCGTAAGCATGAAATTTATAGTTGTGCTCATGAGTGATGATTTGAAGTGAATTACAATCAATGTGTAGTGACCTTTAAAATAAAACTGATGTATTAAATAGTAATAGAATTAATTAGCTTATTCCAACACTTGATTGTATTTGTAATTATGAAGGGATCTGGAAACAGAAACTTGTAAATATTCTGCAAAATGGGTTAGTTGTGGATATTGGAATGTTTCGTAAAATAATCATAAATAAACAAATACCTAACAATGATTAACGAGTAATGAAATTGTAGTAATTTAATGGGGCCAATACCACCCACAACATACCATATATTCAATAGGATGTTATCAACTCATTCCAACGGTGCACGGATGTTTCTTTCTAATGTTTCTCAAGAGAGGAGAAAAAGTTTTTGACCAATAAAATAATCTTTATTTCAATTAAATACAGTTTGAAGATGTTGAATGCTAGTGCAAAGACCAGTGTGAGAGGTATTCATCGTTTTCCTCTTCCTTCTGATATCAACATTACTAAGAATGGTAAAACCAAGCTTTCAGTGGGGCTTGGTGGCCGTCATTCTCGTACGGGGTACCAAGTTACAGTCTTTGGTGCAACTGGTTTCCTTGGTAAGATCGTCACTGCTAAGTTAGCCAAACATGGTACCCATGTTGTTGCTCCATTTAGAAACGGTAGATCAAAGAGACATTTAAAGGTTAATGGTGATTTAGGTGTTGTCAATTTCCACGAATTTGACATCAGAAATCTCAAATCCATTGAAGAATCAGTGGCCCATTCTGATGTTGTTGTTAATCTTTTGGGTTCATCTCAAAATACCAAGAACTTTTCTATGGAAGATGCCAATGTTGAAGGTACCAATAGAATTGCAAAATTAGCTAAGGATTATGGTGTTGATAAATTCATTCAAGTTTCCTCATATAACGCTGATGTCAACTCCCCATCTGAATTCTTTGCTACTAAGGGTATGGGTGAAGCTGTCGCTAGAGAACATTACAATGATGCCATCATTGTTAGACCATCCCCAATGTATGGTAGAAATTCCCCATTCCTTAACGAATTGCTCCCACTGAAGATCTTTGGTGGTAACATCCTTTACAGACAAGAAGTTTATCCAACTCATGTTGAACAAGTTGCACAAGCTCTTGAAAAGATTGTTTATGATGATTCAACTTACGGTAAGACTTACGAATTGTGCGGTCCAGAAAGATACTCTAAGGCAGAATTAAGAGAAATGTTGAAATACATGACCCATATCAATCAATACGGGTTCTTTACTGCTGCTTCTGGTTACTACATGCCAGCTCCAGAACTTGCTGTTAAGGCTTGGTGTTTCCTTAACGAAAAGTTGAACCCAATGATGGATTCTCATAACTACGATACCTACGTGAGATCCTCCCTTCATCAAGAAATTGATCCTAAGGCTTTAAGTTACAAGGATCTTGGTATTGAAGCCGACGAACTTGCTGACTGGCTTTATCAATATATTAAGCCACACATTCAATACTCATCTCAAGCTAAGAACAGAACAGTGTACGGTAGAGAAGAGATTCTTAAGTTGAGAGATTATGTCAACACGCCGAAGAATAAGTTGGACCTCTTTGGTTATGGTGGTAACAACTAAACTAATTAGCTAGACAGTTTGTTTGCATATATCTAGTTGATTTCTTTTATACTATATTACATACTTTTATATTATATCTTTATTTATTTATTCTTGTTTCCTCATTTATTAAATTATTATGACAAATCGACCCTTTGAATCTATTGTTCAGGCACTTGTGGATAAGTGGAAGTTACCTGATGATTATGACCCCGCTGTACCAGCTGTTGTGTCCTCTTACCACGCTTTGAACTTGAAATCTCAAGATAATTCCGATCCAATTCTCTGGTCAATCAAGCCTCCTGAAGATTTAGTTGATCAAATCTCACATTTGCCCTACAAAGCACCATGGGGATCACTCCTCGCAAAACACGGGATCATATATGATCCTGAACGTAGGCAATTTGTTAAAATAAACAGTTTAGAAGATGTCACATCAAATAAGGTTCTTTCAACTTCATTTATTTCTTATAAAAAGACATGGGCTTCTGTGTTTGGTGATGAAATGGGGTGGACGGAGTTTTTAAAGGCAAGAAGATACTTTGCAGCACCTGTGCAGTGCCCCTTCACTGATCCAAGCCCCTATTTACCTGTATTGATTGGTTATATATGTTCAACTTGTGGTGCTGCATTTGCAAGACAGTTCACTGATACAGATAAATTATGTTCCAACTTCTTAGGACAGCATTATGAAAAGGTTCATTTGGAAATACCTTCAAGTGACAGAACATATTTAGTAGGTTATATTCAGCAATCCACAAGCAATAGTTTTCATGCAGTTAAAATGGGTAAAAAACAATTATTAGAATTTCAAGCAACTGAAGAAAAGGCATCCAAGGTGTTTAAGGATTGGATACATAACAGCTTTATGTCACAATTCCACACAGGTATTACGAATGCAACATATCCATTGATATTAAATTCTCTTCAAAATTTAGTGCATGGATTGATTAATATTCTTGAGATATCTGATATTTTAAATCCTGTCATTAGGGAATGTTTAAGGTTTATTGAGGAGGGGGGTTCTCAAGACCAGATAGCCAAATCTATTTCTGAAGCCCAGCTAACTTATAAGAATTTTGATATTGATGATAAAGTGTATCACATAGCCAAAATGGATTTGACAGATGCTTTGTCGTATTATCTTGGCTATCTTCTTCAGTGTTATGGTATAAACAGATCATCTTCCTTTGGTAACTTGCGACCTATCTTCTCTAAAGGAGAAAGTGGTTTGCTAACTTGTACTTTTGATGATACCCTCAAAACTAATAATTATACAATTTGGTACCTTTTGATGGTTAAAACAGTATGTCAAAATCTTAATATATTTCCATTAAACTGGCCATCTTGGAAATCAAGGGAGTTTAGGGTTTTACATAGTATTAAAACCTTGTTATCTGGTAAGGGAATTGTTGGTCCTCCTGATCGTTTAACAGTGGAAAAAATGAAAGCATCAATCAGAACACCATCAACACACATATTTGAGGCCCAAAAGTCAGTTAAAGTTAGTAATAATTCCGGTCCTGTTCCTTTTACCCTCTCTTCTCCATCGTCTAAATCTTCTCATGCCTTGAATGAGCCTCTTGTTCCTGCTCCTGCTACTGCTCCTGCTACTGCTACTGCTACTGCTCCTGCTACTGCTCCTGCTACTGCTCCTGCTACTGCTACTGCTACTGCTACTGCTACTGCTACTGCTACTGCTACTGCTACTGCTACTGCTACTACTCCTGCTACTATTACACATCCGGCCACTTCAACTCCTAATCCTATATCTGCTCCTGTTGCTGACACTACCACTCTTGCTTCTACTGCGAAGAGTGTCACACCAAATTCTGCGCTTGCTACCGCCGTTACAGCGGTTGTTGCACCTTCATCCGATGCACCATCAGCCTCTCATTCAACTTCAGAGATAGGAACTGCTACAGAGAACAAAATGAAAGATCGTTTCTTTACTCTACTTTTAAATGAATTGAACAAACAAGTTGGTTCACAGGCTAATTGGACAAGGGGAAAATTTACTAAATTTACTTCTACTATGGAAAAGTTGATAATATATTCTACTCTCAGAGCTGTGGGGAAGAAAGTTGTCACTGATGTAGAGTCCATTGGATTAGATCCCAATCATCATTACGAATTAGACCAATTTGATTGTCAAATAGATGCATACTATGCAAATTTTGCGGCTCATTATTTATTCTTGTACATGGTCTTATTAAAGCAAACATTTACAGCCTTCAAGGCAAAATCCGTAGATGTTTTACCATCCTGGAAATTTGTATTTGATAATGGAGTGCAAACAACAGGTAAGGACTTTTCTGTAGCGGCCACAATTATTTTGGTTGGATGGGGTGTTGAGGATTGTTTTTTAACTGCATCTGAGGCTCAGTTGGTAGGATACATTAACAGTGAAAGAACAAAGGGAAATATTGCATGAGTTTATAAAGAAATACTCGTTTTTATAGATATTAAATTAATGATCTATATGATCTTTAACAGTAGACATAAGCGATCATTAAGAATTTGAATTTCTTTGAATTCAATCTATTAGTATTTTTTTCAGCCTTTAGGGTACCTCTATGTTTGATCCAATAGGCCCTAAAATCAAGGTGCATAGCATATCACTTCTAGAAGCGTTGTTACGTAAGTAAAACATCCCGCTAGGTCACGTGTCATGATGTGATATTTCAAAAAAAAGAAACTAATGACGTTTTGGATTACGTAAGAGCATTTTTCAGAAATCGGAATTAATAATAATAGCTAAAAATAAATATTACGTAAAACGGTAATCTAATCTAAAGTGGGTAAATGAACCTTTCATTTTCTAAATCTGTTAAATCAAGAGAAGCAAGATTAACTTCAACTTCATGACCATCGTCATCCTTAACATAACCCTTTAATGAGTCTGCATCTTCAATTGCGGCCAATCTCTTTTGGTTCCTATTTCTCAAAACGTACCAAATAACAACGGCTATCAAAGGAGCAGCAAAGTATGAACAAACAATTTGAACAATCCAAGCAGGAACGTATCTTGGAGCATCTCTTTCATTCCATAATTGAGGAGAAATGATATTAGCAATACCATAACCAACCATAATAATGGCATTTCTAGTTAATTTCTTAGTGTAACCAGAACATGAAGTAGAATTCCATGAAAACATCAAAATCCATGGGATACCAAAAACTGGAGAAGCTAAACAAAGCATAGCAAGAAGTGCAATCTTATGATCCCAAGGAAGAGAGACCATTGCAATACAAGCACAGAAACTTGGGAGAGACCAAAAGACGGTAGACCAAGCAGTCCAATTGTCGTAAAAGAACATAAAAGTAGTAGCAATAATACAACAAACAACAGCAAACCCACCAGAGGCAACAGAAACTAAAGTGGAATCCAAATTAGAAATACCACCAATACCAGTGAATAACAAATTTTGTTGATAAGTTAAGTTATTACTTAATTGTTGTAAAAGGAAGAAACCAAAGAATAACCAAGAAATTGGATCCAAGAGTGCTTCTTTAATTTGATATTTCTTAATGACCTTTTGTTCAATAGATGCACCAGTGGATCTTTGAACTCTTCTAATGACCCAAATACGTTCCTCCTTTGATAAGAAAATAGCGTCAGTTGGATTGTTTGGATAAACAAAGAAAACAACAACACCCCAAAGGAATGTGACACCACCAATGATAATATAGAATAACTTCCAAATTGGGACTGAAGACTTTGCGTAAAGAATACCATATGCAATGAAACCAACAGGGATAGTAACACCCAAACAAGTTGAGTAAAATAATGGAGCTGTAGCAGCCTTTTCCTTTTTAGTAAGGAACTGAGCCATAGTAGTATTCAAAATAGGAATAGCACTTGCTTCAACAAACCCTAAAAAGAATCTAGCGGCATAAATACCTTGGTAATTATAACAAGTACAAGTCAAAAGAATTAAGGAAGCCCAAACGAAAACAGTAGCTGTGAGAACACGACCAATTGGGAACTTTTGAACAAAGATAAGATTAACTTGACCAACAATATAACCAACATAAAACAAAGTAGATGAATTGTTATATTCGTTTTGATCTAAACCAACATCTTCCCATAAATCGAAAATAGACGCATAGGATAAAGTAGCCTTATCGGCATAAAGAAGTAAATTTGTGAAAGCTGTCAAAAAGAGGATGATTGACACAACCTTTCTAGATAATTTCTTTTCTTGTTCTGCAGTGATTTCTGGGACTTCAGCATCATATTGTTCAAGGTATTTAAGAGTTGCATCAGCATCTCTTGATTTAACAACTAATGCATTTCCAGAGGAATTAGATGAAGAAGCATCAACATCTAATTGCGCCTGTTTCTCTTCAGATTCTTTAATTGACATGAAAATGTTTAATTAATAAGCTAGTAGGAATTTGGCTGAACATTTCACTGGGATTCAACCTGTCATTTATACTGTCTCCTAACCCAGACGCCACAGTTATGCACAAACGCTTGCCGTTTCTTTTTTAGCCGGTTGGGGGTGTTGAAAATTTTGAAAAAAAAAAAAAAAAACCGCCTATTCCTTAACGCCGTACGTTGCAATAAACGTTACAAGATTTTGACCCCATGGAATGATGGGTGAACTGGGGGTAAATTGATGAAAACATATAATTGAATGCATGGGTAAGCATAATGTTAAACTATTTGAGAAAAGAAAATATCTTATTTTAAGGTTCATTAAACTCTACAAAGGGAATTTAATTTTTCTGTGGCTTTTGAGTTTCTTAATGCCGCTAAATATGTTCTACACCTTTTATTTTTTTTGTCATCTTCCTAAACAAGACCATCCACAAATATCTTGACCCTTCAATCCGAAGGCGCGATCTAGCTTTATAGATTCTTCAACCTCATTCAACCATTTGTGTGCGCAAAGACTACCAGCATCTACTCGAGCTTCTGGTTCATATTGTAATCCACATCTTAAAAATGCGCCCAATTCTAAGGCATGAGCTTCCTGCATGCCATATTCCTCCTTTAAAACCTTTTCTAAGGACCACATTTTCAATTTAGATATTCTTTTAAATCTCTTACAATTTTGATCAAAGAATTCAGGCCATTTACTAGTACTCTTTAAATATTCAACACTTGGCCATTCCTCTAAAAGTTCAACCATTTGTGCTAAATGATCTTCATCTCTACTATAAGATTTTGTTGATCTTGGATCAAAAAGGTAATCCCCAGTAATGAGCTCAAATACGAGACAGCATAATGACCAAATATCTGTTGAACACCCCCAATCACCCCCTAAAATCACTTCGGGTGCCCTATATTGTCTTGTTTGGATATCACTTGTATAATGCTTATTAAACCAACAGGCATTACCTAAATCTGCTATTTTGATACTAATAATTGATTCGAATTCATTAAGTAGTGACCTCTGGGATATTGATGATATGATAGACTGTCTTCGTATACAGCCGTCTTTTGGTGCATGATTCGAGACCGATGAAAAGCCCGGAAACGATGGAGGAGGAAATAATTGGCTGATTTGATGGTGTGGCTTTTCTAATCGTGGTGTCGGTATTGTCATTGGAGCAGGCGATGACGATAATGATGATGATAATTCGACGGAATTTAAAATCGGTGTGGTTGTCTCTCTAGCATCCACAAATACATCTTCTGCTTCTGTAATTGATCCAATATCCGTTTCTTCACCAGGATCATTTGAAGTTTCATTTTTCATTCTACCTCCTTGGTTTTCCTCTTCTTCTTCCTCTTCTTCTTCCTCCTCCTCATCCTCCTCTTCAATTACAACTCCATTATAATCGTCTAATGATGCAGTTTTGGCAAATGAAACAGGTGTATTTCTTTTAAAATGAGCAGCACTATTCATGCTATTATGAGATGATGAAAGATTGGGAATTGATCCTGATCTTTGTGAAAATGAAAAGGATCTAAAGAAATTATCAACACTTGATGTTTCCAATGGTGATGTTAATGGTTTGCTTGATCTCACTGGTAAAGAATTCTTTCTTGAACCGGGAACAGGTATTGGTATACTTGAAGGTCTTAATTGATTATCAGATATTGAACCATTGGCCTTTCTTCGTTCTAAAACTTTCATCATTTTCTTATTTTTCCTTTCCAATTCTAATAATTTGACTAATCTTTCAACATCATTAATTTCCACCAAAACATTTTCTGGTTTCAAATCTGTATGAATTATACCACATTCCCTATGTAAATAATCTAATGCTAATAACATCTGTTTACAAATTTGCTTTACTAATGAAATTGGTAAACCTCCATATGAATCACTCAATATTTGTAAATCTGTTAAATTTGTAGCTTTTATTTCTTCACTGATCACATTAGAACATGAAGTTTCCTCATTTAAACAAGCTTCAATTTCATCTCGACGATGTTCTTGAAAGTCTTTATATCTAACTAATAGATTTAACATATTTTCTCCCAAGACTTCAAAAACCATACAAATATGTTCTCCGTTAGGTCCAATATGAGTGAAATGATCTAAAAGTTCCACAATATGGGGTTTCCCCGGATGACTGGCGTCTCCTTCATTGACACATTCTAATATATTGATTTCATCAATTGCTGCTTCTCTGTAATTAGTACTTGACCTAACGATTTTGATGGCAACATGTCGTTGCTTTTCCTCATCCCATGCCAACCACACTGTAGAAAAATGACCCCAACCAAGTTTTCTAACTATTTTATATTGATTATTCGATCCATATCTTTCACCAACAAATGTAGGATGGTAACCACCCTGTTTATAATCTTCAATACTTTCTTCTGATTTCAATTTCTTATCCCTTAAATGAGGGTCTGTATCTAAATCACTGTCACTGTCACTGTCACTGCCATTTTCATTGTCACTGTCATCATCGTTTTCATTATCATTATTATTATTATTTTCTCCTCTGTTATCATAATATGACGGTATCACTAGTTGTTGCAAGGATGACTTTTCAAACCCAGAATTGAGCCCCATAGATAAGTTAGACTCCTTCTGGCTTTTGGGCCTTGTAAAGGAAAATTTGCTAAATAAAGGAGCCCTTCCACTGGACTTTTCCGTCATCAATATACCAACTTAAATCCCACTCGGGAATCCTTCAAGCTTTGTAACAGAGAAGCTCTATATTTTTTTCTCATATTGACTGAGACGGGGGAGAAAAAAAAAAAAAAAAAAAAAAAAAAAGGGGAAGAGGGACGTCAAACCAACACGTGATTCCTTTTTGAAATGGCATTTACAGGCTGTTATAGTTGTTATTACAAGGTGGTTATTTGATTAAAGTATTAAAGAGGTGGTTTAAAATGAGATGGAGTTTATTTGATCAGCTTCTGATCATTCTAGGACGAGTTCATGATCCAATCCACTTTTGAAAACAAAAGTACATTCTAACCCCACTAAATTGGACATTTTGAACACATTGAAAGTACATTTAAACTCATTGCGCGAGCTCTAACCATGGTTTTATCCAAAACCAAAGCAGTGGCTGCCAAATCAAACAAAAAATTCGCATTTTTTTTTCAGAAATGAATTAAACCCGAAAACGAAAAGGAAAACCAAAGTAAAAACGAAAACCATTTGGGCAAAAAATAAAAAGGTGTCTGTGTATATTTATACCAACGCCAATAATTATCACTCAATTCATGTTAGAAACTAGCACATTATTGGCCATTGTGGTGTCACTTGCTGCACTTGCAGTCAGTTACTTTTTATTTGCAGAAAAAATATCAGGAGAACGTAAAGCACTTGATTTGGTTCCTGGAACATTTCAAGAGTACCCACTTATTCAAAAGGTTGTCCTTTCACATAATTCTGCCATTTTCAGATTTGCACTTCCAAGACCTAATGATATTCTTGGGTTGCCAATTGGTCAACATATTCAAATCACCGCTAATATCGGTGGTAAAGACATTTTAAGATCCTATACTCCAACATCAATTGATTCAGAAGCTAAAGGTTTCTTTGAACTCCTTATTAAGGTTTACCCACAAGGTAACATTTCCAAACATATTGATGATTTAAAATTGGGTGAGTGCATCAAGGTTAAGGGACCTAGAGGACATTTCCAATATGCAGCAAACAAATGGAGACATCTTTGTATGGTTGCTGGTGGTACTGGTATTACACCAATGTTCCAAATCATTAAAGCCATTTGTACTACTCCGGGTGATAAAACCAAGGTGACCCTTCTTTATGGTTCTATTACTGAAGAGGATATTCTTCTTAAGCAAGAATTGGATAAGTTGGTTGCTGGCAATTCTAATATTGAAGTGATTTATTATTTGAACGAACCACCTGCTCAATGGGATGGTGGTGTTGGATTCATTACTGGTGATGTTCTTAATGAAAAGTTCCCTAAGCCAGCTAATGATGTTAAATTACTTCTTTGTGGTCCACCTCCAATGGTTTCTGCTTTGAAGAGAGCTTCTAATGAGCTTGGTTGGGAAAAGGCCAAGCCAGTTTCAAAGGCTGATGATCAAGTCTTTGTGTTCTAAATGGATATTTTATGTATTTCATCATAATATATATTTTTTTTCACTGATTTCTATTAGTTTAAGTAGAGTAATCATTACTTGCATACATTTTGCTCATATTATTTAGCACAGGTTTTAACAGGGTTGCAATTTTAGTAAATCAATGCAACTCATTTTGGCATCAAATACAGAAAGTGGAAGTATAAAAAGGGCTGAATGTAAAAGATTGGGGTTGTCATTTCTAAAATTAATGATGATTTTTTGATAATTATAGGATGAGCAATATTTGAACTCTATTCCAACCTATCAGAAATTGTAAAAGATACTGTTTTCAGTGAAGTTGAAATGGTTGTCAAATGATACTAAATAATAAATTAAGAGAGAAAGGATGGATTTGCTGCTGGGCTTGTGGTGAAAGATTTTGAATAAAATTGACCCATTTCTATGATAGGGATGATTGGGTCTGTTAGCCCGCCCTCAACTCAGTTTTACTTTACTTTACTTTACTTTACTTTACCGCCAAAACGAACACTAACGAAATATCCACTTTCTTTTAAATCAACTTTTATATCGAAATGTACATATATACATATAATGGTAATGGTAAATGATAATTGTTAAATTATGTAAATGTCTGTGTATTTTAATTAATTTTCTAATGACAATTTAGAAAGTGGTTTTGAAACAGGTAGCCCCGTTGGAGTACCATTAAAAGGTTTCAGGATCAAATTATCATGAAGAGCATTAAGAGCTCTAATAACATTATCCTTACTAATAACACAAGAAATGTTAATTTCATTAGCACCCTGAGAAATCATTTCAATATTAATTCTTTCATCAGCTAAAATTTTGAACATTGCACCTGCAATACCAATTAATTGTTTCATGTGAATCCCCACCAGTGAAACAATACTTAAATCATAAGTGATATCAACAGCCCCCCACTTTTTCAGATCATCAAGAACTCTTGAAAGAGCTTTCCTCTTTTCCTTTGTATAATGCACTGCCATTGAAACATGAACTTCAGAAGTTGAAATTAAATCAACCACAATTCTATGACTATCTAAAATACCAAAAACTGATGCAAGGAACCCATGAGATAAAGTTTTTTTATTTGAATGAATATTAACAACAGCGATATCACTTTTAGCGGTAACAGCAGTTGGAATTTTCATAATCGCTTTAAATAAACCTGATGGGACCCTTTGAGGAGCAGCTGGAGGATGAACAGGAGTTTCTTGACCTCTTCTACCAATATTATCAGGATAAATAATAGTACCCTCACCTAAGGGGTTCATAACGTTTTTAATTCTAATGGGGATTCTAGCATTGATGACTTGTTCCATAGTGAAGGGGTGAATAACTTCAGAACCGTAATAAGTCAATTCAGCTGCTTCATCAGGTGTAACAGTATTTAACAGACGAGCGGTAGTGACCTTACGAGGATCAGCTGTAAAGATCCCATCGACTTCCTTCCAAATTTGCAGTTCATCAGCATCTAACCCCACAGCACAAATGGCAGCACAGAGATCAGTATAACCCCTACCAACATTATTTAACAGACCACCAGGGACTGAACCAAAGAACCCCGTAATAACAGGAACTGTACCAGATTCCAGTAAGGAAATTTCAGATTTAATTTCTTGAGCAAGATATTTGTAAAAGATTGGATCAAGTGAAGCAGATTCAGCGCCAGTTTTAGTGGTATCAAAGACCCAATCAGGATGGGATTTATGCATAGATGTGACAATATTAGAAAGGTTGATATATGAAGCATTAATACCAATATCATTCAATAAAGCAGACATGAAAAGACAAGATAATCTTTCACCACAAGCCATAATAGTGTCTTGAGATTTAGGAGAAATTTCACCAATAACACAACAAGCATCTAAAAGTCTTTCGATATCATTAACTTCATTAATAGAATCTTGAATTAATTGATCTCTTAAATGATTTGATTTAATATTATTACGAGCATTTGAAATGTGATCATCTTGGATCAATTTCAAGACATCTCTGAATTCTTCACCATCCTGAGCTCTTTCTGTGGCTAAGAGTAATCTAGTAGTGGTCCCCTCTGATTTGGTTTGTGTAGATCTAGCACTACAAACAATAGCAACATTATGAGAATTTGACCCTGGTTTAACCACTCTTTCAGCAATATCTAGGGGGAATTTCCCCACAGATGTACCACCAAATTTTTGAACAATCCACTGAGTATTTTGTGAAGCCAAAGATGTAGTAGATGCACACATTTGGTTTAAATCTAATAAAGAAGTAATGAATCAACTTTAAATCTAAGTGAGTCATTTAAAAATTTCAGTTGTATGCATCAGATTTGACGTTACACTTTTTTTTTTCATGAAATGAGCCAATGCCGATGCCAATGCCGATGCCATCATAGATGGATTCATTCATAGTATATTAGAATCAATGAGCCTATGGTCCCTTTACAATATAGTGAGGGTGGAAGGAGAAGCAGTTGGAGTTGTATGTGGAAAGAGCTTAAAAAGTTGTTATTGTACAAAATATCGCCAGATCTAATCTATAACTACAAAGATGGTTCCAAGGGGAAGGTTAAAGACCCTCAATAAACCCATCATATGATGATTCAACATCCAGTAAGAAACCCTCCATTTCCAAATCATTCAATTCACCATCATCACCTAATTGATTTAATTTAACTAACCAGGGCACTAAGATCCTCTTATCCTTAAATGCCTCCTCCCCCAATGCATCTTGACATTTAATAACAACTTCAGCTAATAGGGGGTGTAAATCGACCTTTGTATTTAAATGAAGCTTGATTGCATCCAATAAGGTTATGAATGCAGACGTGGCTTCAGCAATTCTCTTTCTATCACCACCCTTGTTATTACTAGTAGAGTCATTGTTGGGCCCCAACCCCAATTGAACTCTTTTAACACCTAATTCTAAACCCTTCAAATTAGCAAAATCCAAAATAGAGGATAATGGGCCGCTTGTGATTGTTGCTTGGATTGAGTTGTATTGAGATAAAAGTTGTTGAATCGATGTATGATAAAGATCGGGATTGGAGTTGAAGTGGCCCTTAATCCAAGCCCTTTCTAGTTGATTTATTGTTAAAAGTAGAGCATAAATATCGAAACGAGGGTCGTCGTCTTGTGTTGAATGTTGAGAATGAGAATGAGAATTAAATTGGATTGATGTCATCTCAGATAATCACAATGAGATGACTAAGTTAATATTCTTTATAAGGAATACAACAAGTGAAAGGTATTGGATTGGATTGGATTTAATTCAATATCTATCCCCTCGCCGCCCCATATTATATGGCCTATTGAATTTTTTTCTTAGCTTTTCGTACTGGGGGAAAAGCGCTGAACACGTAATATCATTCAACTCTTAATTGATTACTTATTTAAGTTTACTTTAATGTATATATTATTTTGAATTTTTGACTTTGTAATCTAGTATCAGTAATAGTAATAGTGCTATAAATAGAAGAAGAAAATAGAAAGATGAAAGAAAGAAAGAAAGAAAGATAGATAGAAGAAATATATATAATTTAATGATTTTTTTGGATTTGATTTGATTTTGTTGATTCATTTCATTAATGTCAATATTAATATTAAGCAATCAAAGCATCAAGCTAATAAAAGCTCAACATAAATTGAACGTAATAAAAGAAATGTTAATTTATTGAATTAAACATGAACTTGAATTATTTGGATTGAACTTGAGAATAAGTGGAGAATGGGTTGGCATTCTTTGAAGCCAAATATTCGTCGGATTTTAATTGCCATTCCTTGTTCATAGACTTTGGAACATTTCTTTGAACTCTGTAAGCAAGGAAGAGAGCAAATGAAATAGCACAACCAACACCAATACCTAACCAAATCTTCTTAATATCTTCATCACTTCTAAGAGGCTTTCTTGGACCCCATTGACCAAATGAAATGTACCAAGCAGCTCTCTTTTCTTCAAGGGACAATTGAGTCCATGGTAATTGTTGTCTTTCAGCAAGAGAAGAAATGACATCTTGTTTGTCAGATTCAGGTAACTTTTCCCATCTACCAGAAAGGTTAGTAATAGCAGCAGGAGTTAAAGTTGAAGCTGATCTAGTAGCAGTTCTAAGAGAGGTAAGGGCAACAGGTCTAAACATTGATGTTATAAAAAAAAAGGATGATTGGTTTAATTAAAATGGGAAAACAAAAATAAAATAATATAAAATGAAAACCAAAATTTTTTAAATGGATGAAGGAAAAAAAAAGGGAAAAGGAAAAAGGTGGTTGGTTTTCCATGAAAAAACTTTGTTTTAAAATCCAGCGATTTCATTGGTCCACAGAGCGCGATCACGTGAGCTTGTCTCTGAGTTGGCCCAAATGGTCCTTGTAAGCCATTTGATCAACAGAACGATCTTCAACCAAGGTGGACAACCCCCAAAGACGCATGGCATTAATTTCGGGTCTTGTTTTCATCAATTCTCCATCAACAGAAGCAGGACCAATAATAACATACATTGATTCATAACAAATTGATCCATTATTTTCTCTAACCTTACCAATAATGTTACGAACACGTTCATTAAATTCATTGTCTAAGATTGGTAATTCGAACTTTTCACATGGTACATGGAAAATATCCCCCACTCCAAAGATATCTTGTAATAATTGAGGAACTGCATCACCTCCAACATAAAGGAATAATTCATTCCCGTTATTAATTAAATATAATCCATATCTTTGTAATGTAATACCAGTAGCATTCATTGCATCAGGTAAGATGATTTCACCAACCTTTCTTGGGGGGAAGACATAATCATCCTCCTCCTCCTCCTCCTCCTCCTCTTCTTCACCTTCACTATTAACTCCCTCACCACCCTTTTGTTTTTTACCAAGATATGGTAATCCTGCTTCATCAGACATATCATGTAATGAATAAATGGTTGGATAAATGAATTGAATTAAATCATCAACAGGCATTGTATATAATTTATTTAAAGCAGCAGAACGATGATCACTTGGTACTTGTCCACCCCTAATTGCAATATGTTTCATTAATGATTGAGTTAATAATGGTAACATTCTCAAATTTGTACATAATTGTAATGGAGAAGAAGAACCAACATTACCAGGAATGATTTCCTTTTTATAAACATTTAAAATATCAAGAATAGATTTTTCTAAAAGTTCCTTTGAAGATTCTAAACTTGAACCAAATGCTTTATCAACAGCTTTACGTGCTAATAAAGTTATAATTGATAATTGATCAGCACTTGCATAAACATTTTGTAAATTATCAGAAGTTGGTAAAGCCATATTTAAAACACGAACTCTTCTATCACCATGAACAGAAGTATGAAGAACTGCAGCTTGAAAATAAACAATTGGTCTTTTAATATCTTCATCAACACTTAATTCAACAACATAAGCTTGATCACGTGGGAACGCAGGAAATGCTAAAAGGTCACTTGCCCTTGAAAAGAAATTACCATAATAAGCTTTAGTACCAATTGCATCAGAAGCTCTAACTCTTAAAACAGCTTCTAATCCAATTTCTGTTGAAAGATAATTTGAAATTTCCTTTGATAATTTAGTAATTGAATCAATTGAATTAGCAGACCAAGCGGGGTAAAAATGAGTTTGACCACTTGTAAATTTTGGTAATTGAGATAAAGTTGCAATATCTTGATAAGAGGCACTTGCTAAAAACATATCAACAGAAACTTGATGTTTATTACAATCAACAGCAAATGATCTATAAAAGGAATTATTTGGTGTTAAAAGCTTTTGAGATTCCTTTGAAGTACCAGAAACTGAAGCTTCATCTCTAATAATTAATTTTCCCTCACCAATATTTGGTAAAGTACCTGAAATAACAGTCATTTTACCACCAATTGGTTCAATTAATTTGTAACCGGATTTTAAACCAGCAGCTAAATCGAAATTATTATTATTATTTGATTGGAAAAATGATGGTAATTTAATAAGTAATTTTTCGATATTTGATCTACAAGATGATAAGTTAGCAATTAATCCATCAGCAGCTGGTTGAACAACTGATGTACTAGTACCAACAACCATCATTGAAATATCTTGAGATTTTTCATCATCTTCAGGAATACCAAAATAATATAATTGAGAATCAACACCAATAAAAGCCAAATTAGTACGACCTTGTTCATTTGGAATAATATCAAGAGAATCTAAAATGGTTTGAATTGAAGTTGCTAAAAGACCAGATTTAATTGAATTTTGAGAAACATCTAAAATGAAAACATAAGTTAAAGCTTCTGGAGGTCTAGCACTATATTCACTTGGAGCTTTAAATTCATAATGTAAATTATTCATTTCACCTCTTAAAGTGATATCATTAATTTTAGGAATATCATTAAGAAGCATACACATATTACATCTCCATTTAGTATTATTATTTTTCAATTCAACAAATGGGTTCAAATAAGCACGACATCTACGACATCTAATAATGATTGAATCATCGCTAACAGGGAATGGTTCTGAAGAATCTGTTAAACCTAAATAAGGTCTAACGACTAAATTGAATGGTAATTTTGATTTTTTATAAACTGAATTAGTCTTTGGGACAACATTAAGAGATGATCTAAAATAATCGGTATTAGCCATTAAATTTGGATTTGATAAAGGTAAAGTAATTGGAGGAGGGGGGAATTTCAAATCGGCAATTGGAGGTGGTAAATCTCTTAATAAATCTGTTGAATATAATTTATTAAATTCAACGTTATTTTGTTGTTGTTGTTGTTGTTGTTGTTGATTACCCATAGCCATTGAATTATAATTAGGGTTGTAAATGTCATGTTGTAAAGGTTGTTGTTGTAAAGGTTGTTGTTGTAATGGCTGTTGTTGATGTTGTTGTTGATAAGGAGAGTAAGGTTGATTACCAATTGGAGCACTGACACCACCATAATTAGGTTGAGGATAAAGGCCTTGACCTTGGTTAAGATGTTGTAAAGGTTGTTGTTGTTGTTGTAAAGGTTGTTGTTGTAAATTGAGATTGGTGATACCCTGAGTCAATTGATCTGGGGATGGTTGTTGAACTTGTTGTTGTTGGCTGAATGCCGGTTGTGGATAAGCTCTTCTACGAGATGCCATTGAGTTGAGTTGAAGATGAGTGGTTAGAAGAGATCAAAAAAACTAATTAAACCAAAGTAAATCAAATCAAATTAAATCCAATTGAATCAAATCAAATCAAATCAAATCAAATGAAATAAGAAATAAGAAGATGAGAAGATGAGGAAAGAAAGTTGTGTTGGATCAATTTGCGTTCGATGTCGACGTGTCTCCTTTTTTTTTTGTTTTTTTTTTGTTTTTTCCCCCAAATTCGCTCCTTTTTTTTTTGGGGGGGGGGGGGGGGGGGGGAGTTTTTTTTTTTTTTTTAGCGTAAAAAGAAAACAAATTAAATGATTACGCAATAGGGGTCTTGTTATTGGATTGAGGGGGGAAGCAAAATGAGTGTTCAATTCTTCCTTTGTGCCAATAGCAAGGGCCAATTGAGACTTTTAAGATGGTTTACGCCCCGACTCGAAGATATCGAAAGGAAAAGTACGGTGTCCAATGTGTGTGAATTAATAAACGAACATGCATTCAGTATCAAACATTCACGTCATTTTGTTAGAACTCTGGAAACGGGTGATCAAATAGTGGTTAAAAAATATAACGGGTTATATTTTGTTTTAGGATTAACCGATAATGAAGATAGATTGTTGTATCTTCAATCCATCCCATTATTTGTTGAAATATTGGATCAGATGTTTAATAATGTGTGTGAATTAGATATGGTTTATAATTTTCCGCAAATGTATAAGGTTTTAGATTTGCTTTATGGGGGGGGTAATTTAGGTGTTGTTGATCAACAGCGGGTTTTAGAAGAAGTACAGAATGGGTTAAACGTTATTGGATAAGGCAAGGCAAGGCAAGGCTAACTTGTGCAGGGGCCGGCGTAAATATAAAAAATCAACCAAATTAACTAACTAATTGGGGGTATACCCATTTTTAAGTAAGAAGAATTGTTAAAGGAGTAGTATATACGATTAAAATAATGATATAAATATACTAATTAGGTTTAGTTGTTACCCTTTGGAGCTTCCTTGTAAGAAATGGCAGCTTCTTCTTCCATAGAGGAAATGATGGTAACAAGTAATTCCTTACCGTCGTCAAAGTCGGATTGCAACTTTTCACCTAATTCACCTTCTGGAGCAGTGACATCTTCCTTCATGTCACCATCGTTGTTCATTAAAACCAAGAAACCATCATCAATGTCAATCAATTGGTATTCAGCTCTCTTAACAACTGGAACTTCCATATTGTGAGTAGAAGGAGACAAATCTTCCAACTTCTTACCAGTGAAAATATCAATAGCAACCAAGTGAACCTTAGCGTGACCGTGCTTACCAGTCTTAGAAGTGGACATGTCAACAATCTTACATGGTCTACCCTTAATGACAACGTGACCGTTCTTTCTCAAAGCGGAACATTGCATTGGGTAAGTGAGGGAGGACCCAGCATCAGCAACCTCGAAGTTGTGTTCTTCTTCAGCCATCTTGTATTATATTTATTAAGTTAAAAAACTTATGTAGAAGAAGTGTGAAAAAAGTTGGAAAGCAAAATTTTTTTTTTTTGTTTTTCCAACATGTCGAAAAAGTGGAAACTGCGCGTGGGAAATGTGAAAATTTTTCAACCAAAACCTGCTCAGCGCCCTCTGGGGGTTTCTTGGGTTTTCTTCACCTTGTGCCAACATTGGTGGTATTGGGGGGGAGCGGGGTGGGTGAGTTGTAGTTAATAGAGTTCATTTAAGTATTAGAGGTCTTTATGAGTTTTTCAACTT
Source organism: Saturnispora diversa (assembly GCA_030560905.1). Lineage (NCBI taxonomy): Eukaryota > Fungi > Ascomycota > Pichiomycetes > Pichiales > Pichiaceae > Saturnispora > Saturnispora diversa. The sequence goes on from JAKTWH010000028.1 coordinate 29,547, forward strand.
TTTCAAGCCCTCAAATCTCTTCTTCCTGCCCCAAACTCCTCCAATCCCCCCCCCCGCAAGGCCGGGTAACGCATGCGCCACACACACACACACACACACACGATACACACCCGCCACGCGCTGACAGCTCATCGGATGTTCGTGTTGGCTTCACCCTCTGCCCTCCCAGGGTATGTAATTGGTATTGAAACTACTTATTGACATTGTTTAGCTACAATAGTATCACCTTCTCCCCACCAGCAACATAAAAGGGGAAATCCGTAATTGTGACGTAACTTGACGTAATTTGGTTTATTTTTTTTCTCCACTCAATGTGAAGATCAAAAAAGGTTTTACAAAAACAAAGTTAGAACTTTGGCCCTAAGATTTAGTTATTTAAACCGGATCATGTAAAATCAAATACCTTTATTGAACACCATTCATATTCAATCAAGATAAAATAGTGGATATTTCTAGTTTTGTTTTAAATAGTATACAACATTAAACATAGTCATAATTTAACAAGGGCACCTAACTAATAAATAAATAAATAAATAAATAAATAAATAAATAAATAATTTAATTAATTAATAATACCTCATCAATTAGCTTTTATCTTCGTGGCTTGTAGTCATTGATTAAAAAGAACTGCATCCCTTACATCAAATCACCCTGCTCCACTCCACTCCACTCCACTCCAAACTTTACTAATAATCACTATATGAATAATATATATATAGTGATTAAATCAAACAAAAACAAATGTATATCCTTTAAGTATTAACCCACTAGCTTCTCTCGTACCCTACAATTTCAAAAGTGAATTGATCCATCTATTCAAGATAGGTATCTCATCTTCTTGTATATAATTTCAATTTTAGTGTACGAAAGAAGCTGGCTAGCAATCTCACAGGATTGTAAATAACAATAGATTAACAAAAGAAGGGCTTGAGAGAAGCTTAGTTTATTATTTAAGTAAACTTTAAATATGGACACCGTTTGGCATGTAAAGATTTGTAGTGGCCAACGCGCAAACCCGAGTCTATTTATACTCCCAGCAGTCATTTCCCATCTCCGCTCCCTCAATAGCAAATATGCCTCTCTCCTCCCCCCCCCTGCCCTCCCACTAACAACTGCTTGATCTATAATTGTCTTTATTTTATTTATTTTTGTTTTGTTTGGGCCAATCCAAAGATAAAAATAAACTAAACAATTATTGTAATGTAAATAAACAAATGGAAAATAGAAAACGGAAATTTCACTTTGGATTCCCCCCCCATTAAACATTTTCAACAGTCCGAAAATACCTTCTCCATTCACTGCTACTGTTCAGTGAATCCCATTCCACCCTTTTAACCATACCAGATTCATTACAATTCAAAAATTTCAATTTTTTACGAAATCCGCTCTGCATAACAAATCCCCTGACAATTGTTTGTTGAAGTGATGGTAACCCCCGAAGACTCAAATGTTCAAGTTGATTCATTGACATGATACACTTCCAAATATAAGTAATTTCAACACTTTCAACTTCCCATTGTTCATCCTCATTTTCAAACATATCCATATCCCTATTTGTATCAGACCAATAAATTGGATTAATACCACCACTATTTTCACAATTGTCCCTTTTAATACCAACTCCGCTCTTCCAATCAAATGTTTCATAATTCTTAATTTTAAAATCTCTGCTAAAATGAACATAATCTAATTTAACACTTTTCAAATTTTTACAATTCTCAATTATATGTAATACATATCCAACTGGTATATCCTTATTAAATGTATATTGACTCAAAAAATAATTCTGTTTAGGATGCCCCCCTTTTAACGGCTCTAATTTTTGTTGATCTCCGTTGTTATTATTGTCATAATCTTCATCACTTGAGAAATTTCCATTCCTTGATGACGAGGCCCTGCCCGGTTTTATTCTACTTGAAACTTGTTTAATTTGTTTTCCCTTCCCCCTCTTTGTTGATGATGATGATGTTGATGTTGATGTTTCATTCCCAATCCCAATAACCTTTTTAAATGTCTTTAGTAAATTCCTTTCATCATGATTAGGTATTGATAATGTCGTCTTACCACTATAAATACTCCCATTTGTTGAATTAGATCTTGATCTGCTCCCAAATTTCCTTAATCCTGTATCCGTTCCCATCCCAATTCCCATGGTATTTGATCTATTTCGTTCACTATTCACTAAGGTAACTGAACTACCACTCCTATTTCTTGTTAATACACCCCCATTTGGTGAATAAACATCTGACCCCCAATGAACACTTAATGTTGATGACCCCACAGATCCCGTTCTATCCCTTTTATGTCCATTCCACATACCATATAAAGGATGATTTCTAAATTTCCAATCTCTCCAACCTGCTAAAATCAATCTATTATTATCATTACTACCTAATAAATCCTTAATTGTCATTGTACCATAAATCAATTGATCTTTATATTTGATTTTCTCATTAGATGTCATTTCAATCCCATAATCAATATTTGATAAATCAAATATTTGAACCAAAGGTGCCAATTTCGGGTTAACCTTGATTGTTGTTACAAATTGGGCCAATCTATATGTGGATGTCCATTTCGGGTAATAATAAAGTGGTTTCAATGCCATCGAATAAAACGATTTATTAACATATAAACAATTAACAAGTGAACGTTGATCATCAATTAAATAACTAATAATTGTTCCTTGAATTTCAGGTGGTAATTTACCAAATTTCATATCTGATTCAAATTTCATACATGTTTGAATTGGTGGCTTTGATGATGTGGACATTGATCTTGATCTCGATTTAATCGATAATGTATCACTTGCTGCATCCATCAATTTTTGTTTAATACTGTTGTTAGTGGTCATTAAAATAGATATCAATTTACTCTCCCTCTTTGTTGACCCCCCCTTTTTATGAATCCCAATCATCAGCTTATTCTCATCATTAGAACAAATCTCAATATCATGACTGTCTGCATCAACATATTCATGTTTCGAATAATCGTACCTTCTCTGTGGATTAATCAGTGATCTATATGGTGGTAAATATTTATCCAGTTGATAATAATCAACACTATCACGCTTGACCCCCTCTATATTGGATTTCTTGAAATGCTTGGAAATTGTACATGTGTTTGCTAAATTATTATTAGATGATGAAGATTCAACAACGTCTTCAACTGATGCTGATTCAATACAAGTCAATTCCCCAGGGTTGGGGTTGGGGTTGATGCTGGTGTTAGCTTTACTTCTTCGAGCCTTCAATAATTGATCATGATGTATCGGCATAATGGCATTTTCAATCCGTTGTAAATGTCTTGCCAATGCCTCATCTCCCTGCTCTTCATTTTCAATTTGTTGTAAATGTTTGGCCAATGCCTCATCCTCTTGTTCTTGCTTTAACTTTTGCACAAAGATCAAATCAGATTCAGAATATGGAGGGGGAGAATCAGTATAAAGTTGGGACTCGCTTTCTATCGTAGTTGCTTGATCTAAAATCACATTTTCATTGGGCTCATCAACAACTCCATCCTCCTCATCACCCTCATACTCGCCCTCATGTAATAAAACTCTATCAAATGCTTGACTAGTAGCAACAGTCTCATGGGCTGTTAGTTCATTCTCTTGACTAGATAATAAACTATTGGTTTCATGATCAGTAATATCATCGTGAAAATCTACATCATTTAAACTAGATTGTCTTGAACCTTGTAAATTGGTGAATTCAATAGGACTCAATGTAATTGGCCTGCCATTAACAGAGAACGGCACCCCAAAGAAATCATTAAACCTCTCCTCATAATTTTCATTGGGTTCCTCAACAGAATCAAGCGTCAATAAATCCAAATGATTGGCTCCAGTCCCCCCTACCATAGCTGATACATCATTAAACCTTTCTATACCATGATCATCACTGGAATCAAATGTTACAAAATCGTTATCTTGATCTAAATCAAAATCAAGTTCAGTATCGGAGAAGCTCAGTTCATCAACAAGTTGGGAAATCAATCCATCAAGATCACTAACCTCATGATCGCTCGACCCAATTGCAAACGAAAATGAATATTCGGTGTGATGATTCGTAACGATAAGACTAGAGTTTTGTATCTTTGATCTCGCTAAGGACATTTTTGATCCGGCAAAATCCTTAGCTTCAGGTGATAAATCAACTTTATCTTGGTTTTCATTAGCATTGGTATCATCACTATTGAAACTCGCATTTATATTGGCCCCATCTTCATTTTGATTCCGAGATCCAACTGCATCACTGGTGGCTGATCCCTGCATATCTTCATTCAAATGAGGAGTATTCATGTCGCGTGGGCCCCTTAAAGGGGTCAATGATATCAAATCGGAATGTGGGCCCATGAATTCCCTCCATGATTCTGATGTTGACATGTGTATTAATACAAATAGATATAACTTCTTCCCTGGTAAGTAATAATATATAAATACCCAGCCTTGTTGAAAGGAAATATTAATTTGAGAAGAAAGGAGGGAAAGAAGGAGGGCAGAGAGAGGGATTTAACATTTAACATTTAATCCGGAGTTGTATTTATTAATCCTCAGCTAACTCTTCTCTATTTTATGCTCAAGTAAATCACTTTTTATGTACACATTAAACATTCATAATTACATAGCATTGCCTTTGCCTCAATATCCCCCCGTTCCCCGTTCCCCGTCCCTCGTCCCCCGTCTCTGTAAATTACTTCAACCAAGAATCATAAACCATGATGGTGATTAGGGTATCCCCCAATCACACCATCCTTAAAGTAACCCATTGAAGTCTTCACTTGGCTCTTCAATAAGACCATAGTTCTCCTCATGCAAATCCATCCATCTCACTGATGCAAAACGCTCATCATCGATGCTCTTACTTTTAATTTCATCAACATTAGATTCTGTAGCTAAAACACAAATGGCATCAAACCCACCAGCGCCAGGAACAACTCCACCAAAAACCCCCTCAAAGTTCCAACATGCATCTAAAAGCTGTGTTTGTGATAAAGGTTCAATATCAGCACCACTTTCTTGTGTAACCAATCTGAAACTTTCCCTAATTTCTTTAAATGCTTCTACAATAATAACCAATTCAGGAAACTCACTCTGTTTCAAGAAATCTAAACCCTTATGAGTTGATGAATATTGTAATAATAAATCGTATCTCTTTGGATCCAATCTAGAAATACCATTCAACAGATTAAACCCTCTCATTAATTTCAAATTGCTCTCGTTTAACCTTTTCCAAACTTGTTGAGATTTCTCTGGATAACTTGATCTCCAATCATTCACCTTAGAAACCATCTTAGGAGTTTCAGACCCCCCTTTAACATCTCCCATAAGTAATGTCAACCCCTTTGGCACATGACATGGATCATTCACCATATTCCAATCAACATTATCAACCACATTCTTTAATTTCGAACTAAATTGAGTACTATTAATTGCTAATAAATCATTGACAATTTTAGGACTGAATCTATTGTAAAAAATAGAACCAAAGGTGGCACTTGCAACATCAAATCCTGAGCCAATTTTACCCTGAGCCTTACAATGACTGATTTGGGCTAAATTGTGCACTTTCTTCTTCCATTCATTGTCATTAGCATCAAAGTTCGGAATAAAGGAATACAATAATGCTGCAGTAAGAGAAGTAACAAGACCAGCACTTGATCCTAAACCTGTCTTACTGACCTTGGTGATCGGCTCGTCATGATAAAGGAAGGTGTAATGTCCATTATCAGATGTCTTAGCTCTAGAATTAACCTGGGAATGATATTCAGCATCAGAAAACATGGTAATTTGAATATGCTTCTTACTAGAGTAAATATCAATCTTGTCGTTTAAACTTTGAACATATTTAACAACAATATCAATTGTGGAGGCTACAAATGGATTGTTACCACCATTTCTTTCACTTATTGCATCACCTTTAACTATATCATAGCACCATTCACCCTCCTTGAATTGTGGAGATTTGACACTGACGCTCAACTTTTCTGATTCACTAGAGGAAACGACAGCATGCATTCTAGCAGACAAAGCAATAACAAGAGCCTTATATTGAGGATCTAAAACCAGATACCCCCCCGCTAGAAGGGCCTTCCCCGTTGAACTGAAAGCCTTTGTCTCAGATGTCATTTAATGTGGTTGGGCGGCTACTAAGAAAGAATAATATCAAGTTTGATTTTATCAAAGTTTTAACGCGTCATTTCTATGAAAGAGGATAATGGATCAATTGTTGAATAAGGCCAGTTCCACGTTAGTCACTTTTGCGGTGAGATCTGGAGTTCAAATGGCTTCCACATATGTGGTGAAAAGTGTTGGAGCTTTAATGGATCAAGTTCCCGTTAAGGAACAGGCAAAGGTTCAACGAATGAGAAGAGAACTTCAAAGTAAAGTTCAAATCATATCATATGCAATGGACACAATCCAATTAGCAGCTGCACGAGGCAATACAGCATTAAACAACGTTCTGGAATTGGCTGATGATTTAAATAATGATATTAAAGAGTTTCAAGCTGATCTTGATGGATTATTAAATGATACAGGTAACAATGCAACTACTAAATTGACCACCGAAAAGGTTAAATTTTTAATTGCTTATATGACCAATCTTATTGATAAGATAGATAAAATGATTCCTTTAATCAACTTGGTGCTATCAATATCAGGACAAGGAGTTCTAGCTAAATTCAATGAAACCGTTTCCCCAGGAAGGTTATTGAATGCCACGACAGCATTAACAGAATCTAATAAGGTATTTTCTCAAACTAAGCGTGAAACAAAGGTGGGGAAAACTTTCCCAATAACATTATATGATGTCTTTTATAATAGAAATGTGTCAAAGAAGGATGATTCCTTTATTATTTGGAAGGAGAAGTTTACAAAGGGTCAATTAGAAATATTTAGAATTCCTGATAAGAAATTGGAGTTTTATTATCAAATGAAGGTAACTGAGGATTTTGATGATGGTAGGTACCATGACAGTGATGAAGAACCAGGTGTAAAGGTATTAGATTTAAGACAAATTAATAGAGTGTTTTTTAGTGCTTCTGGGAAATTATTGAAGCTAGAAGATAGATCTAGTCCAGTTTTGGTTTTGAAAGCCAACAAATTATCAAAAAAGGAATTGGATGATGTGATGTTCAAAGATCAACTTGATGAAAGGGAGGACAAGGAAGATGAGGAAGATTTGAAATTTTCTTGGATAGCAATTGGTGACTTTGAACTTACTGAGGATTCAACTAGTGAAGAAGAGAGTATTGATGATGCACCAAATATTCCTAAAGTGCAATCGGGTCCTTCTCCTTTATCATTGTTAGAATATATCATTAGACTTTGTGCGCTTCAAACAAACGACCAAATGTCTATCTTAAAAGTTAATGATGAAAGATTGACAGCTTATCTTGCAGACGAAAATAGTTTAAAGAGTAAAACCAAACAACAAGTTCCACAATTGAGTTCCAAGCTTGAGAAATTGCATATTTAAAAAAAAATAAAATCATATATGACGAATCATGAGCAGATGAGTATTATTTTTATTATTGGTGTAGATGAAAAAAAAAAAGGAAAATTAAGCTAATTGAACTTTACCTACGATTATCTAGAAAGCTAGTCAAGTTCAACTTCAAAATGGTGGATATTGCAGCTAAAATTAAAGAGATTCAAGAGGAAATGGCCAGAACTCAAAAGAATAAGGCCACAGAATATCATTTGGGTCTTTTGAAGGGTAAATTAGCCAAATGGAGACGTATGCTTCTTGAACCAGAACCAGGATCCAGTGGTGGTGGAGGTGGTAAAGGGTTTGAAGTTCAAAAGACAGGTGATGCCCGTGTTTGTCTTATTGGTTATCCTTCCGTTGGTAAATCTTCCTTTTTGTCAATGATCACAAAAACCAAATCAGAAGCTGCTGCATATGAATTTACAACCTTAACGTCAGTTCCTGGTGTTTTAGAGTACGAGGGTGCTGAAATTCAAATTGTGGATCTTCCTGGTATTATTAAGGGTGCTGCTGAAGGTAGAGGTAGAGGTAGACAAGTTGTTGCAACAGCCAAGACAGCTGATTTGGTTTTAATGGTTTTAGATGCAACTAAATCAAATCAACAACGTCAACATTTAGAAAAGGAATTAGAAGCAATTGGTATTAGATTAAATAAGGAGAAACCAAACATGAGTATTAAACTCAAGGGTACAGGTGGTATTAAAATTAATTCCCTTTCTCCACCAAAGTTCCTTGATGAAAGAATGATTACAAACATTTTAAAGGATTATAAAATCCTTAATGCTGATGTTATGATCAGAGACGCCAATGTCACAGTTGATGATCTTATTGATATTATTAATGAAAAACATATTGTTTATACACCATGTCTTTATGTTTATAACAAGATTGATGCTGTGTCATTAGAAGAAGTTGATAGAATTGCCAGAGAACCAAATACTATTGTTATGTCATGTGAAATGGATTTAGGTATTAAGGATGTGGTTGAAGAAATTTGGTACAGATTAAATTTATTACGATTGTACACAAAAAGAAGAGGTACTGCTCCTGATTTCACTGGTCCTATGGTTGTTAGACATGATTCATCAATTGAAGATGTTTGTAATTCAATCCACAGAGATTTTAAGGATCAATTTAAATATGCATTGGTTTGGGGGTCTTCATCTAAATTTGGGAATGCCCCTCAAAAGTGTGGGCTAAACCATAAAGTTCATGATCAAGATGTTGTTACAATCGTCACTAAATAATTTTCAATTCTTATATCTATAATCTTTTTTTCTAGTTTAAAAGCTTTCATTTTCTTTCCTTTCCCATCATTTTTGTTTTAAAAACAAGGCCTTTGTCTTTTCAAAGTTGATTTCATTTAATTCAAGTTGTTTCTCCAATCTGTCAAGTTTATTATTCCAATTATCAACTTGAGTTTCAATTTTAATAAACTGAGACTCTAAATCGTTCATGAAATCAACAGTAGTAGAAGCCCTCATAACAATGCCATTTATTGATTTGAGTCGTTGAACAATTAGGGGTATTATATGTTCAAATTGTGGCATTTTTTTAAGTCGTTCATAAATCACTAACAATTTCTGATCAGTTAACGAAATCGGAGTTTTATGTCTACTCCCTTTGGCCACTTCTTCACAATCATTAAGCAATTTGGTTATTTTAAATTGTATTTCATCAATTGAGGATCCATTATCTAAAATCAAGTTGGTTCGACGATATAGATCATCAATTGTATCTTGTAATGACATAGATGATGATGTTGAGGAAATATTTGCAAATTGAGTTTCTAATTTCCCGATTCTTGAATCAAAATTTGCAATTGACCTTTCAATCGCATCTGTTTCTTCAGTTTTATTAACGTCAGGTACTTTTATACTCTGTTTACTATGAATATTCAAATCTTTCAATCGCTGGTCCCAATAATCAACCCACTTATTATGATCGTCATTCTTTTGAAACTCTTCTATTTCCATCATCGTTTTATCTATTGATTTCTTCATTAAATTGTCTTTTGATTTAGTATCAGCTTCAATTTCTAATTTCAATGATCGAAATTCATTTTCTAACATTTTAAATCTAAACATTCGGTTTCGAAACGTAGTTTCCTCTTCATCACCACCATGAACCAATACACTAGAACCGGATCCGTAAATTAACTTGTTCTTAAGGGTGTTTTCCAATTCCTGAATGTGTGATTTAGCCCTCAGTTGTAGTTCTGACGCGTTCTCTACTATTACGAGATCATCTGGATCCTCTTCCCCTTCATCCTCCACGTCAATGTTCATAGGCGTGTTGTCATGAACAGGTAGGAGTTCCAAAACTTCTTCTTCACCCTCCACAATAGGAATATCCTCCGTATAATAATCTCCCATACTTCTCTCTCTTATTTAACAGAATCAATAATAATTGATTGATAAATAAAACATCAAAATTTCTACACGGTTGCTCATGAAAACAAATTCATACATATTTATTTATATTAATGTTAGGTAGAATAGTTCGTTTATACATAAGAAAACCCTATCAAGAGTTTTCAAAAACACACACACACACCCCCCTTCCCTATAAAGCATGCATCACTGCAGAATATGCCTCTTCATTAATTGCACCAATTTTGTACAAATAAGAAACCAATGATTTCACCAAGACAATGATATCTGCAGAATCTAAATTAATGATAATGGATTGTAACATTTTGCCCACGCTCACATTATGTGTTGAGATGAAAGTTTCATAATATAAATATGAAAATGACCCCATTAAAAATTGACAATCCATTCTATCAGTAATACCTCCATGACCTGGGATAGTGTCACCGAAATCTTTAATCTTGAAAGCTCTCTTTAATCCAGAGGCAAAAAATCCCCCAAAAGGTGCAATTAAGGAGGCAAAGATAGAAATCATCATGGTGTGGAAATACACTGGCTTTAATTGAATGTAATCCCTATGTAATATATCCACTAAAAAGCCTGGTAATTTGTAAATTTGATGAATGAAGACAGGATTTGGATCACAATCGATGTCAGAAAAGCAATTTGTGTAAATACTATTGCCCATTGGACAAATAAAATAGTTCACATTACAGAAAATGAATGTAAGTAAGATAGATGACATCATAGTACAAATCCATGCACCAACAAACCCTTCCACTGTTTTCTTTGGAGAAATAGAAATCAATTGAGTTCTACCAAAGGTTATCCCACATAAATAGGCAAATATATCATTGATGACGACCAATCCAGCAGGAACAATGAACCAAAACATTCCATGAAAAATATTGTTGACAATACAATGACCCTGTAAGATAACCAGTAATAATGTCATATGTGTAATACAAAGTTGAGAAAATTGGAACATAAGAGACCCCTTACGAAGAGATGCAACAAATCCAACAAATCCCATCACATAAAGACAATAGCAAATGAATTTATGATGTAAAATAATAGTAATCCCAATTGAGTTTGTGTATTCAGAAAATAAGAAATTGGTTAAAAAGTACTTCACCACATATCTACCTTCAAGATAAAAAACAGTAGTCAATAAAAACCACCAATTTAATAGACCTGTATATTTAAGTTCTTGCGCTTTTGCTTTTTGCAGTGTGATACCAATACATTCTTCAAAGACGGCAATTTGTATAACAAACACACCAAGGACAGTCCAGAATTGACCAGAGATTAGCGTAATGATCAATATAGCAGTCATGATTAAGGTCCAGATTGTTCGAACAATAAATGTTTGTTTTTTCTTTTCTAATTCATTAACCACTGGTTCATTTGATTCGGATATTTCCTCCGACTTTACTGAAACCTTTTTGGGTTTAGAATTCTCTATTGATTTTGATTTAGCTGACATTTCTATTGGTTTAATATAAATTTCAATTATTGTAATTTAAATCCCTGTGATTCGTTTATTTTTTCAGTTATTCCAAGGGGAAAGTGAGGTTACAAATTTATTCCAATTCAATTAAATTAGTGAAGTAAATTTATAATCCGAACAGAAATCAATGGGATAGCAATAGCGGAAGGAGGGTTTGGAAATGGGGGAATTGGAGTTTGAACATGTGAATTTTTTTTTTTTTTTGCTCTGATTTTTTTTTTTTGCTGATCTGCCGCTGATGAAAATTTATGCGCCACATTTGATTTGCTTGACCTTTTGTTTTATTGTTGTGATTTCAGTAAGAAAATAAGCTCCGATGACAGAACCTGGAGGGGTTAAGAAACCAATACCGTGTCATCTGGAAAAATATAAACATCTTGATAAGGCAATGTTACTTGAAAAGATAGATGAAGATATTCAAGAAGTAAATCTTTTAAAATCTCAAATACGAAGGTTAGAACAGGATAAAAAAGAGATGCAACAACAAATCAATGAATTGAATAAGTCTGCTTTATTGACATCAAAGGAAGATGGAAAGAGTGATGATTCACCTCTTGATTGGAAGGACAATACTAATACATTAATTATGGAAGAAGCCAATACTAGACAATTTAGACAATATGAATTAGCAGTGGATAGAGTGAGTAACTTTTATAGGGAACAACATGAAAAGCAAACAGTGGCATTTAATATTCAAGCTAGAATTAATTTTAAAACGAAAGTTAGAGATCGTATGGGAGTTTGGGAAGCTCTTATCAAATTAAATGAACTATTGGATGAATCTGATCCAGATACTGAATTATCTCAAATAGATCACGCTCTTCAAACCGCAGAAGCAATTAGAAGAGATAAAAAACCTAGATGGTTCCAATTAGTGGGTCTCATTCATGATTTAGGAAAATTACTGTATTTTTTTGATTCAGAGGGTCAATGGGACGTTGTTGGGGATACATTCCCCGTTGGATGTAAGTTTTCCAAGAGAATTATTTACAATGAATATTTTAAATATAATATTGATACCAAGAACCCATTATATTCAACAAAATATGGGATTTATAAACCTCACTGTGGGTTAAGTAATGTGATGTTATCATGGGGTCACGATGAATATATGTATCATTTAGCAAAGGGTCAAAGTACATTACCAGCAGAGGCACTTGCAATGATACGGTATCATTCATTTTACCCCTGGCATTCTGAGGGTGCTTATAAATATTTAATGGATGATCGAGATCGTGAAATGTTAGAATATGTTCGAGCTTTCAATCCATATGATTTATATTCAAAAAATGATATAAGGTATGAGATTGAAGATTTGAAACCATATTATTTAGAATTAATTGATGAGTTCTTCCCAAAGAAAATTATCGATTTTTAATACTTTGAGTTGACTTCCAATCTTTGTATTATATTTGGTTACTGTAATAATATTTTTTTATTCATTGATAAATTTAAACGTTTAAGAAAAGTCAGTTATAAATACTAAGGTACAAAGGGGGTAAATTGAAAGTTCATTAAAAAAAGCAAAGGATTGAATAAAGAGTGTTTAAACATCTGGAAGTAAGTAGATCATACCAAATGCTTGTTCAATACCATATGAACTTTGAGTCTTCCAATAATCATCAAATGTAGTTAAAAGTGTAACATCAGTACCGTAAACGTCAAAGATGGCTTGTAAGGCAATTCTTTGGTTTTCTGGAGATGGGACGTTCTGACCATTGACGTCACCAGCATGTGGGTAACCTGTTTCAGTAACAAAAATACTCTTACCACCACAAAGAGCGTAAACAATATTGTATTCGTCAACCATGAAAGCACCAGCTTCAGCAGGACTAAAGGTTGAAGCAAAATAAGAATGAGGATTGATACCAACAAAGTCGATTTCAGAATCCGTACAAAGGTTAGGATTGTTTTGGAAGGTAACGGGAGGTTCAGAAGTGGTGACTTCACCAGTGTAACCAGCTTCTTGCAATAAAGCTTTAACAGATGAAATCTTGGCAATCAATTCATCAACGGTACAGTAATCAGAAATAATGGCTTCATTACCGATAGTAATGAAGGCAAAAAGATCCCAATCGTAACCAGCTGCACTAGAGGTAGAGTATTCAATGAAACTTGAAACAGCAGTATCAATGGAATCAACACCAGCATCAGAAATCCAGAAACCTTGGTTAACCTTGAGTCCCAAATTATAGGCGATTGGTAAAACAGTCAACATGTAGTTACAGTCATTACCGTAAACTCTGATTTGTTTGATACCCTTAGTAACGATCAACTGTAAATCAGTTTCAACATCATAGTAAGTTTTACAACTACCGTCATCAGCATATGGAGAGTAAACAATGGCAGCAGGAACCTTGGTCAACAATTCAGTGTATGCATCATCTGTACTACCAGAGAGTGCTGTTTGAACAACATCTGTGTAAACGGTAGAAGAAGAAGTAGAAGTTGAAGAAGAAGTTGAAGAAGAAGTTGAAGAAGAAGAAGTTTCAGCAGCTTCAGTTTCGGTGGTAGGTGGAGAATTAGTAGTTGTTGAAGTGGTAGAAGAGGAAGATGTAGAAGTTGAAGTTGAGGAAGTTGAAGAAGAGGAAACCTTAAGAAGAGATGAGGTCAATGCTTGTGCTGTTGGATTAGTAACAGAAACAGTACCTGGGTTATTCATTGTTTGTGCAACATTGGTATCCTTTGGTAAACCTTCAGTAAGGGTAGGAACAATAGCCTTACCATCAGTAGAGGTCAAAGCAATTGACAAATCAGTTGCAATAGTAGAAGCTTCACCAGGTGAAAGAGTTGTTGTAGTGAGTGCAAGAGTTGTTGGCGCAGAGGTTGCTGTGAATGTGATTGGTGTAGTACTACTACCATCAACTTCATCATTACCAATCAAGGTTGGCTCAGCATTTGAATGAGTAACAGTGATACCATCTGTATTAGCAGCGGTAGCAACAGCTTCTTCAGTTTGGTATTGGGTGATGATGGTGTTATCACCAATAATGATATATTCTTCGACTGGGATTGTAATTGTTGTTTCAACAACAGTGTGTTCAATAACTGTAACGGGATCTGCTGTAACGATCTTTGTAACAACAGCTGGAACTGGAGCAGCTGAAGCAATTGCTGTTAAGAGAGAAATGATAATTGAAAGTTTCATTGTTGTGTATTGTCGTTGTTGCTGTTGTTTAATTATCAAAAACTTTCTTATAACTTGTTGTTTTTAATTCTTAAAGAGAGTGACTATAGGTAAGTAAATTAATTGAGTAACGAATGTGAGACAGCTGTATTAAAGCTAAAACTGAACGATGGGGGTTAATATGCGGAGAAACCAAGTTTCAATGCCTTTATAGTAGAAGATGGTAAGGAAAAAGGGAGAGGATACAAGGTTTGTTTTATATCCCCTGCCAATTTTCGCAATAAACACTGTTGTTTTGGGTGGTTTTGATGAAATCAACCGTCGGGTTTCCGCATTGGGAAATTTTAGTTCTAGCCTCATCCCAAACCGGAAGGATCTTGGAAAGCCGCCTCCCAATTGAGGCTGGAAACGCGTCAAGAACGGCAATTTTTAAGAGAGATGCGTCACCCCGTTTGCTGGGGGCAGGATATGAGCTACATGTACCTCAAAGCTTAATACACCCATAATTATGTCTTAGTTTCATATAATACCGGTAACGTGATAATTATGTCTCCCCATTACACCTTTAACTTTAACCCACTTTAAAGGGGGGAGGCTAGTATTTGACTCGGTTTGAAAAAGCTTTAATATAAATTTGACAATGTAAACCCAATCCGTTCTTTACCGACATGTCAGCCCATAGCGCTGCATTTGATGATGAAATTGTTGTTTCCCCTCCTAAAGGGCTCGGTTTATCAGATAAGGTCTCCTCTAATGTTAATATTACTGTGTATTCGATAATAATTGCCCTTGGAGGGCTCATCTTTGGGTATGATATTGGTACCATAGGAGGAATTATTGAATGTCCTAGCTTTTCAAGACAATATGGTGATAACATCACAGTGTCTCCTCATACATTCAATAATTTTACTAAGGGTGTATTGATTAGCGTGGCATGTTTAGGTGCTTGCTTTGGAAGTTTGGTCACTAAACTAATTGTTAAAAATATAGGTCTCAAGAGGGCAATTTTTGTTGCATGTGCTATATATGTTGTGGGTATTATAATAATCATATATTCACCTACTTGGCGTTATATATTGGTTGGTAGGTTGTCTATTGGGGTTTCATGTGGTATTATATGTATTGTTTGTCCAATGCTCATCAGTGACTTGGCGCCATTACAGCAAAGAGGAATATTTGTTTCATTTCAACAATTGTTCATCACCATTGGCATTCTATTGGGGGCCATTAGTATTTTTTATTATACTAGTTATTATTCTGAATTTGATAATTCTCAATTTAGATACCCCTTAATTCAAGGAATATTATTGGGAATTATTGTATCTGGGTTGATTTGGATAGTTCCTGAATCTCCAGCGTGGTTGATAACATATAATAATAATGATATTGCTGGTGCTAAAAAGGTTCTAGCTCATCTCAGAGGTATTGAAGAAGATGATGGTGAAATTATTACCTGCATTGATCTTATCAAGGGCCAAATTAGCGAGGGAAATGAAGAGGGCCAACAAGATCAACAAGAGAATCAAAAGGCGTCTATAAAACACGGGGAGCCTAAATACCTATTAAGAACCATAACCGGAATTGCCCTTTTAGGGTTTCAACAATTCACTGGTATCAATTACTTTTTCTTTTATGGAACAACAATATTTAGCAAGGTTGAATTGAAATCACCATATCTGGTGCCAATAATTCTAGGAGCAGTGAATATGGTGTTTTCAATCATTAGTATTTTCACAATATCCAGGTTTAATAGAACGACTCTTTTATTAACTGGATGTGTTTTTATGTTCTTATTACTGATGATCTTTTCAACTGTGGGAATTATATCAAGTGATACTATAGAGGGGACAGCAATTCTGATTGTTGCGGCATGTGGATTTATTGGAATGTTTGCTATGTCATGGGGTCCAATTACTGCTGTTATTATAAGTGAATTATATCCATCTGATATAAAGGTTAAAGCGCTGTCATTGTGCGGAGCATTAAATTGGGTATTCAATTTCACTATTTCTATAATGGTCCCTACAATTACATATTATTTGGGGTTTGGAGTGGGATATATCTTTTCCACCTTTCTTGCATTTGGTATATTGTTTGTGATTTACTTTGTTCCTGAAACAAAGGGGGTTAGTATTGAAATATT
Organism: Saturnispora diversa; assembly: GCA_030560905.1. Lineage (NCBI taxonomy): Eukaryota > Fungi > Ascomycota > Pichiomycetes > Pichiales > Pichiaceae > Saturnispora > Saturnispora diversa. The sequence continues at coordinate 46,192 of JAKTWH010000028.1, forward strand.
AGATCAACGATACACGTCTAATACTTATCGAATTAAATCTAAAATTACATCTACATCTACATCTACAAATGCGTGAAACACAAATGGGAGTTGAGTTGAGTTGAGTTAAAATTTTTCTTTCAATCTTTAAACGTAGGCATCAAATAGAGGCATATTATTATTATCCCTACTATCTCCTCCTATTTCTCTTTTTTTTAATTTGAATTTTTTTATAGATATTGTAATAAAGTCAACACACACACACACACATAAATATGAATCACACAATTGAACATTAAGTTTTCAACATTATTGTTAAAGAAAATACAACCATTAATTATCTAAACAATGAAGTTCTTAACGGGAGGTAGCAGTGACCTTTTGGAAGGCACCCTTAGCTTGTTGCTTAGAGATCTTTGAACCAGAAGCAACTTGCTTAGCCTTTTCAGCCTTTCTCTTTTCCTTGTCAGCCTTCTTCTTTTCCTTAGCAGCAGCAACAGCTTCAGCCTTCTTAGCATTTCTTTGTTCTGGCTTCAAGGATCTTCTTTCCTTGATCAAATCCAAAGAAGCACCAACAATAGCTCTTTGATGCTTGACGGTCTTTCTGGATCTCTTCTTAGAGGTTTCTTCAGTAATACCCTTCTTATGTTGTCTTCTGAACAAAACGGTCCAAGCAATTCTTCTTGGGTTCTTTCTTTGGTGGAACAAAGAAGCGGACTTGGAGTTTTGGAATCTGAAAACCTTAGAGTCACCTCTAATAAAGAGGGTACCTCTACCTGGGTAGATCTTAGAACCGGAAAAGGAGTCAACTTCGATCTTCATTTCGTGCTTGGCTACTTAACTATTGAAAGCAAAATTGTTGATATTCCTGTGTTATTTTTTGTCACTTTTCGCTTTTCCCATTGCGCGTTTCTCAGCAAACTTGCAGTCGCAGTCACAACCCCCCACACCGCATTGCAAATCACGTAAGCGACGCACAAACTGCCTCTGCGTTTTTTTTTTTTTCACCGTGTCTGAAATTTCTAATTGGACTTTTTTCACTTTTACTTTCTTTATCCCAAACCGGAGTGAAAATTCACAGAGATGGTTCGTACCCCCCCTTTTTCTTTTACTAACATGTGACTTGTTTGTTGATTCTTGTCTTTTCTTTTTGATTTTCGATTTCATCTTCTTAATTAATTCATCTATCATATATGATGTTTATTTTCATTCCATATATTGAATTTGAATAATAATTATTATTTTGACTTTTTGATTTTGAATTACAAATAAATGAATCATATGAATTTGTCAATGTGTTAGTTAAGAGTACATTTATCTTTTAATCCACGTACTAACCGTAACCCCCGTCATTTCTTTTCCTTTAGGCCCCAAAGAAGACAGGAGATTCTATGAACGCAAAGCTTGCACTTGCTGTCAAGTCTGGTAAGTACACCCTTGGTTACAAGTCCACTATCAAGTGCTTGAGACAAGGTAAGGCTAAGTTGGTTATCATTGCTGCTAACACCCCAATTTTGAAGAAGTCTGAATTGGAATACTACGCTATGATGGCTAAGTCCAGAGTCTATTACTTCCAAGGTGGTAACAACGAATTAGGTACCGCTTGTGGTAAGTTGTTCAGAGTTGGTGTTTTGTCCATCTTGGACGCTGGTGACTCTGACATCTTGGATGTTGTCAACTAAATTTCTTAATTCTTTTATACAGTAATTAATTAATAGAGTTCCACTAAACAAACTTGTATTAGTATTTTAAATTGAACATTGCGGAGGACTGTTTTGAAAAATGGCGTGGGTGACTAAAATCTCCTTTCTCCACGTTTTAATCAATTGACTCTCCCCCCACCCACCGTTATCACCACTTTTTTTTTTCCTCCCCCCATAAATTTCAAATTCACCCTTATACAATGGAAACAGTTGATGAAGTGATTTTAGATCCATCTAAATTTGATATTTATATTCGTATGAATTGTAATGATGATCATGACTTTTGTTTCCAAGTTTCAGATACTCAAACTTTTAAAGATTTAATTGATATCTTTACAACTTTACCAATTGTTCTTAATAGATCCATTTTTTATGAAAAGATCCCCAATTCATTTGAAGTGTCCCATTTCCCAGGTCAATTAACTAGAACTGGTGGTATTTTATTTGGTCCTGATGCAGATGCTGAAAAGTATTTAACTAGTGTCCCCTTAGATGCAAAGATTACAGATCATGTTTTGCCAGGTCAATTGATTATCCCAGTATTCAAAAAGAGATCCCTTTTCCATGCAGCAACAATTGCATTTCTTCTTTCTTGGTTATATACTGATTTACCAGATTTCATCTCTCCAACTCCTGGTATTTGTTTATCAGCTTATGTTACTCAAGCTGTTTGTTGGTTTTTAAGAGAAATTTTAAATAAACCTGAACGTGCACAAATATTTCATGATGATATGTATGCAGATGTTGGCATTATTGGTCAATGTATCTTTTTCACCTTCCATGTACTGAAGGTTTTGGTTTTATATTTCATTCTTTGGGCTGGGCTATTCAATCCATATGGTTACTTTACTAAGAAATCTACTGCAGTGGAAAAGGAAGATTTAATTAAAATTGGTTGGACCGGTGCTAGAAAGATTTCAAGTTTAATGTATCAAGATGACTTTAGAAAAAAGATTATTGCTAAAACTGGAGGTATTTTAAAAGCTTATACTTTAGGTTATTTCCCAATTATTAGGAATTCAGTTATGGATTTAGGTCCAGGTGAGGGTTATTCAACTAAATTAGATTCAAAGGATAATGAAGAATCTTTATTCCAACTTTCTCCAACTTTATTAAGAGAACAACAAAAGTATCTTGCTAAATCTTTAGAGGGTAAACCAACCAGTGAAGCATTTGAAGCTATTAGAAAATTCAGAGAATATGGTCCAATTGAAGTTTTACCATCTTTAAAGGATAAGTTAGAAGCTAAATTTGCTAAAAAGGATGAAGAAATTAGAGCTCAAGAATTGAATAAAAATAAGAAATGAGCGGATAAATGAATAAATTAATAAATGAATGAATGAATCGAAATCCATCCTCTTCACTTCCATTTTATTGTTGTTAATTAATTGTTTTTTTCTAAGTAATCATTACCTATATTTATATACCAATGCCTATGTAAATTTTTAATAGCAACTATTATTACCTTTTCTAATTTGTAATTCTTAGTAGCTAATTAACAAATTTCCTTAAAGAAATCCAATTTTAATGCAGATGATGACGTTATTCTATCGTTGAAATTTAATTTCAAACATGATTCTAATAATTCAATGGCCTCATAATATTCTTGTCCTAATGTTGTATTTAATGGTATCCCTTTTTTATCTAATGCATGTAATATTTCCCATGCTGGTGAATCTGGTGCAAATGTATCACCCTCCTTAGCATCTGTTGAAACACAAAATAATAATAATTCTCCAAGTGAATGACCCTCCATCTTTGGCGCTGTACACTCAAACCCTAATCCATGTAATTTAGCACACTTTTTCATTTCATTAATACCAAATATACTAGTGATTTCCATTAACGCTTCAACATCATCTGTTGAATTGAAAAAGGGGAATCTTCGTCCTAATAATGTTAATAACATAACACCAGCTGACCAAATATCCAATTTAATAGTTTGATTATTACACTTCATTAACACCTCTGGTGCTCTAAACCCTCTAGTACCTGCTCTATTGGCCCTTCTACCAGGCCTTTGATCATCTTTTAAATACCCATTAGTGGGGAACCCATTATTTGTGCTCTTATTAGTACTATTATATCCTCCATAAACACACGAACAACAATTACTATGTGGATCAGGCCCACATTCCTTTTCAGCCAACCCAAAATCAACAAGAACTCCATGCCGAGTAAATGGATTATATAGAAAATTGGTTGGTTTAATATCTCTATGAATAATCCCCTTACTATGAACAAATTGAATCCCCTTTAATAATTCAAACATGTAAAATTTGATTCCAGCTAATGGTAAATCCCTATAAAAGTCTCTGAAATCTGCGTGATCATAATATGGCAAAACTGCAATAACTTGATCTTCATGTCTTAACGCATCTAACAAAGGTGCAACATTGGGGTTACCAAGAAGAGTATTTAGTAAAGCCAATTCGTTAAAGATTCTATTAGGTGATGAGGTCACATATATTCTTTTTAATGCAACATACTTTTGAGTTTCTGGTTTGTAATTAGGATCTTGATTCGATGTTGTTGATAACGTCGGTGTTGATAATGGGAACAACGGCGTTGCCTTATAAACAGTGGAAAATGTACCCTCACCAATCTTATTAAGCAATTTATATTTTGTGGCTAATATTGGGAATGATTCAATAAATGTGTCGATTTCCTCCTTGATAATAGTTGGTACCTCCTCTATAAATGATTCTTCTAAATGTTGATCATTAATTTCATTATGGTCAATGACTTCTGATATGCTAGTATTTAGATCTTCTCCTGGTTCTTCAGTCTTTTTATCCTCAGAGAAGGATGCATCTGAAGAGATCTCCTTATGTGGATCCAATTCATTATTGTCACTAACTCTATTCAACGAAGATTTATTGATGATGTTTAAATCATCAAGTTTCTTTGGTTGTAACTTTGGAATTTTAACTCCCATTGCTAACAGATTCTCATCTTTGGTTCCAGAACCACTAAGACGCCTTTTCTCTGGTGATAGCTTATATAATTTAATTTTCCTTCCAGCGCCATTTTCATCAAAGTGATGCTTTTTCACTTCACTATGACCCTTTGAGGTTAACCAAGTTTCAAAATCTACATGATCAAATAGCTTCTCGCCAGGAACCCCCCTTTTGATCTCCTCAACATCATCCTTCGTCTGTTGCGAGGACATTTAATCGAATAATAACATAAATAAATACAGACTCTTAACGCGTTGTATTTTTTTGTTTGATTTCCTTCACTGTGGTGAAAAAGGTGCTCATGAAGATTCATACAGATCAGTTATAATTTCTACATATAATTAACTAAGTTAACTTTTCGACTTCAACCCACAAAAGAATAATGTATTTCTGGATTCCTTCAATGCATCCAATAATTCACTAGCCCTTTCTTCTGTCCAATCCTCCTCTGGTGTTGGTTTCTCATTACAAACATCACCATTGTTGTACTTGGCATTAAATGCCTTCTGAATACCCTGAAGTCTAATCATTTCCCTTGTATCACCATTTTCAGTGGATATAGCTAAAATTGTATTTGGTGATAACGCATTATATAATTTACCCAACATTTGATTCACCCTTTCATACATTGCATCTTCAGTTTCTGGTAATATGACCGTGTCTGGTTTTGGATCACCTGCTAATTGCTTAAACCATTCAAGTTCTCTGAGCTTAATAACAATTAAATCATGTTCCAATTGATGTTCTTCAAATAATTCAATAACTTCATCATCATTATGCGCCTGATATCTAGTTTCAAGATTATGACCAAATGATCTTGGAACAGAATAATCAATAACCATAGATGACTTTGGAATCTTTTCACCAGTGGATGATAATACCAGTTTATTGCTCTTTGCCAATCGTGAATAAAGCGATTCTGTATTATATGATTTCCCAAATAAATATCCCTTTTGAATTTTCAGTTTAAGCAATTCCATACATGAGATACAATCTTCAACAGAATCATGTCCAGATAAACTTGTTTGAACATCCTTACTCAAATGTGCAGACATCAATGATTTTAATGAAGGTTTAGCAGGTGGACCTCTTTGATGATCAAAACATATAGAGGTATCAACAATTTTTGGGTGCTTCAACCTCAAAACTTCCAAATCGGATTCAAGAGAATGACCAACAAGTGTGTCATCAGAGGAAACAATACTCAGCAATTCATTTTGAACATCTTCTAATGAAGTTTCAACACCCTCTAATTTTTCGGGGGTGATACCTGACCACTGCGTAAGGTAATCAACAATAGTTTCACTTGGTTTAATATATTTATCAATTAGCACCTCATTATCAAAATTTGTTAAGGAAACTCTAGCAAGAACCTTCCCAGTTGCTGATTTACACATTTCACAATCTAATGCAAAAGTACGAGACCCCTCATGATCAAACTTCTTGGTATAAACATAATCCTTTGTGGCATCAATCATTTCGGATGTAGCTCCCTTTATGGAGGGGTGAATAGGATATCCATATGCCAATAATTGATCTAAAGTCAGATATAAATCTGGAATTGCAATTTTCTTATTTTCATTGTCCTTTTGGATTTGTTCTTTCTCTTTAGGTGATAGAGAATATGAAACTAACGAAGTATATGTAGAAAATATACACTTTTTGGATCCCGGAGACATTAAGGGAATAGCGTCATCGAATATTTGTGTAAAATTAGTCAATTTTGGATTGATCTTATTCTTTAAAAGCGGAGCTGGTTCAATACGATCAAGGAACGAGGGGAGACCAAAGTCATTTTCTGTAAGACCTCTTAAAAATACCACAACAACTCTTTCAACCGATTTTCTATTTTCCAAAACACACCATCTTGGGATAGAATTAACATCTGTTAAGGAATACATGATCAAATCTCGTAAGGATGAAATTGTAACTTTCTTTTTTATATCATGCTTGACAGTGAATGTTGGATCTTGTAAAAGGAACTTCTTCTTTCTTAGAACTGTACCTTGCTGAACAGATGATCTTCTTCTTTTCATTCTTTTGCTTTCCTTCTTCTTACCAGAACTTAAAGCACTTATATTGAACATCATTTGGGGCCCTGCTTTGGGGCTCTGATTTTCATCATCATCAGCAATAGCTGATGTATTATTATTAGAATTTTCTTCTTCTAAAGAACCCAGAAACTTGTTTCTTTCGTTCTCCACCAGTTCATCATTAACAGTAATAGATAACCGAGCTACCTTGTGGTGAACTTCCTCGGCTTTGGGATAAGACATTAATAAATGTACCCTAATCTAACGTTTATCAAGAAATGATGGTGGTTTGACGCGTTGAAATTTTTTGTTAGTGGTTGTTGGTTCACAAGAGCCAAGCAAAATGTCAAAATAAATAATATAGCATATATTTTTATTGGACAGGGACCAAACTAAAAGTAACTAGATTATTTCAACCTTTGTTTTGGGTATGTTTTGTTATTTAATTGACAATACTTCAAGTTCCATTCTCCAGTAATTCCAGTAATTTCAAATTGTAGTAATCTTTAAAAGTAACATTATGGCGTCCAGTGACATTATGGACAATTAATTCCTCCTGAGGGTCACTTTGCCATTTATCTTTCCAAATGTTTAGCCAGTCGAACGTTTTGTTCAACATTTGAATCTTGGCAAATGAATCAAATTTGGAATCTATTTGCAAATCACAATATTTGGAAATAAGAGTTGAATTAGATTGCATTTCCACATCTGATTGAATAATTAATTTGGGCAATATTTTGTTTAAAGAGTGGTTAATATTGGAGTCAAATTCAAGTGGGCCGGGGATATAAACCAGTGATCCAACATTTGAAGATTCAATCATCACCGATCTAATAATCTGTTGAATGAAATCAACATTAGCCATATTTATAGAATCATATTGCCATTTTTGAACATTATGAATTATGACATTAACACTTTTCCACTCATGATCTGTGATTGGTTCGAACGTTTTTTTTAGAATAGTGAATAAATTCATTTTATCAACTGTTTTCCCCTTAAGCATCCCAGAAAGTTGGCCCCAATAACCATTACCATCCGCATTTAAGAAGTATAATAAATGTATATTTTTAGTGGTCTGTAATACCGAAATCAATTTGGAAAATTCGCATTTAGATGTGTCATGTGCATCGGTTATGGTATATATATCCACAGTCCCAATCGGTTTCTGCAGCCCCTTCAAATATTCCTCCCCCTCAGAAACTAAGAAGGTGTAATTTAACCCCAATGATAACATTCTCTTTTCGTTTGAATCTGAAGTTGACAGGTGGAAATTTGTCTTTAAAAAAGCTAATAATTGATCAAATTCTTCCTGAGAAGGACCAATAAGCAATAATACAGTTCGTCCTTCATCGGTCCTAATATCTTTAGATAGTTTCAACCACTCAAATGGATCAGTAGCTATCATATTTGCCTCGTAAGATCTGATGTTACTATTATTCTAAAACGCGTAACATTTTTATATCTATTCACTCTCTATACCTTTATTTAGTTTTTATCTAGCTTTATTTAGAATTATCATTAAAGTCAACTCTGTTTCTTAATGATGGCCCCACGGTACGTCTTTTAACACGATTATACATTGTGACTTTATAATTGAAAATAAAATCCACAATAGTCCAACACCAACTGGTGTGTTGTGGCAAACCATCATAAAATTCAGCAGCTTCCTTTCTTAAAACTGGTAATTTAGACCAAGCAATGAATGGGAAATCATGATGTTCATTGTGATAACCAACGTTCCATGTAAAGAAATTCAATGGACCATAGTAAGAGTAAGTCTCAACTGGTGCTTTATCTTCAAACTTTTTGTATGTATTTGGGGGTCTAAAGATATAATGCTCAGCAACAAAATGACCAGCGGTCGGATGAAGTGAACCTGCAAAAAAGGATGATAAAAGGAAATAGAAAATTGGATACCAGCCAAAGTTAGTTTGAACCAAGTAATCAAATGTGAATTGAACTAAAACATTTAATAAATGAATCAAAGTTAAATCAATTTGTGTAACAAACATTGGTCTCAATGCATAAAAAAAGATTTGAAACGTAGCAAAGAAGGCCTTTCCTAAAACATTTGATAATAAGATGGCTTCAACATAAGTTGGCAGATCTGTGTCATATAATTCATCACCAAGAAATTTATGATGTAATTGGTGATAAGGTTGAAAAGAAGCGGAGTATGGAATACCGATTGGTAAATTGACAAAGATTGCAAATAATCTATTATGGAGAGGCTTTTTAAACCCTAAATTGTGTGATAATTCATGAATACCAAGGAAACAGTTTTGAGTTGCAAACCCACCAATCCAATATGCAGTAAATAAAAATTTCCATGATAATGGATGAGTATTTCTCAATAAATAAGCACAAATCATTTGTAATGAGACAACACCAATTGAAATGTATTTGGTAAGGGGTTCATGACCTGTAAGTTTCAGGACATGGGGGTACTTTTTGATGATTTCCTTTCTTCTTATGCAATGAGGATCCTTTTCATTGGTCCAATAAAAATCAGGAATGTTTTCCATTATAGGCTTTCCAAACAGATCAAAGAAAAAAGCAAAGTGGTGTTATTTGTGCCGTTGAGATGAAAAGTTCCGCTTTTTGAGATTTCACATATATTTTTTTTTATCGGAGGGACAGAAAAAAAAAAATAAAAAAAGAAAAAAAAAATAGAAAGTGTGGCTGGTGAAAGTGAGGGGATTGAAAAGAAAGAAGCTCCATGTGGCTGGTGCGATTTTATGTGTTACCCGGCTTTAAAATTTCCAGTTTCCCGATTTTCTTCACCAAATTTTCAAAATTTTTCAGCTCCTCATGTTGATTGTTAAGTGATTGACAGTTTTGGTATATAAATATGTTGGCATTCACTCGTATCCAACACCCCAAAATGGCCAGATTGGCAAGAACAATGGCCACAAGTAAAAACCTTGTTGATTTCAATGTTCAGGGAACAACTAGAACTATCACTCTTAATAGACCAGACAAATTAAATGCTCTTAACACTCAAATGTGCAAGGATATCATTCCAAGATTACAAGAATATTCCAAATCTAAAGTTGCCAATTTGATTGTTATCAAATCCAATTCCGATAAGGCATTTTGTGCGGGTGGTGATGTTGTTAAAGCAGCTAAGGATAACCTTAATGGTGATTATAAACAATCATTAGAATTCTTTGAAACTGAATACAATTTGAATTACCTTTTGGCCATTTATGGTAAACCAGTGGTGACTTTTGCTAATGGTATCACAATGGGTGGTGGTGTTGGTCTTTCAGTTCACAATCCATTTAGAGTTGTTTCAGAAACAACCAGATTTGCTATGCCTGAATCATCAATTGGATTTATTAATGACGTTGGTACATCCTTTTGGTTACCAACTTTGGATTCTAATTTAGGTTATTATTTAGGTATTACTGGTGAAGAACTTAATGGTATTGATACATTTATTGCAGGGTTTGGTACTCATTATGTTCCATCTTCTAGATATCCAGCACTTTTAGATAGATTATCTAGATTGGAATTGGCATCATTATCAACATCCTACAACAGTACAGTTTTCAATCATGAATCAAATAAGGAATTTTATGCCCTTGTGAATTCCACAATTGAAGAATTTTCTGAAGAAATTCCAAAATATCATAAATTCAAGTACAGTCCAGCACAATTGAATATTATTGAAGAATGTTTTAATCCATCTGTTCATACTACTATTGAATCTGTTATTGAAGCTCTTAAGAAAAACGGATCTGAATTTGCATTAAAAACAGTGGCACAGATAGAATCAAAATCTCCATTATCAGTGAAATTGAATTGGGCATTATTAAACAAATCCAAATCTTCTTCAATTTATGAAGCACTTAGTAGGGAACTCAATTTAGCAGGTAAATTGATGTCCAATTATAAATCAAATGATTTCAATCAATTCATTCAACATAAACTTATTAATAAATCAAAGGATACACCAATATCAGCACAATATGAATCTCTTGATAAAGTCCCAAGTAAAATTGTTGATGAATTTGTTTCTTTAGATGTGTTTTCACCAGAGGAGGCTAATAATGAAATTATTTCAGAATTGACTAATTTAAAGATTTCTAAATTTAACAATGCTGGTGATGTTATTAACGATTTCATTGAATACCCACATCAAATGGGATTACCTTCACAATTTGAAATTGAAGCCTTTGTTACTAATTCATCATCTCCTGTTTCATATGCGGAAACTGTTAAATATTTTAGAATGAAATACGATGATAAGGCTGGTGTGTCTTACAAGGTGAAATTGGTGTTAGATAGAAAAACTCAAACTAACGATGAAGTTCTTCAATGGTTGAATTGAATAGACTCATAACATAGCTATTTATATATATATTATCTGTACATACATACATACATACTTTTTCTAATTAAAATGCATAGAAAAAAAAAAGGCCAGGTTAAATTAAATTTAAAGTTCAATTACTGTGTTCTTCAATGACAGTAGATAGATCAAGACCAGAAGTCATTGCACCGGATCCTAAACGTGTGAAAATAGATTTGGGGTTAGGATACAGTTCAAGTGATGATGAATCCGACGCAGAACCCTTGAAAGAGGATATAGCAGAGGGGACACAAACGGAATCTATGATATTGATACAGGAGGAAAAGATTGTGATCTCCTCTGAAAACGAGGACGAAGATGACAATGAATATGCCCTTGATTTAGATGAAATTGGTGACTTGATGTGTGAGCAAGATGAAGTTACCAAGGAGGAAGATGAGGAAGAGGAAGAAGGAGAGCAAGAAAGAGACAAAGAGGAGGGAAAGGAAATTGATGATATTGTTAAAGATTTCCCAATGTATGCTAAACAGCCCATTCATTTAAAATTCTTAAAGTTCTTGGATTCCTTAAGTATAGATCCCTACTCATCATTAGATTTGGAAATTGATAATATCAAGAATCATGAGAGTTATGATGAATCTCAATATGAATCTCTATTGAAAACCGAACTGGAGAATCTTTGGGAAACATATTGTAATGTTAAAATTAACGGTGATTATAACCAAAGTGAGGATTTGACGCCCTTACAAGCATTTGTCAAGTATCTAGTGTCATTCGATGGAAAATTTCCTAAAATGTTTACAGATTTCAGTCGAAGGCAAAGAAATGATGTCAATTTCAAGAACGATTTAATTCAGTCTTTGGATAATAAAACAAAGTCTACTATTTATTCTAAATGGATCAAATTTAAAGATTCAACAGACATTGAAAGGGAGAAGCTTTTGGGGGCAATGAAATTGAAATGGAAATCAAAATGGGATGAAGTGGAAATAGGCAATAAGGAAGCTATTGAATGGCTCTTTGCTAATGATGAATTGCAAAGGAAGGTAAATAATAATGAATAATTTTCAAAATTTGTTGAGATTGTGATATACAGCCTTTTATACACTATAATAAAAGATAAAGAACGGATATGTTGAATTGATTGGCGAATGAGAAAAAAGCAGATGAGAATAAGAATGAGACTAATATTGAGCAAAGTGTTCCTTTTATTTTACTTAAATATCAAAGAATATGAAATTAACATCCTGTTAATTTATTCTTTGGTGTTGAAAACCCAGCTGCTTCCCAACTAGTATAATTCCAGATATCATAAGCTGCTTTGTGATCTTCAATATAATCATAAGTTGGATAATCATCTGGATCACAAGTAACTGAAATAGCATCACTTGGTTGATACACTCTGACATAATCGACTTCCATTGTTGCAGGGAACTTAATAGATGGCCAATCGATATAAGCCCAGTTATTAGAGACACCTAAATTCATAATAATTGACATAGGTTCCTTTGAAATTCTTCTCCAATCAATATTACCATTTGGTGCTAAAGCCCATGAATGCATAGTCATAGTTGGATTTTCACCAACAAACCAACGAATGTAACCTGTGTCATCATCATTTAAATATTCATAAGCATACTTTTGGTAATATCTTTCACCCTCTCCCAGTTCATACCATTCTGTATTCAATGTAGTTGTAGCGGAAACAGCTTGTTGGAATGGACCACCAGCATAAGTGTTCATAGTTGTGATAGAAGCATTGAAAACTTCAATAAAATTGTAATCAGGCATGTACCAAATATCAAATGGGGCCACTTGCAATGATTGAGAAGCAACACCAACACGAATATTAGTATCAACTTCACCTTCAATAATATCAATTTCAGGCGCACCTCTACCAGTGCCAGCATTTGGATGATCTTCGCCACTACAAGTACAAGAATTTAATCTTTGACCTGGTAAATAAGAGATACCATCAGGAGAAGATTGATTTGCTGTGATACCTGCATCACAAGCATCATAAGAATATGGCCAAACACCATCAGTTGTTGCCATATAACCAGGTCTACCTAGATTACCCATTGACCACAGACCTGGCCATAAACCTGTAATATTACCATAATTTGGAAGTTTAGCAGAAATTTCCAAAACACCCTGAGTGTAACACATTCTATTCCAAGAATGAAGCATACCTGATCTATAATATAAATCGTGATTTTTGAATGCATCCATTCTTAACTGAAGTGTACCATTTGATGTAGTAACGGCATCAGGATCATACCATTCAAGATCACTAGTAGCAGCATAATGAATATCAGGAGCATACCAAAATTGGTCATCGCCTTCATAAAAGGTTCTACCCTCAGCAGCAAATTCATCAGAGAAAACCAATTTCCATTCTGTTCCATCTTTGGCTTTTCTAGTATAAGCTGATGTTGGAGTATCAGAATCTACTAAATTAGTTCTAATTGCTGATAATTTAGGGTAAACATATTCAGTTAAAATCTCGTAAGATGAAACAACACTTTTACGATCTGCAACACCTGTATATGTAAGAGCTGGTAACACCACAAAGACTGCAAGGGCACCAAGAACAAAAAGTAATAATCCCACAAGACCCCAAGAAGATCTTTTATCAAGATTTTTAAAATCATTCCAAAATCTGTTCTTTTCATATTCTGCATCAGCAATAGGATCAGGATTATGAAGGTAATCATCTTCTTCCTTTTCATCAATTAATAATGGAAACGAAGAAGCTGGATAGCCACCAAATGGGGAAAAATCTGTATCCACCAAAAATGGATTTGAAGCACCGGATTCACTTGATTGTGAGCCAATATCTGACTGCAGTTTAGTATTAATTGAATTCATTGATGTTACTCTTGATCCAGCCCCTAATTTAGATGGATATCTATCAAATTCGGGATTTTTGGATCCATTATCTAACGTTGATAAACGATTAGTGGAAGCAAATGGATTAACTAAAGATGAATTTGATGAATGTTGAAATGATGAATTATAATTTAATAAATGCTGTTTAATATCAGTTGCTGAATTATTAAATTTTAAATTCCCATGAGAATCTGATGAATCTTCATCATATGATCTAGATTCGGATTCATGTGATTCTTCTTGATTGAATGGATCAGCCAATTCACCAGATGTTTCACTTGTAGATGAATTCGATCCAATATGTGGGGAACGAGTAGTTAAATTTCTTGGAGGCATAGTAAATGAATGTAATTTATTATTCAAATATCAAAAGACTCTAACGTGTTGTGAAAAGGTAAACGAAAAAAAATCCAAAGTTAATAAAACAAATGGAATCAATAAGAATGAATCGTTGATTTAATAGGTGACACGGTAATACTCCTTTAAACAGGGAAAGGAGAAAAAACAAATTAAGCCTATTTTTTATGTTAGATTTTTTTTTTCCTTTATGATCTCGAGACGAATCGCGCTGTGCTTACGTAAATGTTCTATATTTATCACAGCTGGCTTTGTTGAAATGCCAAGGAAAAAGGAAATGGGTACTGTGGGAATGCGTGGGGTAAGAGGGATTGGTGATATTATAAACGTAATATATTAGATATGTACATTGATTTTCAAGGAGATATTTATTACATCATTTTTGAATCGGGATCAACGTCATTAGAAAGCAAATAAGCAAATTAAATACAAGGTGAATAACATTACATCACATCAAACTTAGTTCTGGGATGATAATTGTTGTGAATTTTCCAGTTTAGCAATTTCTTCCTTATCCTTCATATAATTGATTAATGAAAACCCAACAGCAACAAATAAGAGACCTGAAGTCATTAATTTGAAAACACTTTCAGCCATATTCATAGTGGCTTGGTTCCTTGGCCCCCATTGACCATACGCAATATAATAAATGGCTCTCTTTTCATCATGGGATAAGTACATCCAACCAAACTCTTGTTTGACATTCAAATATGAAATCATATCTTGTTGAGTTTCATAAGACAGAGTCTCCCATTTCTGTTCAATATTGGAACAATCAATATAATATTCACCTTCATCCTTTTCACTATCTTCTATATCAGCATATTCCTCTGTCAGTGCCGCTCTATGTTGTAATTCTGCATGTTGTTCTGCAGTTTGTGTAAATTTATTAGTTGGAATTGGATCCTTGTTCGCATTCACAGAATATGATCTTAAAGGTGTAATTCTAAACAATGATGGCAACGTTCTTGAACTCCTTAATGCACTATTTGTCAATGTCCTAAGCATGATTAATACAATTTAATAAATGAACCCTAACTGTGCCAATTGAAATTGTCTAATTTTTTTTTCCAGCCGCAAACGGAAAAGAAGAGAGGTCAGCTCATGTGCTCAGAACAGCAGAATCAATCTTGTTTCAACGGTATTGGACGTTTGTAATTAACTGCTAAAATGTAAATGAGAGCCCCGCCAAATACCAAAACACCCCCCATAAACAATTGAAAAGTGATCGGGTTACCAAAGAGAAGGATACTCATGATTAACGATGCCACTTTACGACATAAGAGAATGATATTCAGACTTAAAGCTGACACTTGAACTAGGAGGATATTGACAAATGCAACACACGAGAGCTGAGTAACGCAATTCCACAATAGGATTGGCCAGTTCTCGTAAGAAAATGACTGATATTCTTGTTGAATCTTGGGTATCAGGGGTATAAATATGATTAATCCATAAAGGTAATTATAATACATTGTCTCCACCCAAGAAGCTCTTTTAAAAAAGAGGATCTCCTTATTCAAAGAAGTTAATGATGATAATAACGTAGCTAAAAGTAAAATACTAATACCAATGGAGATATCAACTGAAGAAGATGGCAAAATGTTAGCATCAAGATGGCCCTTTTGATTGGCCAAAGTGAACACCATTGTACCCAAAGCAATCAAAATGGCCCCCAAGGTTTCTAATGCAGTATATCGTTTTTGATAAAATAGATAACCTAAGACCATAGTCATAACTGTACCGGTGGATCTTATGATGATATGAGTAGGCATTGGAACATTAAATTCAAATGCCAAATTGGTAAGGTAAGCAGTAACGTTCTGCAGTATAATAGGCACGAGATGTGATTTGGAGGGTAAATAAACTCCCAGTGGGGTGCCACGTAATTGCTGAAAGATGTTTAAAGAGATGAGAATGAATATTGATTGACAAAATGTGATAAGAGTATTAGTTTTTGATTCTTGAGCTAAAAGTTGTTCGACTGTAATAGCATTGGCACAACATGAGGCCATGGTCATAGAAACAGCAGCTGCCACATAACTCATCTCTATTCAGGCAATCAAAATATGTCTATGTGAAATAAAAAAAGTTGTATTAATACCGTGTTTATAACAACATAAGGAAAAAAAATACCCAAGACTATTTATTTCAGTTATAGTACCGAATTTGCACATATTGATTTATCAATGTCTCGAGTTAAACGAGATGTCCCACCTTTACCCCCCCTTAACCATTTCCACTTGTCACATATTATAGAAACAGTTTCCGAGGAGGCAATTGATGATTTAAATGATAGTATAGAAGCTACGAATAAACAATACGCCACTGATGTTGAAGATCAAATGAATCGATTAACACAAATGGAAAGGGGGTTATTGACAAAATTGGAAAATATAGAAAAGGATTATAGACGACTTCATAATATGCTAGAAACTGATGTTGGTGAGAGTAATAATTTGTCAATTAGGAATGGAGATGGCAGATTGAATACTGTTTCTAATGGTAAAAAGGTTCAATTATATACAAGTGTGGGTAATAAATTAGGAACAGTTGTTGATGGGATCATCAGTCAAAGGAATAGAGTAGAGAGTTTGACTCAAAGATTGAAATCACTAGATAAAACAATATCTTTTAGGAAGGGTCGATTATTTGACATTAATAGTGAGCATAAAGATCAATTCAAGGAGTTGTATGAGTATGGGATGAACGATGAACTTGTTAGTGAGAATGGTTATGACACTAAAGAGGAAAATATCAACCATCCCATAGATCAATATTCAGTTAAGAACCTTGATGGAGCTACAGATACAATCAAAGACAAGGCTAAAGACGTAGATAAAGATTCCAAACCATTGTCTAAAGTTAAATTGCAGCAATATTTAGATATTGAAATGCAATTAGATGAAATCGAAAGACAGCATGAAAAATCTATACTGAACAAATATAAGAACCCCACAGCGGCACTGTTTGCTAATGAGATAGCTACTACTGAGATATCTGATAAAATAGTTACAATACGAAATAACAAGGAAAATTCAACTGGCCTTGAACTTGTTAAAGAATTAAAAAAATTGACAACAACAGCAACCACTGCTCCTACTACAAATTAATCTTGAAATATGATTCCATCCTAGATGACTGCTTCTCTTTTGTACTATTCCCTCCCTTTTATAAATGCATTAAATAAACCCCATGTCCATCCGTACAATCCATTTATTTTTGTAACAGCTTATTAATAACCTCCTTAAATATCGGATACATGTTTGATTCCAAATATAATTGCACTAAATCTAAATTTCGTTCACTTTTAACTTTAACTTGATTTTCAATTAATTCAACAAGTGTAGGATCAATAGGTATGGCATCTAAAAATGGCAACTTAAGTTCCCTTGCTAATGATTGCCCACCACCTTTACTAAATATATTAGTACACTCTGCACAATATGGACAAACAAATCCAGACATGTTTTCTATAATTCCCAACACCTTAAAAGCGGCCTTTTCACAAAAGTTGATTTCCTTTTTAACATCTGATATAGATACTAATTGAGGAGTGGTCACAATAACAGCCCCCATTATAAGATCTGGAGCTTTATTAAGTTCCTCTGCAATAGCAATATGTTCATCTGATGTTCCCGGTGGGGTATCAATTAACAAATAATCTAATTCCCCCCAAATAGTGTCCTTTAAAAATTGTCTAATCATACCCGTTTTCTTTGGACCTCTCCAAACAACGGCATCACCTCTATCATTTAATAAGAATCCAATAGACATCAATTTCAGAATGTTCCCATTATTAAGATTGACATGAACGGGGACCCAACCTTGAGTAGATTGATGCACTTTATTACTTTCCACTCCAAACATTCGTGGCAATGATGGACCTGTAAGATCAATATCTAAAATACCAACTTTATAATTCATTGAAGCCAATGTTAAAGCTAATTGTGTAGTGACTGATGATTTACCAACCCCCCCCTTACCAGAAAGAACCAACATGACCTTTTTAACCCCCTCTAGGGATCTTGGTCTCTCTAAATCCTCTGTCATATCAAATACACTACAAGAAACTTTTACTGATTAATAATCTATCAAATTAAAATTATCAGATGCCGTAATGAATGGTTTTATTTTTTTTTTTCTTTCCTTTTGCGGATGCACGTTATGATATTTCTTAATGGGGATCAAGGAGATTTCATAAGTAATATTGTCCAGATACAGATGAGGGGGTAAAACCAAACCATCTTGAATATTATCAATAAATACATAAATGAATAAATCTAAATGTGGATTCCAAATAAGGAACTTCCTCTCTTCTAAGCTCATACAGTCTCATCGAATTTGCTACTTTGCAAGTCAAGTTTTAAATATTGATGATGTCTTCTTACCTTATCGCATTTCCACGCTTTTCTAAATAATGAATAAGCGAGGGTAACGACCCGCACAAGAATAACGGGCTAGCTACAAAATTGGTATTATTGAAATATAAACCAGATAAAAGATATAAAAGAAATACCGGAGCCAAGATTCCCTAACTCCTTTGAAAGTGTTAATAATCATATGAGAAGATGTGATTATTAAGCTTGAAAATAGTGGCTCAACGTGGAGATTAGGACTCCGTCTTGTAAATAAGAAATCATACGATAAGACAAGTCTAAGAACGTTATTTGATCGGATTCGATTCCATATTACATATTGAAACAGAAGCAATTTGAATTCTTGCTGAGCAAAAGTCTGCATTCGGAAGCTCCAACGGTGTTTAAGGACCGGTGCTCAGCAGTTGATTAAATATAACATTTTTCATGGAAAATACTTAAAACAAGGTATTTGAATTGGGTCCTTATTGTATCATCACATTAATTGTTAGCCCCTCAATAATAAAATCAACAATCAGCACTTCCCTGTCTCTCTTCGATGTCAATTAACCTCAAACTCCGACCGCACGTGACATGACGAGAATGGCGAAATGTCACGTGAATTTAGGTCCCCATTGTATGTCTTTCGTTATTTGGAAATGAAACGACTGAATAGAAGCGGCCATGTATAAAAAAGGGGAGTAAAGCCATCTGCTACAATCATTTCTTCTCTTAATAAATCAAGTTAATATGCCTTCAAGAGTTGCTATCATTGGTGCTGGGCCCCTCGGGTTAGGGTTTGCCAAGGCTCTTGCGTCTGAACCAAATGCTCAAAAGGTTTTTAAAACTCTGGACGTTTTTGAAAGACGTTCGCAAGCTGGTGGTCTTTGGAATCATACTGGTGACAAATCAAATGTGAAATTTACTTTGTCACCTTCAACAGAAAATCAAAATGCTTTAAAGGTTACTGATAATGATCCTCATTTATCTCCTTTATATCAACATACAGAAACTAATATTATTAAACAATTAATGAAATATAAGGGTTACCCATTACCTGAAAAGTCCAATACATTCCCAAATAGAACAGAAGTTTTAAATTATATTTTAAATTATCAAAAATCTATTCCAGAATTTGTTAATTTCAATTTCAATTCAAAGGTTTCATCATTAAAGAAGAATACTGAATCAAATGAATGGGAACTGACATCTAATGGTGAAACTTCTAAATATGACAAAGTTATTCTTGCTCATGGTCACTTTGATGCTCCATTTGTTCCAAAATCTGAAGGTCTTTTAGATTGGTTCGAAAAGGATCCAACTTCAGTGTCTCATGCTAAATATTTCAATAACGTTGCTAGTTTCAAGGACAAAAAGGTTTTGATCATTGGTAATTCTGCTTCTGGTATTGATATCAGTACTCAATTATTAACAGTTTCTAAACAAATTGTTATGTCTTGTATTGGTGAACCAATGTTTAAGGGTGTTATTGAAAGTGAAACTGAACAAGTTGACGGTATTGCCAAATATGATTTCGACAATAACCGTTCAGTGATTACTAATTCTGGTAAGGTGATTTCTAATATTGATAAGGTTCTCTTCTGTACTGGTTACCTTTATGAAATTCCATTCTTAAAGTCTTACCTTAATGGTGAAAAGGGTCTTAACAATGGTGGTTCAAATATTCGTAACCTTTACAAACAATTATTCTACATTAATGATCCATCTTTAGTTCTTGCTGGTTTACCAAAGTCAATTATCCCATTCCCATTTGCTGAAGCTCAAGGTCAATATGTTGCTAGAATTTTCAGTGGTAGATTACAATTACCTTCAACTGAAGATATGTTAAAAGATTATCAAAACGAAATTGTTGAAAGAGGTTCAGGTTCCGCTTTCCATGTTATGCAACCATTAAAGGACATTGAATACTGTAATGAAATGTACGATTTGATTAAGGGCACTGAAAAGGAAGGTTTTGTTGCTGATTACTGGGGAGATGAATTAGTTAATTTGAGAACTAAAACTGGAGAAATGAAGAAAAATAGATTCCAAGTTCTTGTTAAGTATGCTAAAGATTTAAAGAGTCAAGGTAAAGAATTTGTTGCATTGACTCAACAATAATGATGCTCATGATGCCGATGCTCATGACGATGATGATATGATATGATATATGATCCACTATTTCATTCAACCAAAAATATGTATGTGTACAAAAATATTTAATGCTTTTTCTATTATAAATTGATACAATCATTATTAATAATTTTAAATGTTAACAATTCACGAAACTTTTGATATTCATAAAATGCTAATCCATATAAGATGGAATCTGTTAAATCATCACCCTTTTTAGTACCCCATTGATCTATTGATAATTGATATTTCGGTGTATTCAATGCATTTAATAATGATAAGATTTCAAACATCCTTCTAGAGGGGGATTTATAACTCCATGCCTTTTTCCATGATTTAAGATCATCTTCAATATGATCTGTGATATTGGTTGTAATACCAAATTCATCTATACTTGGTATCATATTTGGTATATTATCTATTTTGTATTTCTTTGGGATTGAATCATTTAACAACTGAGCCATTAAATGTAACCTTAAATCCTTTGTTCCAACAAGGTCAGGTTTATTAATTATTTGAACTTCCCAATAATTCACCATCGATGCAGGTGATAATGATTTAATCTCTATTCGTTTATCCCTTTTACCTAATAATTCATTCCACATTTGAACACCCATAAAGATCATTGATTCAATAGTGTTTGCCTTGAGGGTAGTTTCTAAAACACTGGATTGACCCCCGGTTCTGAACCGTTGTCTCTCCACAAGAATGGTGATATCACTAATATCATCATCAATTGGTTTCAATACTTGATCAAATAAAAATGATTTAGTTAATTGAGACCAATTCCAAGGATTGAAATCCAAATCGTTTGGATTCAAATCCATTTTAATACATTGTTGTAATATACAGGAAGTATCAGTTAATTGGAATCGACTCATTGCCATATTTTTCACTCCAATGTCTAATGCAATCACACTTTGAGGCTTATTAAATGGAGAAGTTAAATGAACAACCAGATTATCTAAAAGTGATTGTTTTCGTGATATTGAGGGGGCCACCACGCCTAAATTATAATGCAACTTTTGCAATTGAGCACTGGTGAACTTCTGCTGTGTGAGCCAATCCAAGACCACCCTTCGTTTCAACATTAACACAACATAAACAAGTTGTCTATAAAGAGAAAGCCGTTGGATTCCCTTAAATAGACGCCAACTCGTCTCTTTCTTTTTTTTTTTCTTCCTGCCTCTTTGGCTCCCCCCTTGTTTTTTTTATTTTTTTTAGTTTTTTGGAGTAGGTACTATTGAAAAGGTGAGCCAACGAAATATATACCAATTATCAATTGTATCATGGCTTATTTTGTTCTGCCACCTGAATTCATTCCAAAGGTCTCGACAGTAATTAATTTTACCATGTCATTTACTCCTTTACTTTCATATGGTTCAACAGTTTTATCAATACGACATAAGAGATCTAGTCAAGGCTTTTCAATTGATATTTGCGCCACTATGTTGATTGCATCAATATTAAGAATAGTTTATTATATCAATGATCCATTTGAAATCACATTACTGAGACAATGCTTTGTTATGGTGACTATTCAAACCATTTTATTACATATTGCATTGAAATATAGATCTGTTGATGAGATAACATTTGAAGATTATGTTAGTGATTGGAAAAGTCATTGGGATTTATTCAAGGAAACTAATCAAGCCCATTTCAAGGATTTCATGAATGAAATTGTTGAAATGAAGGATGATTGCAGTCTGATTGATTTATTGAAAAGCATTTTAACGGAGATACTTAAATTCATTTATAATAATATTATTATAACTGGAGGAGTTATATTACAATTGATTAAAAGCATTATTAGATTGTTTGATCATCATTATAATCGACCATTTAAATTTTGGCAATGGAGAGATTCAATGACATATTGGAAATTTTTAGGAGGATTTATTTTAAGTCTAAGTCTTATTCAATTAATCTTTAATGGGAATGAATATCTGGGGTTGATATTGGGGTCCATGTCATTTTTAGTTGAATCTTCATTACCATTACCACAAATCTTATTATTTCAAAGAGTGAAAAATGTTGATAATTTTAAAACAATTCTATTGTTATCGTGGCTAGGAGGTGACTTAACTAAAATTAGTTATTTATTTTATGGTACTGATAATATTGGGTTGATTTTCATTATTGCTGCATTTTTCCAAATGTCATTAAATTTAGTTATTACTTATCAATTTTTTTATTATAAAATGCATCCATCTAGATCAAATAATGAATCATATGAATTATTACCATTGAGGAATTCCCGTTCAAGAGCTGATACATTAGATACAGAACTTGATTTACAATTACGTCAAGAACCATATAGAGCTCCCTCAATATCTTTAAGTACGATTTTACCAACTACAACAATGCAAAGTGTACCATTAATCAATCAACATCAACATTATATTGATCGTTTCAATGGATCAATGAATAGTTCAATCAGTGGTGAAGTTTTAGAAGAGGATCTGGCTGATATCGGGACGCCCTTGAGTGTTGAAAGTAATTTAACTGTTGGTAAAAGAGTTAGTGTTGATTTAGGTACTGGGATTATTGAAGAATTTAGATCAAGAGGTAATACATTAAAATGAATATTATATAAGCAAAAAGACAAGGAAAAGAATATATTATTGATACAATTCCTTTAATCTCATGTCATTAGCATCCCACCATAAATTGAATGAGGGGTCCTCATTATATTCACCCCTTTTAACATCCCATGGCTTTGGTGATAAAATATAATGAATATTTTTGATTTTTTTCAAATCCCATAAATCAGGATGTGTTAACCTAAAAGTTTTAAGTGTATTATAAATATATGAAACACTTAACCAATTTTGAAAGAAAACGTCTGCTAAAAGGTCCTGATCGGGGAACTGATATTCCTTTGTCTTTGGATTTTCTAATTGACGTTTAATAATATTAAATAAATTAGAGTTAGGCTCAACTATTAATATACCAGAATTACATTTAGATAAACCTTGATTTGATAAAGGGGGGTCTACTAAGTTCTTATTCTTGTTATTCATATTTTGATGTGAGGTATAAACACAATTCTTTGGAACCCAATTACTAGGATAATGATTGAATTTCAGGGGGTTACAAACACATGCATGAGTTGAACCAAATGGTTGTCCTTTTAAATCTAAATCCATTAATTCATCCATATTACCTAATGGTAGCATATCACAATCTAATTGAATAATACGTTCAAATTGAGTTAAGTTGAAAAATGCCAATTTTGACCATGTTGAATTAAATCTTGAATTGTTTGTTAAATCCGGTGATTCTATTGGTACTAATAAATCAATTGATAATGTATTTATTTTATAACTTTTCAATTCATTAATTGATTCAATATCTAATTCCTTTGTATGTAATACTATTAACGGATATTTTGATTGGTGATGTTTTAATGCCCAATCGAGAACTAGTACTCCTGGTAAATACGATGCAGATGTAAGTAAGGTTGCCCATATTTTAGAGTCTGATGTCATGTTTAAAAGTGGACAACGATTGTTAGAGAGTGAAAAGGAGTGAAAAGGAGTGAAAATGAGTGAAGAGGAGTCAAGTAGGGCTGGGGAGGCGATGCAGGTGGTATTTATAAGATAAACAAATATCTGCGCGATGTAAAGCCTGTATCTCGGAACCCGATTCTAATTAATTAATGGTTGTGGAAGTGTAACTGGAAAGGAGCTGTGTTCAATGTGATACATAAAACAAGCAGAATCCTCGGTATTCTCCTATAAGTTATTTCTTTATAAGATGGCTGATCTACACTTGTTAAAGTTGTATAATGAAATATCATCGGAGATCGGAGATAGTGAGATCTTTCAAGGTGCTGTCTTAGCGGATGTGCTTGATAGGCCACGGGTCTCAACCAATAAGAGAGGCAGCGGAGGGGCATGTGAATCTGTGGAGTGAAATGGCGAGGAAGGGGAGTGGCAGTAGAGGGAGATGAGTACGTCAACTAAGATCAACGCTTTACACAGAAGGAATAAGGGCAGCAAATCTGACCCCAAGATATGAATGAGGTTAACATAAATATAGCGTTTTCGATATAGGATAGGAGATTAATATTGGATGCCGAAGTATCGATATGGACGTGTGCTGAAGGAGGGAGGGGGGTGCATCATGAATTATGTAATCTTCAGCACTATTTGTAGCTCTTATTGTACATTGCAGGTGCTATTATTATAATTATTATTATAAACAATAAATGGATTTTACAATCTATTTATACCCCATAAATTCCAAGCTGATTTGATATGCTGGTAACCTCTCATACAAAGTCCCAAAACACAACAAAAGGGACAAAAACTTGTAGAAATGAGGCCATTATCACCATCACCATCACCATTCATCTGGCCTTTGAAAACAGCCACGCGGGGCGGCAGGAATAGACCGAGAAACCGTCAGCCGATATCCGATATCCGGTAACCGACAGCCGACAAGCCGAGGGCAAAACAAATAATTTTTTTTTCCCTTCCAATTTCAAAATTTCAAAATTCACAAAGGGAGGAAAAAACCAAAAACGGGGCGAAATCCGCCCAGCGAAAATTTGCATTGCACCCTCTTTTTAGTCACATTTTGATTGGAAATTGAAATTGCAGTTGATAAATTTAAATAAATAAATAAATAATGGTGTTGATTAATGGGGTGAAATATGCATGTGAAAGGTGTATTAGGGGCCATCGTGTAACTACATGCACCCACACAGATCAGCCCTTAATGATGATTAAACCAAAGGGTAGACCATCTACTCAGTGCCCCCATTGTAAGGAAGTTCGAAGGATTAAGAATTCTCATGTCAAATGTCAATGTTCAAAGAAACATCCAGGTAAGGGTCAAATCCATGATAAATCTTGTCCCTGTTTTGTTACTGGTGAATGTAGTTGTGGTTCTAAAAAGAAAACAAAGAAACAGGGTGGAACTACTCCTATTATTAATAAAAAAAGTTCAGTATCATCAGCTTTGACAGGAATACTAACAACATCACCAGATGACACCAGTATATCAAATACACCATTAATGTCCATTCAAGATGGGTCTATTAACTCCTTATTAAATGATAACGTTACTACAACTTGGGATATGTCCAACCCCCCAATTAATGACAGTTCAGCATCATTGTTGTCAACTTCTTCTTCATTTTCACGAAAACCATCACGTCAAATTGGGATGGACCCCTTGGATAAAATTAAACCTGTTCCCCTTAATCTGAGACAAAAACGTGTTGGTGAAATTACAATCCCAATGGATGAATATGTGGCTCCATTAAATTCAATGAATAATCATCTCAATAATTTCTTGAATAATATTACAGATCTTTCACCATCTCAATCTCCCGGCACATCAGTTAATGAATTGAGTCCTGAAAATATCAACAGTGTACTAAATAATAATAATAATAATAGTAATAATAATAATAATAATAATAATAATCATAATGATAATATTAACAACAACAACAACAACAATAATAATAATAATAATGTTGGTGAATTAACAGGCTTCAATTCTGACATTTATGATTCAAATTTCAATGGGGGGTTATTGGATTTTCTTGATAATGATTCTCAATCTGTTCAAAAAAGGTCTTCAATTTCATCTCACTCACATTCACATTCTCAACCCCAATCGCAATTCCAATCACACCCTCAATATAACAATAACAATGGATTAGACTCATTTTTCCCCCTTCATCCACTAATTGGTCCTTCCTATCCATCAAATCAGTTGTTATCAAATAGTACAGGTAATTCCATACATTCACAACAAGGATTAACTTTATCAGCAACCAATTTATCAAGGCATAATCTTGATAATCAATCTCAAACCAGTCTACTGCAACAATCAACTCAAAATCAATCATTAAGGAAAAATCCAACGGGATCATCAACCAGTTCATTCCATCACCTACATCATGGCGGGTCTCATAATCACAACAATCATTTATCTCATTATCAACCTTATCCGAAAAGGTCAGGTTCTTTCCTTTCCATATCTTCAGCTCACTCTGTGGGGTCATCTATTAATGGTTCCCCATCTAATTGGGATATCATGCCTCAACCATTAACAGCAGAATCAGCAGAAACTGAATCAATTCAACCATTTTTTGGTGGGCCTCAATTAGCAACAGCCAAAACTAATACAACCTTGATGGATGATATTTATCAAACCAAAACTTATACAGAATCTCAAAATGGTGATAATAGATCTAGAAAATCTATTAATCTCTTTTCTGATCTAACAGATCCAGGAATGGAATTGGATCCAAAATTGTTAGAATCCCTCATGGATTAAGCTTTTTCTTTCTTTCTTTCTTAATTTAATCATTCTTTAATATACCTTGTTGTTTTCTCCTTTATATCTTTTTGTTTCTTCTTTCTTTTTTTCATCATACTATTTTATACTCACTTTTTTTGCTAAATCACATAATATATAATACTTCAATACATATATACGTCATTCATTAAGTAAAGTATTTATTTCATTACACTTTGTTTGCTCTGATTGATTCAACCTGCATTTTTTTTTTTCTCTCTCGCTTCTTTCCGCTGCACTCCACACACCCTTGATTTATATATTATTATCATTATCCATTATAAATATGTCAAAATCAATCAATTCTCTTCTTTTAGAGACAAAGGACACTGACCCAGATATTAGATTTATGGCCCTTAATGATTTGGATGCTCAATTGCAATTAGAATCACATTCACAACGTTTTAATAATAATCAACGCATTAATTATTCAGAAACATTATTAAGAACAATTGATGACGAATTCGATGAAGTTAGAGTTCAAACTCTTAAATGCCTTATTAATTTAGCCGTTTATTGTCCTAATCAATTGAAGAATGTTATTGAAACCCTTTTATTGAAAAATAAAAGAGATAAATCATTAATGATCACATCTTCAATTTATACAATGGCACTTCATAACATTTTAAAATCAATGGCTCTGAATGATGATAATTTAGGTCAATCTATTTCTTATTTGATTTTTAATTATATTGATAAAAATCAACTGTTATTTTTAACTCAAATTGATTTTATTGAATTAACTAGTGATTTAATTGAATTCACCGGTAAATATCTTATTGATAATCAAATATCCATCTTAATCAATTGGATCATTAAAGCTTCTATTGATGGTGATAATATCATCAGTAAAAGAGCACTTTTGGCATTGAAATATTTAATGACTTATATTAAATCTGATACAGTTAGGGAAAATTTATTTATTCAAATTACAAACATCAATTTATTTAAATCAAAGCCCTTGATCAGTTTAAGTCTTTGCAAATCTGCTTTAGAGGGGAATCCTAAATTGATGGAGAATCATATCACTTCCTTTTTAGAGCTAATTAATTCATCAATTAATGTCACAAATATCAATGAGGACTTTGATCAACAATTAATTGATGATGAAATCAAAATTGAAGCTTTGGGGTTGTTAAAATTGATTTGGGCTCTTACTACTGAAACAGGAATTGGCTATGATATTTGGAGGGTGCTACCTCAATTAATATCCTATGATCCATATGGTTCTAACGACAATGAAGAAGAAGAAGAAGAAGAGGAGGAGGAGGCAGACGAAGAAGACGAAGGCGATGACTTTGATGAAAATGAAGATTACTATAATGATGACAGTGATCAATTTGAAGATGACGAAAATCAGGGATTGAGTAGTAAGGTTAGAGTTACCACAATTAAAAGTTTAGTTGTATTGATTGCAAATCATCCGTTGACGTTACCATCAATTTATGAATTGTTCATGGGGGTTTTGCTCAATCAACTTCAAGTAGAACAAAACAAAACGGTCATTTTGTCCTTAGTTGAAGCATTCACTGCACTCTTTAAAGCTACCTGTAAAGATGGTGCATATTACAGTTTAAAATATTTTAAAAATATCAATAGCTCAAAGGAAAGAAGAAAAAGTGATGTCACAATGAGTGGGGATGATAATTTTGACCCCATTGAGGAGTTATCATTAAATAAAGATCAAATTTGTGATTTATTTTATCATCAAGTATTAGAAAAGGAACCTTCAAATGATTCTATTGGCTTTTATTATGATTTCATAATTCAATTGAACAACACATTGAATGGATTGGATTCTAATTATTTGGTGCTCTTTATTGGAAAGTTAAATGAACTATTTGGCTCATTTGGCTTCACTACAAATGCAGCTAAATTTTATTCTGCTATTTTAAATAAAAATTCATTAGAATCATTAAAGTCTGGTTACCCAATCTTTTTGGATTTCATTAAAAATGCTTTAGAAGTTAATACCAATCATAAATTAACAATTGAATGTCTTCAATTGTGTAATGATATCCTTACAATTTACATCCCACGTGATTCACCATCAGGTACAACAATTTCACAACTTGCTTCCACAATTTCAAATTCATTGGTTTCAAAGACTTCTGATAGAAATTTGAGTATTGACATTAGGAAAATGACATTGACTGCATTGGGGTCTTTAACAATCATTATTGATGAACCTAACAGAGAATATAGTGAATCAATTTTATCATTGTTAGAGGAAACTATAAATACTGATTTACTAGTTCAATTGAATTTAAAATGTCTTGTTATGATTCTTGATAGTGGTAAATTACATTCTTATATCACTTTAGATTGGGTCAATAACATTTTAAATGTCTTGATTGAATATGTTCATGTTACTGAATTTTCAATTTTAGCTTTAAAAGCAATTAATTCATTTTTGAATTTAGGTTTAATTGATGAAAATTCCAGGGAAAGAATTCTTAATGTTTTATTAAATGAACAAGAATTCAAAAATTTTAATGAGGAGTCTAGTCTATTATTTGGTCAATTACTTTACAATTGCCTGACACCAAATGTTGATGTTTCAATAATTGTCTGTGAAATCATTAAATTAAACCATTTCAATCAATTCACTGACCAATGTCTTTTCAAATTGGTTTCTAAATTAGGTGAATTCTCAACGGTTGATCAATTGACAAAATTAGGATTGAAATTAGGATCATTAAATGAACCAAATATTTCAAAATATATAGCAACAATTGCAATTTATTCACAAAATTCTAACCAAATTGAATTAATGTTAGAAAATTTGAAATTAGATAGGGATGTTTTATCTTCATTAATATTTTTAAATGAAGTTTCTAAACATTTAGATTTGAATGCAAATTTAAGTTCATATTTGAAATTCTTTGAATCTAATGATGAAGTTATTCAATCTGAAGCAATCAAAACAACATCAACAATTATTTGTCAAAACCCTCAGGCTTATTTAAATGAATTATTAACAGTGTTGAAAACTCCTGAAACAAATATTATCCCCGTTATCAAGACATTGATCGAAGTTACAAAGAAATTAACATTTGATTCTGACATAAGTAAATTGATTTTGACATCTATTTTACAATTGCTTGATCAAAATAATAATGATATTAATGAAATTGAAATCACTACATGTGCTCAATGTATTTCACAATTGGTGATTCAAAGATATGAATATTTAAATGATTTAATTAATATTTTATCAAATAAGGATATTGGTCAATGGAGTAATTTAGAAGTGACCATAGCTGCAGTAACTAAATATTTATTTAATGATCTTGATTTTATTAATAAATTAGAATTGAGTGAATTGAGTGAATTGTTGACATTATCAACCGAGAAGTTGATTAGAAATTCTAATTTAATTATAAAGACAATTGGTGTGGGTAATTTAAATTTGGCAATTATTAAAAAACCAAGTATTAGTATTCCTAAATTATCACAATTGATACCTTATATTGTTGAAACAGAAATTAAAATTAATAAATCATTTGTTAGAATTCAGCAAATTGGCCCCTTTAAAAATAAAATTGATGATGGATTAAATTATAGAAAACAAATTTATGAATCTATTTATTACCTTTTCAAAGCTTTAGTGGAATCACCATCACTTACTATACTTTGTGATGTTGATTGGAGTCAATATATTAATAGGTTATATGATTGTTCAGTGAAGGACGATTTATCTATAACATCTGTGGGTCTTTTAACATTAATAATGATAATGGAATGTAACTCCAATGTATTTAATAATGATGATTCTATTCATTTACTTATTGAAAGGTCTAGAAAGGTTTTGAATAAAAAACTTATTGATACAGCTGTTAAACAAGATATTGAAAAGCACCAATATTTATCAAATTTAGTCGTTAGATTTTTGAATAAGATGAATAATCTTATTCAAAATGGGAAGATTCAATTAAAAGCACAACAATTGTCTGAATGGAATGTATTTTATGCGGAATTACGATTTTTCAATGAAGAACCCGATTTTTAATCTTCATTCTATTTAATTGCGTTGTGTATATTTGTGTTCTTTGTATATGCTGAGCCGAGTTTTTTCTTTTTGAGACAAATAGAGTACCTTCACTGTATATATTATATCTATTTGTCTAAAGGGGAAAAAACATATTTTCTGCTTAACAATAATAATATAACTTTGTTGAGAATTTTGTTTGATATCCAAATGTAAATGCAAAGGTTCAACAGGGGTGATTAAATGTTGAGTACTCTTCACAATATTTTCTTTCCTTCATTTTTTGGTATTATCGAGGGAAATATATAAGTTAATTATTTGAACAAAAGAAAGTTGGGATGGCATAGGTACTTCTAGTATATTAAAGTAAAGCTTAAAATCTAACATTACTCTTATTTCCCTCAGTAAAATTTTATATGAAGCGCTAACAATTAAAATATTTGAGACATTTGTTGATGTTTTTAGTGAAGAAGGAAAATTCACTATATAGTTGAGAAAATGTCTGGAACTTCAACACAACCAGTTAACCTGACCAAAGTCGATGTTGTTGGTACAGAACATGGCCAATTGACAAATGAATTTTTAGAAAAGTTATTGACTCCAATTTTGGGCACATCCGACAAAACTATTGGTCAATTAATTACTGAAGCTAATAAAACTGTTGAAAACTTACAATACACTGGCCTTTTTAAATCAATTAATGTTAAAATCAACGAAGCAAATGGATTACCTAGAAAGGATATTCTTGGCGAAGATGTTTTAAACGTTGATGCAGAATTAGATCTCCAATTGACTAAGTTATCAAATTATTCAGTGTCTTCCGTTCATAACAATTATGGTAATGCGATTGGTTTGGGTTATAACAATAAGAATTTTCTTGAGAACGGTGAAACATTTAAGGCTCTTACTATTTTGAATAGAGTCGAAGAATTGAAATCAAGTTTAATAGATGTTCAATTTAAATCTCCAATGTTAGACCCATCCTTAAACTTTGTTTTCAATGGGTTATATCATGATAATCAATTCAAAATTTTTGATTCGAAGCAACAAACTTTAGGATTTCAGTTGGGTTTTGAAAAGCAAAAGATTTGCAAATGCTCTAGTATGTCAAACACATTTACTGGTGGGTTAGCTTATTTCAAGAGAGCTGTTACTGATATTAAGGATAATGCTAGTGATGAAATTAAAGCATATGCTGGTGATGATATTAAACAAAGTTTTTTCTTAAATGGAATTATGACTAACATGGAATATGTCCCCCAATCTTCTGAATTGGCTTTAAATGGATTGAGTTTGAAATTTCAAAATGAACTTGCAGGTGTTTTGGCTTCTGAAGACGAAGACAAATTTTATAAATTTGAATTGGATCTTCAGTTGGCAAAGTCTACACCTGACAAATGGTTCACACTAACATCTGGTATTCAATTGGGAAACATTGCTAAGCTACAAGATTCAAATGGGACAATTCATTTCCAAGACAAATTCTACCCACAAATTCCTGGCGGTTCAACCCCTCTTCAGCAAAAGAGCTCTGCTGGTGCCTTATCATATTTTAGTTACAATATTGGATTCTTATCTAAGCTTGGATTTAAGTCCACTGGCTTACCATTAAGGGCTTATGGTGGCTTAAGAGGCACTGTTTTGAATCCAAGTGGATTTTCAAAGTCCACAGAATCTTTCAATCATGGTGCTGATATTGGACTAATTTACCAAACTGAAACCGCTAGTGCAAGAGTTTTCTGTAAGAATAAATTGGATGCATCTGCCACGCCATTATTCGGATTTGAAGTTAGCATCAATGGTGATTGGTAAATTCAACAATTAGATGAAAAGCACATATTACATTCCCTCTTTGTGTATAATGATTAGTATTTATTTTATTTCAATTTAAATAAAACTTTAATATAAAATTAAAGTGAAATTATTAATCTATAAGTGCATGTTCTTTAATAACTTTTGAACATCATCCCCATTATGATTCATTTCGGATAAGAGTGATTTGACCTTTGGAATCATTTCTTCAACACTGACTAATTCACCATCATCAGCTTCATCTTCCTTACCAAGAACCTTAATACGGACCTTCTTATCGTTAAGGAATTCTTCCTTACCTAAAATAACAGCAATTGGACAACCTGACTTTTCAGCAGCTTCAAATTGCTTTCTTGGATTAATCTTCTTCTTATAAACATATTCAGCTTCAATACCAGCTTCCCAAAGCTTAGAAGTGATTTGCATTCTTTGAGGTAACAACCCATCCCAATCAGCACCACCACCAAAGGCCATAACCATAACTTGAGTAGCAGTTGGTCTAACCTTTTCAACAAGTGCATTTCTTTGCTTGATTAATGAAAAGATTCTTTCAACACCAAATGACACACCAACACATGGGATACTCTTGGACTTACCCTTAGAGTTAGTACCAAGGAACATACCAACAAGGTTATCGTAACGACCACCAGCAGCAATGGAACCAACACCAACATATTCGGATGCATCTTCGTCATCAGTCTTCTTCTTTTTCTTCTTTTCAGCTGCATCAGCTGGAGGAGCAGATTGAGAAGTGACAGCTTCATAAATCAAACCAGTATAGTAATCTAATCCTCTGGCAAGAGACATATCAAAGGAAATAAAGGAATCAACACCAAAAGCTTCCAGATATTCAACCATAGTCTTAACATCAGCTAAACCAGCAGATGCAGATTCATTAGCCATAAGAGCTTCATCAGCCATTAATGTTTCTAAAACAGATCTAATATCACCCTTAATCTTAACATATTCGCCAATCTTGTCAGCAACTTCTTCTGTCTGATCCTTTTCATTAACCATTTCATTCTTAACAACTTCCCATGGTGATTTATCTAATTTATCAACAGCACTAGAAATTCTTCTGACATCCTTTTCAGCAACACCACAAACTTGGAAGATACCATCAAGGATCTTTCTGTGGTTTAATTTAATCTTGAAATCATTAATACCTAATCCAACTAAACCGTCAACAAGTAATTTTAACACTTCAGCATCAGGAACCATAGCGTCATAGACACCAGCAACATCAAAATCACACTGGTAAAATTCTCTCATACGACCCTTGGTCATAGCTGGTTGATCTCTTCTATAAACCTTTGCAATGTGGTATCTTTTAATATTGGCAATACCATTCATGGCAACATATCTTGCAAATGGCACAGTCAAATCATATCTCAAGGAGGTTAATTCACCACCTTGATCTTCTAGATTGTAAATCAACTTAGAATCTTCACCATACTTACCAGAAAGAATTTCTCTTAATTCAAAAACTGGTGTGTCGATGGTGACACCACCGTGAGATTGGAACAACTTTGTTAAATGGGTGAAAATGGCTTGTCTGATAACCATATCAGAGTCACCCCAATCTTTAGTACCCTTTGGTGTCTTTAACGTAAATGTCTTGGCTTTAGGTGCTGTTGTCATAATACCCTTCACTATATTCATTAACAACTTTTCCAAAGATCAGAAAATTTTTCATTATATTATTACAATAGTGAACTTATAAAACTTTACTTTTCAATTGGTTCCAGCCACATTCGTCCCATTCCTGTCTGGTGATTGCGGCATCCCCCCATTGGGCACCAACACATGCCCCCATCCAACTATCAGAATCTCTTTCTACATCGTCTTGGTTTAAATACGACGAGATTTGATAGTCCTTAACATACAAGCGTAAATCATTTAAAATACCATCTTCAAGACCAGGAATAAATGAAAGGGCCCCCTGAATCACAACGCTAGATAATAAATCCCTGTATAACTTATCTGATGCTGAAAGATTCTTTAAAGACTGGAAAATCAACGCTCCAATGCCCGGTGCATCATTTGGTACACTAGTACCCTGTGGGAAAAAGCGTGTGTAAGCATTATATGGCTTGAAAAGTGGTTCAACTAACCCCCTTTGTAATTGGGTAGGCACAAGAACAGACTTAGCATTGTTTGGTGTGACAAATGTAATTGGTTGATCTCCATACAAAGATAACACACTTCTGTTGAATTGACTTAGAGTCTTGGTAACTAAATATTGGGACCATGATTCATTGGCCGATTTGGAAAGATAATCCAATGGAATTAAATCATCATTAGACACATGTGATTGTAAATAACTGTTACTAAACATATTGATAAAATCAGCACCGTAATTGGATCTCACAACACCTTTACTTAAAACTTTTCCGTTAGAGATTGGCGTCACAGATACATAATCATTTTCAATATCCACAACCAGACAAGCTGATGGTTTTGATAAAGCATAAGCAGTGGATAATTGTCTTTTAAGCAGTGCCAATTGGGGGATTTCTAATGTTTCAAACACTATTTCAGACAATTTACTAGTCAATTTGGAATCAGCCCATGAATTTTGATTGACTGTTAAAATTGTTTCACTCTTGTTATCTAAAGCTTCAACCTGTGAATATATATGTGTCAAAAGGGGTTCTATTGATGACGGATTATAAAGGACACCACTATTTAGCAGGGAAAACACTTCTTCATCTGGTTCAAAGCTAGATTGACCATGAACAGCATCAAAAACAATACTAGGGCGTTGCTCATGAGCCCAACCAGCGTGAATTGGATTGTTAATATCAATAACTAAATTCATATTTGTCAGCGTAAGCTGAAACTCGAGAAAGTTTTTGGGAGGATTTGCCCTTGACCCTGTAAATTTCTTTTTGAACCAGAGTATAAAAAGGGGTAAAATTCCATTTCTTGATTTTTTAATTCATTTTTATTCTTTCTCATTGACCATGATGCTCCCGGATACGCGAACTAAAGGCAGGTCAAGAGCTTGTATTCAAGCCACAGGAGTTTTTGTAATCATAATGATGATTTTCTTGGCAGTTGTGTCATACGGTTGTAACCGTTACGTGAAGAGCCATAGTCTTCCGGAGCAAGGAACTTCCAGTTCTGATGTAACGCTATATCGTGATGCTAGTGCGCCTCTAACTTAGCTTAGTGTTTATAGCCCACAGGGGTTAGTTGAACGAAGCTAACCTACTGTAACCGGAAATATTTTCACACACAACTCTAGCTACTTTGATTTGCACCTACAAGACCTATTTGAAAGCCATGCCCCGCATGTGATGATGAACGTGACAGCTGCTCACTCTCTATTTACGAATGTTACTGGTGACCTCATTCATTTCGGGTACGCTATTCAGCATACAAACGGTGATTTTAATCATGTCGCAGTAGGTGAAATAGGAGCGGAAGTAGATATGATTAAGACTCTCGGCGTCTTTGATGGTACCAGTTACACCACGGGAGAAGCTGCAAAACCTTATAACATCACCGTAGCCACTGACGGGATTGTTAAACGGGACAGTAGTAGCCCGTGGTTAAGTTACACGGATTGGGGGACGAATGTGGGCTATGACAACGATATGTTAGAATGGGACGAATACCAGAGGTGTGCGCAGCAGAACGCCGATGACGGGACAGCTTTCGGTATGATAGAGCAAGTCCAGTCATGTACCGACATGGACCAGTGTTACGCCGTGATGTCAAAGATGTGTATGACTTCTCAAATGTCTTCGGTACTCGGCGACGACGACATCGCGAGCGGTGAGATATATTACGGTGCGTACGGCGGGGTCGACAATGATTGCGACAGTGGCTAAATGCGGGACTACATTACTAGTCATAACATCATCGCAAGATATTTATCAAAAAAGATTGACAGAGTATTCTGTTTAAATAAGTATTATTACATAATTCGTTACTTCTATATACAAAATTGGGGATAATTCGCCCCCCGCGACTTACCCCTCTTTTATACATGAATAATTACTCATCGAGAAGGATTACCAAATATAGCAGACATGTGTCAATAAGCTACGATTACGTAAACTGTCTCACTTTTTACGTAATATTGCTTGTCCATATTTCTACATATTCAGCGAAATTAATTGGAAGTTTGAGCTAAATGAAATACTGCCAGACAAAGATGGTATTCAGAGGTTTATTGGTATTGAGTTGCATATCGAGAGAGACGTAAGCGATAGGGTTGTTAATATTCTAG
Organism: Saturnispora diversa; assembly: GCA_030560905.1. Lineage (NCBI taxonomy): Eukaryota > Fungi > Ascomycota > Pichiomycetes > Pichiales > Pichiaceae > Saturnispora > Saturnispora diversa. The sequence continues at coordinate 83,295 of JAKTWH010000028.1, forward strand.
CTACCCAATCAAGATACATCCGGTCATTTGTAAAGGGTGATGAGTGCGATGTTGCCAAAAGGTTCAAAACACCTTTGCCTCCAAACTGGTACTATACACTAGACAAAACAGTTTATTATCCAAACGAGAAGGATAGGAAAGATGCAATGACTAGTGAAAAGTGCATCTAACCTATTAGTGCGAACGGTCGAAAAACTGATAATATTTAAGATAAACAACAAACGCCAAAGCTAAAGTAAATCAGAGAATTTTTTTTTTTTTTTTCATTGGAATAATATCTTTAATTTAGGCTTTCCAATGGATATTAGAAATATTTGCATTGTGGCTCATGTTGATCACGGGAAGACATCATTATCGGATGGGCTTATTGCATCTACTGGGCTTTTTTCCAAGCGTCTGGCTGCCAGAATCAGGTATTTAGATTCTAGAGATGATGAACAAATTAGAGGTATTACTATGATGTCCTCTGCTATTGCACTCGATTTCACTACTAGAGGCCCCAATGGGCCACAAAAGACTACTATTAATTTGATTGATTCTCCAGGTCATATTGATTTCTCTTCAGAAGTTTCTACTGCTTCTAGATTATCAGATTCTGCTTTAGTGGTTGTTGATGTTGTTGAGGGCGTCTGTTCTCAAACAAGAAATGTTCTAAGACAAGCTTGGATTGATAATTTAAAACCACTTTTAGTTTTGAATAAAATAGATAGATTGATTATGGAATTACAATTGACTCCATTAGATGCTTATCTGCGTTTAATGGAAGTTATTAATCAAACTAATGCAGTGATGGCTTCATTTTATCATGGTGATGTTATTAATGCACACGCTAATGATTTAGAACAATTGGCTAACGATGATAATATTTATTTTTCTCCTGTTAATGATAACGTTGTGTTCACTTCGGCTTATGATGGTTGGGGGTTCAATTTGCGTCAATTTTCTCATATTATTGCTAAGAAATTAGGTGATTCTTTTACGCCAGAAGATATACATACTAAACTTTGGGAAGGCTATTATTTTGATCCAAAGTCAAAATCTATTTTAGAGATACCTCAAAATAAAAAATCAAATAAAAAGCCATTGTTTGTTACATTTATTTTGGATTCCATTTGGAAATTGTATCATACTATTAATGATATTCCTGAAAATCCAGATTCTTTAGACGTCCTTAAAGTTATGGTGTCCAAAATGAATATTAATGTTCCTGCCAGAGATATTCAAACTAAACAAAAGGAATCAAAAGTTCTTATCCAGTTAGTTTTATCTCAATTTTTACCATTGGCAAATTCATTATTAGGGGCTGTTATTAATATATTACCGTCTCCAATTGAAGCACAGAAGACCAGGATTCCTAAGTTGATTGCATCATCCCCAAATAATGAGATGCTAGATTCTAAATTGAGAAATGATATGATCAATTGCGATTCTAAAGGATATGTATCTGGGTTTGTGGCAAAATTGATTAGTTTACCAAAGGATATTGTTGAGATGGCTAATAAACAAAGAGAAATAGATGAAAGTTCAGATCAAGTTGATGATATTATGGAAAGAGCTAGAAGATTAAGAGCACTTGCCTCTACACAATCAAGACCTTTACAGAAGAATACAGACGAAAATAAAGAAGATGGAGAAGCAGGTGATCAATTTGAACCTGCTACTATGGAATATGAGCAAGAAAGTGATAGCGATGAAGATGATTATGATCCTTTTGAATACGAAAAGGAGTCAGAAGGGCAAGAATCAGAAGAAGAAGAAGAAGAGGAAATTGAAACCTTCATTGGGTTTTCAAGACTCTATTCTGGTACAGTTTCTGTTGGCGATGAAATTATTGTGTTATCACCCTTATATAATTCAGAAACTGATGGTAGTAAAGCTTACGATCTTAATACTTCTGAAGATGATCAACATACAGCAACTAGAGTTAAAGTTGATGGTATTTTTCAATTTAAGGGTCGTGAACTGGTGTCTATTGGCAAAGCCACTGCTGGTATGGTTGTTGGTATTCAATCCAATGCATTCAACCATTTGATGTTGAAGACTGCGACTATTGCAGATCCAAGGTTATTTGAGGATGCTAAATCCACTAGTAGAATGATTTCTTTAACTCATGAAGCATCACATTTGAATTTACCACCTCTCTTGCATTCCACATTGGAACCAACTAATTTCAGAGATTTGAACAAATTAATTAGAGGTATTAAAAGATTAAATTTAAGTGACCCAAATGTCAGAGGTTATGTGAATGAAAATGGTGAAGTTATCTTAGAAACATCAGGTGAATTACATTTAGAACGTTGTGTTAAGGATTTGAAGGAAAGATTTGCTAATATTGATATATCTGTTGGTAGAGCTCGTGTTGGGTTTAGAGAGACAATTACAAAAGAGGTTGAAGGGAAATTATTTATTTCTAACTCAGAATTGGAAATCAAGCTAAGGCCCTTCAATTCCAAAAATTTAAAGAATAAAGAAATAATTACAAAAAGCAGTAAATATAATGCTATTATGACAAGAAAATCCACATTAGATATTTCTTCTATTGATATTAGTTCCATTGCTATGGGGTTCTCTGTTGCTATTAAAGAGGGTCCAATGATGGCCGAACCAATTGATGCCATTGAGTTAGAAATTATTGATATTACTCCCCATGAAGAAATAAATGATAATGTTATTGGTGCCACTAAATCATGTATTCATGATTTATTTTTAGCTGCAGATCCTAGAATTGAGTTAGCTATGTATAAAGCTACCATTCAAACAACTCCAGATCTTTTGGGTAAAGTTTATCCTGTTATTTCTAAATCTAAGGGTAAAATCACTTTAGAAGAAATGAAGGAGGGTACACCCTGGTTCATTATTGAAGCAATTATGCCTGTTATGACCACTTTTGGGTTTTCTGAGAAAATTCGTAAGGATACCAGTGGTGGTGCGATAGCAACACTAGAATTTCTTGGATTCGAAATTTTAGAAGAAGATCCATATTGGGTTCCTAAAACAGAAGAAGAAATGGAAGAATTTGGTGATAACATTGAATCAGCAGAAGGTCGTGGATGGGCTAAAACTATTTTAGAAGAAATTAGACAGTCCAAGGGTCTTTCCACCGAGAGAAAGGTTGTTGAAAATGCTGAGAAACAAAGAAATTTGAAAAGATGATACTTTTAAGATTCACATAAAATTAGAGCTGATTACAAAATGCAAGTTACACTTTATTATAAAGGTCAATGCTTTTGCTACCACTGTTTTTGTGCCTTATTTTTAGTAAAATAATTGGGAAGAAGCATACGATATAATCCAGTTTTGCGCATATTAATAAACTTATTTAAAGAAGATCAAAATCATCGTCATGAATGCATTTGCTAGGGAGAACCTCTCAAATTTAACAAGAATAAGACGTAGAAATATATTAGCATCACTTTTTAACTTCATGAGTTTTTTGACCTTTTGAATATACACTGGCCAGAACCATAAAATGTTTATAATTCTATTGTGAGTGGACACAATTTGTACATGTGTATATTTTAAACCCTAAGATAATTAGAATGAGAAACAAAATATGCCTCTAATAGACGATATCAACAATGGATTTAAGTTTTAACGTGTTTTAATTGTACCTTACTTGTTCTTACCTTGGTGAAGCCTTCGGCGTTTATAAATTCCAACTTTTATAACACCATGCATTTATCTGTTCAATAGTAAAGCACACTCACGCGGATTCTTATTTCTTTTGATCTTTACTTTATCAATACAAGAATATTTTATAACCTTTCTGTGATATCAGTTCTTTTTTATGTAATTCTGAAGATTGCAACGATTCAATTGTATGTCTTTTTTCTTTAAAGTAGTAATATTAGACGGACTAATATTGAAATTTCGACTTTGTCAATAAGGCCGCTTGTGCCACCTTTGACTTTTAATTCACCATATATATGAAACCTCTTGTACTGAGCACAATCTAAATAAACGATAAAAGGGAACATAATTCTGCGATCTGTGCTGGGTAGAAATCTCCTTATATAAGACTCAAACATCTACAAATTTACTTATTTTACTTTCTTTAAAAACTTTATCCTTAAACTGGTGTTGCCTTACATTAATAGAGGTACGTGCTTATGTAATGATAAATAGCCTTGCAAAACTTCTATTAAAACTTTTATTTTGTTTTAAATTCATCAATATCTCGTGTTGTACAAATATCTTTTAGTCACATCCACCAATTCGGTGACCCAATAAGTTTTTATGATGTAGAGGAAATCCCCACTAAATCATAATTGATAGAATAATATGGCCTCTTTTTCCATTAACATAAACTATTGCTTTTGTCTAACAGTTTCAAAAAGTTGAAATAACAAAATATTTTACTTGAAGATGGTGGAATATCAATATTTGATAAAAGTCAATTATTATCTATCTTTTTTCACCCAATCCTTGCTTAGAATATAACACTTATAATTAATTATGCCGCACATAAGGCACTGAATATCGTGACTATGTTATGGTTTCACTTATCTTTTTGTTTTCTGCGAGATTACTATCAGTTAAGTATTATTGTTGCTGCTTTCTTCTTTTCATAATATAAAAATTAGTTTGCCTTCGGTGCAAAAGCAACTTCGGCGCTGAGCAGTTGGTCTGTTTCACTGCCTTCTAATTAAGAATGGCCCTTCTCGTCTATTATTTTTACCATCGATAAACTTAAGATATATTTGGCCTTGTAGTTTAAAAAGACTTCAGGTTGTGTGAATCATATTTGGTTTACCATTACAGTAAATCCATAAAATCCAACCGGAAGCTCATCGGAGTATGTATGACAAACATAACGCAATTAAGTATGCTATTTTTTCACTTTAAAGAATGAACCCTCATTGAGTTAACATCCATAAATGTTTTTACAAATACGGTCGAAAAACTGATAACCTCACACAATGGATTTTTAGATCATTCATATCAATTCTCTTTTAGGGAATTCTGTAGATATGGATAGTTCTATTGTCTTCCTTAAAGATGTTAGCTGGGTTATCTTGGAAGTCAAGTCCATAAACTCTACGTTGGAAATGAGAATCCTGTAAATAATTCTGCCAATGGTTATGCTACAGTTGGCTTTCAGCTAACCGATATATGAAGTGCCCTACACGAAGCCCAACAAATTGACAATGAATCACGTTATTTTACGGGAATAAACAATAAAAACATGAATCTCATTGGACAAAACGTCAGTACTGTAACAATTTCAATGGCAATGCATTGCAAATTATTTTTATTCCGGATTTGATTAAACACTAGGAATCAAAAGAAATACAGTCATGAGAATCAAAATGAGGGAATTCAATCAATTCAAATAAAGTAAATCAAAATATTTGAAGTGAATACATGACACTCAAAGCATGTTTATTCAGTATTCACAAGAACTATACGACCTCGGAGATTGTCGGCTTTATCGTTTAGTTAAAAATCTAAATTCACTATATAAGGGCCAATCCCCACCCAGTCCTTTTCAAAAAACTAAGCAGAACCTGAGTTATCACAGACAGCGCTTGATAGATTTCCAATCTTTTACATTTATATGTGGTTGTGCTTATACAATAAGAACTAACCTAGCAAATTGCCTGCGGAAGCTCATATTTGATTCTATATTTATCACTATACCCTACTTTTCGAAATATATTATGGTTTCGTCTACCAACTTGGTGGCCAAATAAGGCCTCCCAGTGCAGAAGAAATACCCACTAACCACCAACAAACAAATAGCAATGACTCCAGATAGCAATGCAATAGAACCCAAACAAAAGTGTGCTAAGATGGCCCGCTTCCTCATAGCAGAATTAATTAGATCACCATTGTTTGCTTCTTTTATTTTGTTAATTTTCTTCAAGCTTACAACAAAGATGAAGCCAAAGAAAACACCAATAACGATTGCAGCAAAATCAATGACTGTCAGTTGTGATTCCTCATCAGTCTTGATTTCTACAAATCCAAACCTCGAAACAACAAGTATAATGAAGCAAATAACACCAACAAAACTATATATGTTAATATTATCGTAGTTTCCATTTGCTTCTTCCCGATTTGGAACTACTGTTGGTATAGGATTTTCATTTATACCTGTCTCTATTCCCTCCTCAATTGCATGCATTTCTACTGCTTCTTCCTCGACCATTGCTTCTTCAGTACCTTTTAAATTCTTAATTAATTTTTGAAATCTTTTCATAATCGGTTTATACAATTATTCCTTTTGTTAGAGTTAGTTAGTGATTAAAAGAAGGTTAAAAAACGCAGTGCCAATGCTTCTTTGGTATCAACCACAATGAAGAAGAAGCCAAAAGGAAAGACTGCGTGCTTCTATTGGTTTTAGAGATATTATTTGGATTGTTATCCGCAGTTCTAACTTTATTTCTTTTGATGTCTTGCATCTATCTGGCCATACAATATTTAAAATAAGGAAATTAATGTTGCTAAAATTTAAAAATATGCATTTCAAATGCTTGAAGCTATTAAAATGGAATTTATAATGCATTTTTACTTCCCATAAATGAAATTATGATTAATTAACTATATCCAAATTGTATTTGAACTCCTTTCCCCAATAAATATTGCTGCAAAATCAATGATTGTCAGTTTTGATTCCTAATCAGTCTTGATTTCTACAAATCCAAACTTCGAAACAACAAGTATAATGAAGCAAATAACACCAACAAAACAATACATGGTAATATTATTGTAGTCGCCATTTGCTTTTCTCCCATTTGGAACTGCTGCTGGTATATGGTTTTCATTTATACCTGTCTCTATTCCCCCTCATTTTCATGCATTTCTATTGCTTCCACCTTATGCGTTGCTTCTTCAATACCTACACCTTTTAACTTCTTAATTACTTTTTGAATCTTTTTATAGTCAGTTTTTGTAATTATTCCCTTTTTTAGAATTAGTTAGTGATTAAAAGGAAGTTAAAAAGAAGCCGTAAATTTTTGCCTTTTAAAAATTAATTTGCCCTCGGTGCAACACCAACTCCGATGCTGAGCAGTTGGTCTGGTTCACTGTGTTATAATTAGCAAAGGCCTCCCGTGTCCGTTAGTTTAATACAAATTCCGTGTAACTAAGTAGGGCCAATTTGGAGTTTTATCTTTAGGGTCAGTCTTTAAAAGTCAACTAGAAGCTCATCAAAATATAGATAATAACCATATCTTTTCTCTTCCAATAATGAACTCTAATTAAATTGATATCTACTAATACTTTAACAAATAATTTAACTGGAGTATGGGTTTGTGAGGCAGTGCAAATCGTGATGTTGAAAAACAGAGAAAAAGGGAAAACAGGCAAAATAAATCCTGAGCCTTTTATATCCTCTAATTTATGAATAGGAACTTTGCTAATGATGGGACCACATTATGGTGTCATTGCTTTAATGGCATCATTTGTTTTGCTTTGTTGGGGCCACTGGACTGTTTAATGTTCTGATTCACAGTAGACGTGAATTTGGCTTTGTGGCAAAATATCAACAGTTCAGTTAGTTAGGCCACATTGTTAGAGAGAGCTTTTCACTTTCAAATTTACATTTTAGCTCGGTATTATGATACTCACATTGATTTCTGTCTAACAATTCACATTTTTCCTCTGAGATAATGACTCCAATATGAATATCATTCCGTTAAATATTTTGTTTTGATGGATATGTAACTCTTCCATTTGCCCTTAAAGCATTGAAATATAGCAATGGTAAATACCATTCCAGAAGTTCCGGCTTAATGGCAGTTTTTCACATTGTATTTAAAGGCTCAGCATTAAGTTTTGAATATTCGAGCCGCTATAACACCCTGCATAATAGTGTAGAAGACAGTAAGGAGCCGAATAATATATCAATAGAAATTATTTAACAGCTAAGAAATACCAAAAAAGGGTGGTATAATCGGTAAATGTTCTGCTATAATGTCTTTCGAATCGTCCTCACTTCTGACACAATAAATTTATTCTCTGTTGTTAATATCACCATTTTGGATATTCTCACCAAGAGATCATATATTACTTTATTCCAGTGATGTCAATTTTTATTATGTAATGTTTTTAGATTATAGTATGTTTATTGGAATACTTCAAAAAAATATATGTCGTTTTATAATAAAATATACTTGATATTTGACATTAACGTGATAAACATTGGGAAATTATTACTGGATATATTTCTTTCAGTTTAGAAATGCCGTTAAAGGGTAAATTTTGTTGGATATTTTCTTTATCCTACTTTCAACTGTAAGTGAATTCAATAAAAATCCACCGCTTTACTTGCACAGTAGAAAACGATAAGGAACACAACATTTTGATTATGAACTCCACTGTTTAAATAACACTTGGTATACTTGTATTAAGTTTGTCAAATGTTAAAGTGATGAAATGAAGAGCTTATCAAATCATCTACAAAGAAAAATAAAATTTAAAGAACAATATTAGAGATTACTTTGCTCAACGTTAAACCTCTTTTCAAAAGTTGTAAATTATAAGATTCAGGGAAGCTCCCATTCCTTCAACATTTTATAGAAAATTCTCAATTATTGAAAGAGTGTGAGTGGTTCAAACTATTTTGGAACGTATCACAAAATCTATCTTTCAATTGAAATAAAAGTTTCGAAAACGTTGGGATACAACATACTGCCTCTTATATTTATATTTATACAAAACCAAAACTCATATATACAATTAGGATAATTAAATCAATGCGAAAGTAGACAAATCACTTCTTATAACCAGGCATTTGAATGATTTCTTGACCTTGTGCTTCTGCTTCGCTAAGCATACGTTCTTTTTTAATATCAAATGGTCTCTTTTCCTTAAAGTATTTCACCCAAGAAGCAATACAATCTTGCTGGAACTGCTGGTCTTCCTTGCCACAATGTTTGTTGATTTCTTTGGCTTTTTTAGGATCCAATGGGTTAATGATCTCTTGTTTGTCTAAACAAGCAAAAAATTGGTCTCTTGATTCCCAACACTTTTTTCTTTGTTCCCTCTTTGGTAAAACTTGTTCTTTTTCTGATCCAAACCACATACTATTATACTCCTAAATGCAATGAGAAGAGGTTAACAATTTGGTTCAACTTTTCACATCGCGAGATTTCCTTTTTTGGGATAAATGCTCATCACGTCCATTTTCTTTTTTATGTGACTATAAACACTATGTATTTATACATACGTACAGGGTCCCATCAAAATTTACTACCATAATTAACAAAAATTGATTTCAATTCAGTATATAAGTTGAGAGCTTCCTCACCAAGTTCTCTACCAAAACCAGATTGTTTGACACCACCAAATGGAACTCTCATATCTTCATCATTTGATGAATTAATGTAAACTGAACCTGCTTCCAATAAATCAGCAACACTATGCGCAGTATTAAAATTCAATGAAAAGACCATAGCTGCTAAACCGTAAATAGTATTATTAGCTTTTTCAACCGCATCTTCCTTGTCTTTAAAAGTAGAAACACAAACAACAGGACCGAATATTTCTTCTTGAACAATTCTCATATCTTCCTTGACGTCAGTAAAAACAGTAGGCGGAATAAAATATCCTTTTGATGGAACTTTATGAACTTGATGAATAGTAGCACCTTCATTTTTTCCAATTTCAATATAACCTTGGACTCTGTCATATTGTTGTTTGGAAACCAATGGCCCAATTTTTGTATTAGAGTCAAATACATTACCAACTGGCCAACTTAATTCAAGCTCTTTTAAAAATAATTCCAAAAATTTATCCTTAATAGATTCTTGAACAATAATTCTAGAATTAGCAGTACAGTTTTGACCTGAATTGTACATGACGCCAAAACAGGCCCATTTAGCAGCCTCTTCTAAATCAGCATCTTCAAAGATAACCAAAGGTGATTTACCACCACATTCAAGGGACACTGATTTCAAGTTAGAGCTTGCTCCCTTCATAACGTGGCGACCAGTTGCAGTGGAACCAGTAAATGCTATCTTTTGTAAATGTTCATTTGAAGCCAATGCAGCACCAACGTCAGAACCATACCCTGATAACACATTAAAGACACCTGGTGGAAAACCTGCTTCCTTAACCAAATTGGCAAAGAACAATAAACTCAATGGAGTGATTTCGCTTGATTTCATAACAATTGAACATCCACATGCCAAAGCAGGACAAAACTTCCAAGAAGCCATGGCCAAAGGATAATTCCATGGAACAATACAGCCAACAAGCATTGGATATCTCTTTGTAATAGCAAATCTTTGACCAGCCAATGGAATTTGCTTACCATGTAACTTGTCACTCCAACCAGCGCAATATCTTAAATAATTAACGATAGATTGAATATCAGCTTTAGCATTGCTATCGCATGGTTTACCAGAGTCCCAAGATTCTAATTTGGATAATATTTCAAGATTTGATTCCACCAAATTTGCCAATTGTAAGATCAATGCCACTCTATCAGTTGGATCCATGGTCCTCCATTCGGAAGATGGCTTGTGTGCCTTTTTAGCAGCAGCAACTGCACGATCGACGTCATCAATAGTGGCACAGTGAACATCAACAATTGGTAACTCAGTAGATGGATCAATTGTAGTCAAAGTCCTGTTTCCTGTTGAAGCAACAAATTCGTTGTTAATAAACAAACCAATTGGTTGCTCATATGTTTCACCAGTAGGTAAGGTTAATGTCTTGAACATCGTTAAAACTAAAGAACCAAGTTAACAAAAAGATTGGGAATCATAAAATTCAGATAAATATTTTTTTGGTTTATCTACCGCATGAATTAGCCGAACCCTTCCCATTTAGGAAGTTTGTTGAGACAATCTTAATAATAAAGACAAAAGAATATTAGAGATAAAGATATAAAGTGAAAATAACAATTGGAACCATGTTACTGCGCAAGAACTTCAACTTCCTTGTGTAAACCATCTCTCTTTTCGACGAATTCAATGTAATATCTCTTAGTCCACCTTCTAATTCTCTTACCGTAAATAATACATGGAATTGCAGCAAAACATGCAACCACTTGAATTGCAGTCAAGATAGCATATGTATCGGTATTACCCATGGCATCAAGCCAAAGAGAACAAGTGAATGTAAAAATGCAACTTATACCGTTGTTAATTATTGAGACACCAATCATACCTTCAATAACCATTTCAGGATATGCCGCCATCAAATAAGACATCGCGATATCACCAGAACAACCAAATGAAAATCCTAAGAAACCCAATCCAAAGATATAAGTGACTGGCCAACTCCATATTTGGTCAGTACCAGCAGCAAAAATCATAAGACCGATAGGACAAGCAATGAAAACAGCGACGAGGAAGTAAAGATAATCTTCAGGTTCATGAATACCATTTCTTCTCTTGGCAATCCAGTAAACAACCTTATCAGATAAAATACCAGAATAAAAACAACCAAGAACAGCACCAATCAAACATGGAATATTCATTAGTGCGACACCAGTGTCAGAATAGTTGAATGGTGGATCATAATATTGATCGTCTTCAGTAGTCAAGTAAAAAGTCAAAAATGCATCTTGCAAACCCCATAGCACACCAGAAAGAATAACTGGTGGAAACCAAAACACACGTAACATGTTGTAAAGAATAGAGAAATATTGTTTAATACCATAACCCTTCAAATTTGATGATGGTGTAATCAAAGCAATTTTCTTCCAGTAAGAAATTCTCTTTTCATCTGCACCGTTATTACCAATTAATGAACCAAAAGAATCTGGTGTTGATGAAATGTCATCACTGACCTTTTCGTTTTTTTCTTTGTCACTTTTATCCATGTGATCATCGACAATCATATGTTCATATTTCCCCTCAACAATAGCACTCAGTTCAACATTAACATATTTAGATCTATCAAAATATGTTTCATACTGAGTGAAAAACATGACAACAAGTAAAACACCAGAAATGATTGCGGCAATGTAACCAACCCATCTAAATGTTGTATATTCAACAATAAAGCCTGCAATCAAAGGACCCAAATAGGTACCGATGGAGGTACACATAATATACCATGTCAAAGCCCATGCCAATTGATGAGAAAAAAACATATCAGATAATGATAATTGTAAAGTAGCTTCAGCACAACCTTCAGATGCACCAACAAATAATTGAGACCAAATGGTATCACTTGTATCTTTGGCAACCCCAAACCAAACAGCACCAAGAAGCCCCAAAAGGATACAAAGCATATAGGTCATTTTACGACCATAAAGAAATGCAGTAGGCCCTAAAATCAACGTACAAAGACCAATAGCGGCAAATAAGACACCAGCACCTGTATTCATCGCATTATAAGAAATGCCATAAATTTCATTAAGACTATCTTGTGTTGAACCTGCATCATTAGAAGTGGCTGCGGTGAATGCCGTAATGAAAAGTAAAATAAAAGTTTGGTAGCACTTAGTTTTCCAAGACCAATTAAGTGGATCATTTGGTGAATCTGATGGCTGAGGATGTAGAATAATACCAGCACCGTTTGTTTTCAATCTACTAGATGTGACACCCATTTCTGAATCTGTAGTAGACAGTAAAATATTAATGGTACCAGGAACATATTCCGGGTGGTATTTATTCAAATACTTCTCGTTGTCATCATTATAAGTGTTTAGAGCTGTATCGGCAGATCTTATAGTTGTGGTATTCATGCCCAAAAGCTTTCTCTTTCAAACAAATCAGTATTGCAAGGAAAAGTGGGGGACACATTGGAAATAAATACATCATATGAAAAATTTTGCATCGCGGCTATCTGGCAGATTCCTCTCCGCGGTTAACCTGCTTTTGCACGTTATCAACTAGAAGTCCATGTTATCATCTTCGGTACCGTTAAAAATTAAAGAAGATAACGATGTTGTAAATCCAAGGCCCAAAAGTGGGGATAGCGGGTCGTTGACTTCCTTTATAGGCCCGAAATTCATTTTCGTGTATTGTTCTAAAAATAAACTCATACTGTCGTAATCGTCAATGCTGTACTTTTTAAGATCAACGTTTAAACTCACTGCTTCATCAAAATCTTCATCGTCTGCATCGTGGTCATCAATGTCAAAATTTCCACTTGGATCAACCCCAATTATATTACCCAAAGCATACACTCTATCGTGAATTTTATCCCAATTTTCATCTAGTAACCCCCGCCTCACCCTTTCGCCCTCCTCTATCTCCATGTACAATTCCCGTTTCTTTTCAACGCGGTTAATGATTTCGCCAAGACAGGTTTTCAATTTTGATTGGTCCTCTTCACTCAATTCCGAAACAAGACTTCCTAGATTCAATCGATCCTTTGCATCACCATGTTGACCTCTGGATAAAAAGTGGATAAAGTCATTCATCCAATCGATCATTCCGTCAAAAAGTCGTTGATTTTTAGGCATCTTCAAATCATTCAAGTACATCTCTCTCATAAACTTATAGACATAACTAGAATATTTGTCTTCTAAAGACACCAATGAAACAACAATATCGCCTCTTAAACTACCATTTTCATATAGATAATCATCACATGACTGAATTAGCTCATTCATAAACTTTTGAAAAATTGGGACATATTTATAAACTTCTGCTCTTTTGAATAACTCAATCAATGGTTCAAAAAATATCGACATCAAATCTTTAATAACATCCATCATTTCACTAGCTTCCCATAGCTCTCTCATCATTTCTTTATCCCATCTCCTTAATTTTCTTTGAAAATATCTGACACAAAGTGTATATATGCTATCATCTCTGCGAATACCATCTTTAAAATCTTGTAAAATCTGACTTAAAAGTTTTGGTTCCAATTCATTTGAAGTGAGTCCGTTTCTTGGCATCAGAACAGCCACCGCCAATTCCAAACCAGTTATCTTGCTAATTTCTTTAATCTTCAGAACAACATCATCATCACTTGTGAAATATTCATCAATCCGTTGATAAATGGTTTCTAATTTCATCGTGTTAAAACGATCAACAAGGCCTTTTAACTCATCATCATATTTTTTCAAATCATCAGTCAATGCACCCATGAAAATTATTTGTAATAAAGAACGCCCCTTTCCAAAAGGTTGAAATGTAAATAAGTCAATAAATTTTTTGACCATCTGCAAAGGATTTGTAAATCTCAAAATCGTACTCATCATTTTATACGGCATCAAGTGATGCATTCTTTTAACCATTCTATAAGTTTCTGGTCCACCATCAGATCCAATAAACATTTCATAAACAGTACTGGCAATTTCTAATTCCAAAACTTCGACAACACCTTTGATTGGACCGCTCAAATCTTGAATGCTATCCTTTTCCTTTAATTCATCAAATAGATAATGAAATCCTCTTTCATATAATTTCTTCTTCATTTTTAAAACTTCACTTTCTAAATCGCCAACAGCGGTAACAAGAGCCTTTTGAAACTTCAAATGTTGCATCGTAACCAAGTGATCCAATTTCATTCTACTTTGAACATCAGCCTGTTCTTCTGGTGTTAAAAGCATTGGACTATTGGTCAAAAATTCAATTAATTCGGGCGCTTTAATCAATGAGTCCCTTTTGAGCAGTGCTCTAATGTAGCCTCTTAATGCCATTCTCAAATGATCTCTAGGTAAGTTAGAAACAGGTTCAAATGAAGATTCGGAACCATCTGACGAAGACCTATGGTGACTTTTAATTGGAACTTTCAATGACTTTTTGAAACTTCTTTCTAATTTTCCAATACTAAAAGTTCCCAAATTTGGAGTTTTTGGAGTTTTGATTTTAAAGGAACCATTTGAAGTTGGTTTGGGAGAGTCAATTACAGAAGGGCTAATAGCTGACTTCAATATATCATCTTCTTGAATCAAGTTTTCAATATCAATTTGATCATCGTCCAACGTAATTGGATCATCATTAACACCATCGTTGTTTAAAGTTCCATTGTGTTTGCTTTTGGATGGCAAATATGGTCGTTTCACGTTCGGATACAGTAATTTCATTTGATGGGCCAATTCCTTGAAATCGTTATATCTTCTTTTAATATACCATCCTTCGTCGTCTTGCTCTCTTTTTACTCTCAGAATGAATAAATAATATTGTGATTCTCTAGTTCCCCAAATCACGCCCTTCTTTAATTCTATTTCGGAAGTCACACCAATAACATTTACGTACCAGCCATTGATATAGTCCTCTTTTTCTATACTGTCAGGATTCAGAGAAAGAGAAGATGCAACATCTTCAATTTCCAGATCTTCATTAATTTCTAACTGATTCAACCTTTCTTGTTCCGCTTTTGTCATTAACTTTCCCAACTTCTTGTAAGCACCCTTGACATTTTGATCAATATCAAAATACTCATCTTCATTAAAAGTTCTCACACTAGAGTTAAACAACATTAAAATCAACGACTTAAATTTTGTTAAAGCCAATTGCCTCTTACTGGTGGATCCTCTATCATTTGAGCTAGAAATCTTCTTTCCTTTCCAAATTTCAAACAGTGTTTGTATTTTTAACCAAAAGGGGCTTTGATCAATCCATGTCGCCCCCAATTTATTCAAATGAATTTTAATGAACGGGAAGGTTTGAATAAAGTTTTCTAATATATATCTTAACACGGGGAATTGGTCTCTCACCATTCCCTTCATGTTTTCACCAATGTTATGCAGCTCCTCCAAATTTATTCCCATTTTATGAACCATCTGGGGGTCCATTGGTACAAATGGGGGTCCAAATCGACGCAAGCCAGAAATGTCATTAAACTCCGGACTAAGACGATCAAACTCTTGCGTTATTTCCTTTCTTAATAGCTCCTTCTTAAGAAAGTGCTCTTCCACTGGGTTTAAATCGATTGTCATGTACTGTTGTACTAAGGAAAGAAGAGAACAGATATTTAAAATTTAAACATTACGCGTAGCCTAAACCTTGTTGTCTCTTGATATCCAAAATATGTCGCCAAATATGGCGCTTGAACCCACTTTAGAGGCTTCGGAATTAGGGGATAATAATAATGGAGTATCATCGAACTCTCCTGGTATTTTTTCTAAGGTAGAAGACGTCAAAGGGGTGGAGGATGAAGGATCAAACGAAAACAAAAAACAGAAGTTCCAATGGAGAAGTCATCCATTGTTTAAATCCACAAAGAGATTTTCTACATCATTCTTACAGCAAAGAGACAATGTTGCAACATCTACATCAACCACGCCCACTTCGGCTACATTTGATTCGGTGAATTCATATACTAGACAAAATTCACAATCAAACGAGACTTCTAATTCTTCGATATCAATGGAGGAAAGCAAAGTGCAAAGCATAGGAAGATCACTTTACACATTAAAGAAAACTAAAAAATCCATCTTACTTTCAGATTCAGCACCATCCATATTAGGACAAATGGTGTCCGTTTCAAGTGAGACCTTCGAGCAACGACCAGAAAGTCAAAGCGGAGATGTAAACGAAACCGAGCAGCAACAGCAAAATGTCAATATATCTTACAGCAAATCATTATCATTGGAAGAAGTTGAAAAGGGCCCTAGTAGTGCCAAAACAGCACAAGCACAATCGCCAGAAATTCATTTTGTGGAGCCTAAGAAATCGCCCGAATCACATGAATCCTTTAATAGAAAACGGTCAAAAACTTTAAATTCTTTGGAAAATCCATTATATGATTTAGCTGGTAGCAATGCAGGTATTTTGGCTTCAATTGCTAACTTTGTAAAATTGAATAGGTCTTCGAATGGAACACAAAGAAAATCTAGTGTCACCAGTGTTGTTACTCAAACTATGAAAGCCAAAGATACATTATCGGTAAGAGAAGGTGAAACTCCGTCAGCATATTTGGACCGATTATTAGATACATACCCCCTGACTCATATTGTTACTATACTCTCATTAAAGGATGATGAGTTTTTAAAGCAAACAATGCAAATTTATTTAACAAGGTATTTTAATTTTGAATCATTACCCTTAGACATGGCATTGAGGTTATTTTTGATGATAAATGACTTACCAAGAGAAACACAGCAGATTGACAGAGTTGTTTTCCAATTTGCAAAATATTTTATCAGTCAGCATAATAGTTATGGTATTCATGAAGACGCCATTTATATTTTAACATTTTCGTTAATAATGGTTCATACCGATCGATTCAATCCAAATAATAAACGAAAGATGACAAAATATGATTTTATTCAGAACGTCGTCGATGCATTGCAATCGAACTCTAACCAAATTGACAGGGATCTTATTGGTTATCTTTTCGATAACATTGTTCATTCTCCCTTTATTAAAATTTCACCAGAACAAAGCGACATTTGTCTGCATGCTTTAAAAACTGGTGAACAATTACCATATCCTCTTGCATCATTCCTAAATGCAGAGCAACAATTACATCAGCTTGAAAATTCTTCAAATCAAAGTATTATTTCAAGAAGTTCATCTATGCAACAGTTGAGCATTAGCTCAAATCCACAGCTTCGTAGAAGAAGAAGTAGCACATCATTTTTATGGACATCTACATCACCTATTGATCCTTATCAATATCTTGTTGAAAGAAATATAACTCCTCTCAAAATCCCCAATACAATTTTTGATTATAATAATCCCTTTATAAATACCAAGGTTTTGAAACATACTGAAGAATTCGTTGATTGGACAGAGAAAAATATACAAGAAGAAATAAACAAGTACAGTCATATTGACTTATCTGTACCACAATTGACCAAAATATTAAATGCATTAATTCAATGTCATGTTGATTTAATTTTAAAAGTTCCTAAATCTAAAGGATCTTTCTTAACAACGAATAAATTTGCACGAACTATACCCCTAAATGAACCAAATGATATTAAAAATGAATATTATGTTGTAAGAGTGCTAAAGGTTGGGATGATGACAAAACAAGAATCAAAAACATTAGAAAATACCAAAACATGGAAAAAGTACTTTTGCATTTTAACGCCTCTAGGACTGTATTTGTTCAAATCAGTTGCACAATTCAAGATGCTTTATGCATGCACATTGAAAAATAAAAAAACAGTTGTGATTGAGGAATCTGCAACTTCGAATTTATTAGAAACATTTCAGCCATCCTATACAATAAATACAGGTTTATTCGCAACCAGAAAATTAAAGAATTTAGAATTAGACAAAATTGTTAATTCTTCAATTACCTTTTCAAATGGAAATTCCATAGAATATCCTAATCTAAGAAATTATACATTTTTTATTTATGATGCTCAAATAAATTCAGCATTCATGGTTGGTAATATTTATGAATTAAGATCATGGATAATGAATATCAATCTGGTTAGCTCTTTAAGTGATGTAAGATTACCCCACGAAAAACTTGACATTGAAATATTTGGCAACGAAGAAGATGAATTGAGTGTTAAGTACTATGAAATTACACCAGTGGGGAATTTAACATTGGAGGAAAAAATAATCAAAAAATGCAAAACTCTGAATGTGGATTCCAAAACATATGAGCCCAATCATGAATGTCATAATGCATTAATGAACCATATCCAATCTATTAAAATAATTAGCTCATTAACTCCACTGCAAGTTAAAACAAAGGATATTCTTCAAGCTACCGCAAAGATTATGATGGTTAAAATGGAATGGATGTGGTACGAAAAGTGTCGTTCTAAAATGTTACTGGAATTCGCACTTCAAATAAAGCAAGTCATGGACTCTAGTATCCTGTACATAGTATCAGACATTCAGAAAGCTGGAAATGAAACTAATGATCAACATAATGGGCATTATATTGAAGAGAATGATGATGATTTTTATAGTTGTTTAGAATTGTCTCTATAAGTGTGAACGTTTAAAACTCTAGGACAACCCTCTCTATCTTTTTCCAGTAAGACGCATTGACTACAATAATAAGCGGGAAGTAAGGACTCGCCTACTTTAGACTTCATCCCACATAGGATACAACGTTCTGCTAACACACCAAAGCAACAATCATCACAAACTCGAGCTTCCTTTGTTTGATTAACAAGAGAATCACAGCCAGGACATTTTCCATCACATTTGGAGCACACTTGTGCCTTTTTGATTCCCGTACGCTTCATACATTGTATTATATCTGACATTTATGGATTATTCAGTAAAAGAACCGACTTGGAAAAAACAAAAAAAAAAATATAATATCCTGCATACACGTCTTCCTTACAAACAAGGGAGTATGAAGTTGACCTTGCTACTGCTATTAGCCAGTGTTTACGCATCTTTGGGAGATGATCTTCCGGAATTCCAAACATGTGTTGCTTATTGCGATGTCATGCGTTGTGGGAGTCTTAAAAAGTATCCCCAAATCACTAAGGACAAATATGAAGAATTAATACAAGACGCCCAATTACAAGATATATTTTCCACTAAGATCCCATTTTGGAATCAATTGATTGGATGGGACTGTTTGGGCAATTGTGATTACGAATGTCAAAGAATAATATCCATTGATAGATCAGAAAGAGGGTTACAGACATATCAATTTCATGGTAAATGGCCATTCATTAGAGTTTGGGGTATTCAAGAACTATTTTCAACATTATTTAGTATTGGTAACTTTTTTCCACATTATTGGGGATATAAGTTGATTAAAAAGCAATGGAAGAAGGAAAAGGACCCCGAATTCAAGGTACTCTATTTTAGTTATTTGGTTGTTGCAAGTGTTGCTATGGCTGCATGGACCTTTTCAACATTATTTCACTTGAAGGACACGTGGAATCGTGAAAGATTGGATTATTTCTTTGCCGGTATGACGGTGTTAAGTGGATTTCATTCTGTGACTGTCAGATTTTTCCACTTATACAAATCGCCTCAAAAGGTTAGATTTTTCGGACTTTTTTGCATATTTTTGTACTTTTCACATGTGGCTAGACTTCTTTGGGATTGGTCTTACACTTACAATATGGGAGCCAATGTTTTCCTTGGTCTTATCCAATACTTTTTATGGATCACCATGTCCGCTCAGCAATTCAGAAAGGTACGTGATCCCAGAAAGAGTTTACTTTCTAATATTCAAAATAAGGAAATTAATTGGACTTTACTTCCTATTGTTTTAGTTATGTTTGTTATGTTTGGTATGTCATTTGAATTATTTGATTTTTCCCCAATTGGCGAGTTATTAGATGCACATGCATTATGGCATTTCTTTACTATTTGGCCAGCAATCTGGTGGTATCCATATATGATTAAAGATGCTGAATTCTTGAAGACTCCCAAAGCAGAATAATCTAGTCTATATATAATGTAACTTTAACAAACTGAGCCCATGAGCGTTTTGCGTTTTTCATGCATAATTTTTTATTTTTTTTTTAATTTTGCCTTTAGAATATTTTGACCTTTTAACAACTTCTTTTAGTGAAAAATCAATGAAGGATTTGGTTATTAAGCTTATAACTTTGAATACCGATTTAGGTGCGGATTTAAATGATTTTGAGCTAGATCAGCTTGTTAAAATGATTATCAACGGTCATTTCAAACAGTTTTTAGAGAGTGCCAAATTCACAAAGTTTTTAAATCCATCAGCTTCAGATATTGATTCAATCATAAATGAATGGGTTCAAGGTGTTGAAAGTGATATGGATATTTTGTTGCTGGGTATCTTTTTTTTGCAACTTTATATTGAAGTTAATTTTACTGGTCCAACACCAAGTGACTTTTTACCAAATTGGATTCATCAATTTAATAAGGAAGAACTTTTGGCGCAATTAGGCGTGAGTGGATATCAACCGTATCATTTACAGTCAAATCCAGAATATTTGATTTTGGCAAACAAATTATTTCAATGGCAAAGTAATGATATCTATATTAATGCAGGTTTAAAATGGTGGAGATCTAGATCATTACAAATTCATCAGTCTACATTACCTGAAAGATCATGGGATTTGAGTGAATTATCAATGAGCTTATTGACTAATGAATTATTAGATATCTTATTAACAAATGAAGATGAATCTGTTGATCAACAATTACTTTTAACATTTTATCTTGAACAATCTAGAAATTCTATTATTTCAGATGTTGATACCACTAAAGAAACTATTTTAAAAGCTAATGAAATATCAGGTTTGGAAATGGTTCTTACAGGTTGTAAAGCAAAAATGACACAATTTCAAAAGAAATCAACTGCTACATTGACCGTTTTGGCCAAATCACAACCAAAGTTATTGAGATTAGAAAGATCAGAATTAAGTATTGATCCAAATGATGTGAAATTGAATGATGATTTATTTTTAGAAAGACCCTTTTATGATTCCCTTGGGGATGAAGAATTTGCAAGTTCCCTAATGACAAAGGGCCAAGAAGATTTTGTTAAGAGAATCAAATTGGACTTTTCTAATGTTTCTACCGATTCCATCACTATTGATACTCTTTTACCAATTATTCCAAAGGAAGAAGATATTCCTAAATCTTTAAGTGAATTAGATCCTAATAATCAACCAACATTGGCCAATTTAGATGCTATCCAATTACTGTTAAGAATGCAATATATTCAAGCCAATACTCCAAGTGGGGACGCCTTAATTAATGAAGAATTAATTGCATTGGTTCAAAGAATTTTATTTTGTCCTTCAAATACTATTAATTGGTTAATTTACTCGCAGGCACTTTGGTGGAGATCTATGTTAGAAACTGCTAAAGCTAGAACTGTTGAAAGAGGTGTGTTACAATTATATTCTCTTGTTGAAGAATTAGGCACCACTAGAGATCAAACCGCAAGATTGTTTCCTAAAACACAAGATGAATTAGATTTTCCTGTATTATTTGAAACTAGTGATAAGGATAGAATTTTAATGAATGCATTGAGATTAAGATATATTCATTTATTACCACCAATGGCTAAATGGGCAATGGATGATAAGTTGGCTCAAAAATTAATGGAATTAGGATCTATTAAATCTGCATTACAAATATATGAAAGATTAGAAGAATGGGTTGAAGTTGCCTTATGTTACGCAGCCATGGGTGAAACTAGTAATGCATCCAATGTTTTACAAAAGTGCATTGAAAAGAATCCGAATGATGCAAGAGCATGGGCCATTTTAGGTGATGTTGAATCTAACCCTGATTATTGGATTAAATCATGGGAATTAGGTAGATATGCTCCAGCGAAGAAATCTTTAGCCAAATATTGGCATTCAAAAGGGGAATTACAAACAGCTATTGATCATATGTTTGAATGTTTAAGTGTGAATCCTATTGATTTCAATAATTGGTACTTTTATGGGTGTATGGGTCTTGAGCAAGGAAATTATGAATTAGCAGCAGAAGCATTCACTAGATGTATTACATTGGATGATGATAATAGTTATGCGTGGTCAAATTTGAGTAGTAGTTTAATGAAGTTAGGTAAAGTTGAAGAATCATTCCATGCACTTCAAAAGGCTGTTAATGCAGGTGATACATCAAAGAAATCATGGAAAATTTGGGAAAATTATCTTACAGTTGCAATGAAATTAAGTAAATGGGATGAGGCAGTTTATGCATGTAACGTGTTATTAGAATCCAAGAACGAAATTGATCTACCAGTTTTGGAGAAATTGATTACTGTTTTAACTGATCAACCATATGATGAAGGTAATTTAAGTCACTTTCAAAGAGTTTGTCTTAAGTTGGTTACAGTGGATATTCCACGTTTATTGAGTGATTTAGCTATTTGGAGATTAATTGCTAAAGTGGATTTATGGAAGGGTAAACCCTGGCTAGCATTAGAAGATTATGAAAAGGCCTACCGTAGTATTATTAATAATCCTGATTTGAGTACTGACACCAGTGTTTGGAGGCAAGCTGTTGATGCTTGTTCTGATTTAGTTTCAGCATACGAAAGTTTTGGTGAAATGCAAGGTAGACATGGAGCTGGTGATTTAGTTTGTAAGGATTGGAAATTTAAGGCAAGATCAAGTATTAGATCTCTTATAAGTAAAGGGAAAAGCAGTTGGGAATACACTGAAGAATTTGAACGTTTACAAGAATTGAAAAAGGATCTCTAAAAGATTTTGTAACTTTTATATACGATTATAATTTAATAGATGATAAAATTGTAAAGCTCAACAGGAAATTATTAGAGGTGAGGAAAAAGAAAAGTACAAGGAAATGGGCATGAGCAACTTGGTTACTGCAGCTTTTAAGTGTCAATTTTGTGAATAATCATTAGTTTTTCTTGTTGCCAATCAAAGAATTTGAAAAAGAAGCTAAATTTTATTATTCAAAACACCATAAAATCCCAGCAAACTCGTGATTTTTCAACCCGACATCAATACCAAATGTTTATCTATATAGGCATTATATAACTGAAAAAAATCACCCTAATATATACATGAAACCTGAATGTAACAACCAATTAGGCCAGTTTAGCAGGCTCTTCATCTTCCTTGCCATCAACACGGTCCTTGATAAGCTTTCTAAGAGGCTCTGGAACTTCTTCCCAGACCAAATCAGTTGGTTCCTGTGAAACTGCTTGGCCCTGAGCGTGCATAATGTCTTGAATAGTGATCTTATTATCGCTAAAGATCTTAAGATGATCAGCAATTAGATGTCTCACTTTACAGTGAGGACATTGGACAAGGATAGTACCATGATTATATGCTTGTTTGGACATCATATGAGTGGATCTGTTATCACATTTCTTGCAGGTAAATGCCAGAAGGAGCATGGGATGGTCCATCTTCATTGGTTCACCTTCTGCAGGACTATGTGAATGGGAATGGCCTTGACATGGCTCACCATTATGTGTATGTTTATGAGATTGATAAAGAGGGACTCTGGTACTAAATCTAGCTTTAGGAGCAAAAATAATGGCCCTTCTACTGATTTGAAGTGCTGTTCTAAACATGTTGATTAAAAGAAGCAAGTGTTAACATTAATCAAAATATTTTTTTTTTCCTCTTCTCCATTTTGATCCCCCCCCCCTCTCAGCGTTTGAGAACTTTTCCCCGGTGAAAAAAATTTTACTGGGAACATTGAAATTTTCAGTGGGAAAGTCAGATTTTTCAGCGGAAAGATTAAAACTTTTACTGGGTACATAAAACATTTACTGGGGACATTGAAAAATCACTGGGGAGATTAAAAAATTACTGGGGGCAGCAAAATTATACTGTAGGAGGGAGATTTCCAATGAATGAAAATGACATTAACAGCTTTATTAGCAACTTCTATATAGATAACAACTAGTTTATTTCTTTTTATTAGTAAATCTTTGTAAGACATGTTCAATCTTGACATCTTCAAGACCCTTTTCCTTCAAAATATCTGTCAATAAAGCTTCAACACCCTCAGCGACATCACCCTGAATAACAACTTCGTCCTTCTTTTCGGCATTTTTAGCAACAGAAGCCCCCGTTGCAAATTTGGATGCAAATTGCTTTGCTAATTTCTTTAAATCCATATCCAACACCTCTAAATTGGCAACCGCAATAATATGTTTATGTTTTGTTCTTGGGATTCTCTTGATGATGATTTTATGATGTTTCAACTCCTCTTGTGCCCGCTGTTGTTTACGTTCCTCCTTTAATTGCATTTTAGCAAGAGATTCACTGATAGCGGTTTCCTTTTCTGCTGACAATGATGATGATGCCTCCTTCTGAGACTCATAAAGCTTGTTGTAAATATCTGGATGAGAAGCTTCTAATGCTGCTTTACATTTTTTCAAGGTCTTTCCAAATTCACAGTATTCAACTGGCAATGTACACACTTCACAATATAAAACCATATCGTTAATTACAAAAGAGTTTTATGATGATTGAAATTTGGTGGATGTATTTTTTTTTTTTCCATCCATTTCTGGGTTTTCTCAACACACGTTGTTTCTCAGGAGCCTTTGAAATGAAATACAATACTTTGCTTAAGGGGAAACTTCAAGAGATTTGTGCTGAACGTGGTCTTTCTACAGAGGGCACTAAGGACATTTTAATTGAACGTTTGGAAGAAAATGATAAACTCCGAGCTGAATTAGAGGAAGAACCAGTGGAACAACAAGGTGAAGTCACAAAGGATGAACCAAAGGAGGAGACAGTCATTCCAGTAAAGGAAGATGAAAAGGAAACTGTTGAAGAGCAAGTTCCTGTTGTTGAAGAAGGTACAGAGACTGTTGCAGTTGCAGTTGCAGAAGAACCTGTTATCAACGAGGAAGATGCTAGAGAAGCTGAAAAGAAGGCCCAATTGGACGATTTGACAAAGAGAATTGCACGTGCACGTCGTTTTGGTGATGAAGAAGCTGCTAAGGACTTGGAATCACAAAAGACTCGTATTGAAAAGTTTGGATTAGCACCAAAACCAAAACCAACCCCAACCCCAAACGCTAAGGGACGTTTAAATAGTGGCGTTTCTAAGCCAAAACACGGATTCCACCCAAAGAGGGGGAATAAGTACCATAAAAATAACAGAACCCGTTGATTCCAATGCAGGGCATTCTAGACGCTTTCGATGTTTATCTGTTCCTTGTAATACTATATATTTATACGTAACTCCTACACATTTATTATTGAAATTTTAGTTTCACATTGATTTTCAACAACTTTTATTTACACTATATTTTAATCTCATTAAACATGTATTTGATTTGGTTGCTGTTATCAGTGGTTAATGCCATTCAAGTTAATAGAGGTTTAGTGCGAGTGGATGAAGCTAACTTTCGTTTTGATGATCATACAACACTCAATTTAACGGATTCTAGATTGTCCTTCGGATTCACCTTGGTGAGGGATGCTAAAAATATAGAGGAATTAGTTGCCCCAGACCATGTTGCTTTAGCATTATCAGGTCCTAATACTTCATTCAAACAATATTTCAGTCCTCGTGTTATTGAAAACAAGGTGTTTGAAGTGGCAACACCAATTTCAAGTATCTCACCATGGCTTTTGAATGGTGATTATATTAATGTTGAACTTATCACTGGTGATTCCAACGACGCTGAACTTAATTCAATGTTTGGTCTCACTAAATTGTACCCGTCCATAAAGTTACAACAATCAATTTCCATAAAGGAACCAATTAAACATGAAGCAAAACCTGAAATTTACCATATCTTTAGAGAATCACCAAAATCTGTTATGAAACTTTTAATTTTCCAATTCATGTTTGAAATATCACTTTGTCTTGCTGTCCTTATTGGTTATTGGCTTTATGCAGATGCTTGGAACGTTAAAAATGCTTCAAATGTCTCCCCTCTCACTTATCCATTTATTGCCACCATTATTGCAATTCATTATGTGATTTTTGATTACTATAAACAAGCATCAATCTTTCAGACAATTGGTAGAGTGGCTATTTTAGCCCCATTGGCTATTTACTTTGGAGCAAAGTCTCTTAAATCTATCTATAAATTACAAATTGCTGGTTTACGTTAACGTTAATTACCATCAATCCATGTCTTTATACAAATTATCTAGCCATCTAAAAGCCAAATTTGGTAAATAAATGCCCCCTATGATTTTACCACCTATTAAACCCATTGGTAATGCACTGTAAATTCTACTATCTACTGAATCACTTAAATTATCACCTGTAACCCAAACATGACCCTCTGGTACCACTATATACTGATCAAAGGGGTTGCCTTTAATCCCTCCACTTCGGAATTTCCCCTCTATAATCTTTAATTCTTCCTTTAAACTATCACTTAATGGTTCTTGTTGATAATGATCTCTCAATGTACTTACACTATCACTACTTGGATCAATCAATATTATATCACCTGGCATACCAGTTATTCTTTTGCAAACCCAATGAGCAGGATCTGTGGGTTTTCTGGCAACTATTATATCTCCCATCTCCACTCCACGGCCAAGTTTAAACCTCTTATCAATAATGCAAAAGTCATTTTGAACAGCTAAAGTTGGTAACATAGATGCCCCCTCCGTTTGTGATATTTCAAATAATTGTGAAGTAAACAAGTGTAATGCGCATACAGTTCTCAATGTAGCAGACCCCACTCGTGTAAGATACCCCAAGCTATTCATAACCCTTTAACAATGGCTCCTGAAATACCAACCTTTTCAAAAGGAGAAAAAGCAGTTTAGAGTTCATGAGGTTACGTAAGTCTTTACTATATTATTAACAATCTAACAATTCTATTACTACAATTCTATACGTCTTTTATTATTTGATGCATGATGTCTAGTGGCAATGGCATTAGCCAATTCTTCTCTTGGTTTCAATGCCATCACATCACTTTCATCACATATAACGACATCTCGTTCTTCACCTTCATTAGGTTTATAAAGCCCAGTCCAATCATTAAGTTGTATTTTATAATCTAATTTCAAATTAGATCGTTTATCTTTAAATAAAGATACATTATCGCCATCATATAATTTCATCTTTTGACCCTTCAAAAGTTTTTGATCATTAATAAAACATGGATTTGTTCCATTACTAATAATCCAAAGGTCATCTAACCCCATAGCAGCAGACTCCATACCAGTTTTAATGGGATGCCGTCTCTTCATAATTAGACAGTGAACTTTAGATATTCGATCATCATTAATTTCAATATCATTACATTTCACTCTACCAATGAAAAACATTGGTTGACCCTGGGGTATATTAATTGTTTGGGGGAATTTGAAATCTATTCCTTCATTAATTAATTTCATTGTTAATAATAACCCCTTTTTAGATCTTTTTGCAGGTATTTTAAATTCATTAATTTGTGAAAGTGTTCTTTGTTGTGATTGAGAAATACTTGTATTTGTTGTGAAATCACAATTTTTTAACCATGGATGGTTTAAAGCCTGCTTAGCATCTAACCTTAAATCAACATCAGGTTCAATTAATCTAGCAATGAAATCACGCCCCTCTGAACTAATATTCTTTTGAATTAAAGACTTTTCATGATAATTACCATTGGATATATTACTAAACATTGATTCTTGTGTTGCACCACTAAATGGTAAATGACCAGTCATTATAACAAACAATAAACATCCAATTGACCACATGTCAACTTTATTAGAATATGAATCCTCTTTAACCTTCCCATTACCTAAATATCTTTTTTTAACTCTTGATTTTTTATTATTAAGTACCTCTGGTGCAAGATATGCCAATGTGCCACAAAATGTCTTCATTGTACCCTCTGATTCCTTTGACTTTGCTAAACCAAAATCAGTGATTTTAACTATGACTGGATCATCTTGAGCAATTAATATATTATCAGGTTTTAAATCTCTATGTGAAATACCCTTTGAATGTACATGATCAATTGCTTCAATAATCTGTCTTGCAATTTCCTTGCTAGGAGTTTCTTCAATTGCGCCATATGCTGCTATAAAATCCATTAAATCACCACCAGGAACATATTCCATGACAATATAATATTCACTATCATCTTCATAAAATGCCTTTAATTTCACAATATTTGGATGATCAAGGTTCTTTAAAATCATTAATTCTCTGGTAACACCATCTAAGCCACTAGTGAACACCTTCCTTTTAGAAATAATTTTAACAGCAAATGTTTCTCCTGTAGATCTTTCAATAGCTTTTTTGACGGTTGCAAATGCACCCGAACCAACAATTTCATCATTTATGATGAAATCTTTATAAATCCCACCAAGTTGATGATTTTTAATTATAGGTAAATGAACAACAAATTTAATAACGTCATTAGGAACACCATTACCAACACTAATTTCGTCACCTTGAGTTAAAACGTAATTTTTCATCTTATCCAGTCTATGGTTATTTAAAAAGGTACCATTTGTTGAAGTATCTTGAATCATTAAATTTCCATTTTGTTGAAGATCCTTTGTAATCCATAATTTGAAATGTTTATTACTAATTCTAGTAGATTCTATAGGTAAACCATATGTACAACTATTTTTATTTCGTCCAAATGTCCATTCCCGTATATCAGATTTAACTAATTTGCTATCCTTTAATTTGACATCAATATGGAACGTTTCACGCGTTGTGGTCCCCATTAAACGCACCACAACACCCTGTTGCGCAAGCTCCATCCGCAGAGTATCTGTAGTAGGGTTATATGCACTAGGTTGTGTTGGCTGTGTCGCCTGTGTAGGTTCAGTCACCTCCTCCATTCAAGATTTACACCCTTCTCGTATCACAAAACACGTAAAGAAAATGTGTGTAAATGCTTTTTTAGACGAGAAGACTAATGAGGAAAAAATAAATCAGAAAGGTTGATGCTATTTTATCAACACAAACTTTTAGACTGATTTGTCCTTTTTTGACCCTTCAAATGCAAGTCTAAATGAATTAGACTTGTTGTTTTAAACGGTAGAATGTTTGTTGTGTGCAAATTTCAATTTTTTCGTTGAGATCATTCTTTTACACTAGAGTATAAAGGGGTTACAATTCCATCTCTCAATGTTTTCTATTGCTTTTTGTGTTAATTTTCACTTTTTGTTTACTCTGACTGGTAACTATGATGCTGGTCAATTTATTTCCACTTCATTACACATGATTAAGTATTAATTAGGTGAATTTGCCAGTGAATTTGATGCTAAATAACTATTAGAATAAAAAAGTGCAAAGGGTAAAAGGATTGATATAATGATATGTTGGCATTCTTTTTAAAATTCTAATCCTAGAAAATGGATCTTTGCAGAAGACGTGACACTTTTGAAATATATGTTTAATCTCCTCAATAGGCTCTAATTATAAAGAGCATGTTGCTGCCTGTCCGACATATTACAAAATGTGTATATACATACCACAATAAGTCTATACTTGCCACAATTGTGTTAGATCCAAATAGTGTAAGTAGTGAATGTCAATTCAACCAACCTTGCTTACAGCAACAAGAAAGAACACAACTGCAAAAAGCAATAACCATAATCAAAACCAAAACCACTTCTGATGTGTGAATAAAGATTTCCAACTCACTTTCTGTGTAGCGTCTTCATTATCAGTAATTTTATCGTTGGCTGGTTTCCTGATGTTAACAGGAGTCACAGCGTTTAGAGCTTTGTTTGTGACTGTTGAATTATTTGAAACCATCATTAATCAATGGAAATTGTTCAGTCATTGCTCTTTATTGAAACTGCTTGCCGTGCAAAGTAAGTTCCAACGGGGCATCTAGTTTCATGAAATGAAATTTGAATTCAAGTATTTTCTTTCTTCTATCTACGCCAATACCTGACAATAATAGCTTCAAGCAATGCTAAAAATGATATTTATAGATCCTTCATATTGTCTAATGATAAATTTCTGACAATGAACAATCTAATTGTCAAAGCTGAATAATCTATCTGCGAAAAAGGGGCTTCTTACGCGTTTTATTCCACTTTTGCACTTTATCACATCATTCATTTATTATTTTAATGACATTGAACGCTTATCCGGATAAAGTAAATGCTTTGCTTACATTTTCTTAATTAACACGGTAGATTTTCGTTACTTTTGATCTGTGATACGGATTCTCCTTTGGGAAATTTTGAAGATATCGGCAGTTCTTTTGTGATCCTCAAGAAGATTAATCTTAGATGGACTACGTTAAACGCTTTTAAAAATTGTCTGCTTTATATATCACAACCAGTGATTCCTTTAATGCATTTGCATTCAAGTAACAAATATATGAAGTCCCTTGTACAAAACCCAGCTTAAGTCAAATCTAAATTGCATCACATAAAGACCATGCTTCTGAATGGCGATATACTACATACGCATCCCTCCAGACACGCGTCTCAACATCTATGAATTTAATCATTTTACTTGTCTTGAAGCCCATTTTTACTAGCTGGTTATTCTATACATATTCGTGTGTATTTACGCAAAGAGAATAGTTAGCAAATTGCTTATTAAATATCCTGTTTGATTTCAAATTCACAATCAAACATCGTTGATGAAATACGTTCTGATTGCGTCCACCAACACGGTTGCCCAATGAGGTTTACCGTTATAGAAAAAGTATCCAGTAAGCCCTAACAAGCAAAAGCCAATTATTCCAGAAATCACTGTCAACAGGAGTAAAATGTACCTTGCAATAATCCTCCCAGTTCCGAGCCCTGAAGGAAAGAGAGTGCCCTTGTTCATTTTACGTTTTGAACTGATCTCTTGAATCATCATCACAAATGCCATACCAAAAAAAACCCCAATATGAAGTGCTCCAAAATCAATGAGAGTCATATTTGAAGGTTTAGCATCCCACACTAAAGCAATTCCTCCACAGACAGCAAAAACCGTAATAAGGCATATCGCCAATACAGATGTAAAGAGGACAATATCTTTCACAGATCCATAACCATTTTGTTCCGGCGATCCTGTAACAACCATTTGTTTTTAATATCTATTTGCTGTAAGATTGTTCAAAGACGATGAAGGCATTTGCCTTTTCACAACATAAAAATTAATTTGCCCTCGGCGTAAAAGCAACTCCAATGCTGAGCAGCTAATTTGGTTCATTGTATTCCAATTAGCAATAGCCCTTTCACTCTATCATTTTAATACAAAATCCATAAATTGGATTATTGCAAATTGGTTCTTGTATTTCTAAAAAACTTCAGATGACCTAAACCCTTTTTAGTTTATCATTACTGTAAATTCATAAAATTCAACCGAAAGCTCATCCAAATATACATAATAAATATGTCCTTTCTCTTCCAACAATGAACTCTCATTGAGTCAATATACACCGATGTTTTAACAAACACGTTAATTGGAGTATGGGGTTGTGAGGCAGACCAAATTGTGATGTAGAAAAAAAAGGCAAAAGGGCGAACAGGCAAAAAATTATTCTGAGCTTTTGGCATCCTCTAATTTATCAATTACATTAAATTTGCTGTGGGTCTATCTGAAATCCAATCAACTTATGAATACATAGATGGTATTTTGGGTTTGTTGCACTTGCTATGATTGTAGGATTTCTGTCTCGTGCTTGCCATAACACACGAAAAAAAGGATGTGATTGCTTTTTGGGTATCAATCACAAAGAGACGCCACACAAAAAACCGACTGTTGTCGCATATCCGGATATCACCTCAAGTGCCACTTCTAAACAAAACAGTCTGTTGCATGTTGAAACTTTCAAGTTGGTGTCTTTGTGATTGAGACCGAAAAAGCAATCACATCGTTTTATTCGTGCGTTATGACAAGCACGAGCAAAAAAGCCTGCAATAATAGCAAGTGCAACAAAACCCACAGTAGCACCCATGTTGCCGTAAGTTGGTTGGATTTCAAATGCACCCATAGCAGATTTAATGTAATTGATAAATTAGAGGATGCCAAAAGCTCAGAATAATTTTTTGCCTGTTCGCCCTTTTGTCTTTTTTTTCTACATCACAATTTGGTCTGCCTCAAAATGCCATACTCCAGTTAAATTATTTGTTAAAATATTATCAGATACCAATTTAATTAGAGTTTATTGTTGGAAGAGAAAGAATATGGTTATTATCTATATTTTGATGAGCTTCCGGTTGGATTTGATGGATTTACTGTAATGATAAACTAAAAGAGTTTGAATAATTTGAAATTTCCTAAAGATAAAATTCCAAATTGATGATAGTCAAATACATGGTGTTTGTATTAAACTAACGGACACGAGAGGCCTTTGCTAATTATAACACAGTGAACCAGACCAACTGCTCAGCATCGGAGTTGGTGTTGCACCGAGGGCAAATTAATTTCTAAAGGGCAAAACTTTGCCCCTTCTTTTTACTCTCCTTTTACTC